>OX122906.1:9230686-9751073 GCA_944738965.1 Nebria brevicollis
CAGATTCCGTGAATACAACAGCAGGCGCGTACGGTGCGGCGTTTTGCCAAGAAGACTGGCTGGAAATGTATAATGTCTACCGCGACGGAACCGAGAAGTTGATAGGACGATACTGTGGAATGACGGCACCGGGTCCCATCGAGTCAAACCGGGGGGCACTTGGACTGAAAGTTATCCTTCATGCCGATTCGGAATTTGTGTATAGTGGCTTCAAAGCTCGTTACGTTTTCGAAGTAGCCAAGTCAATATTCGGTGATTGTGGAGGGAATATAAGCAGTGTTGAGTACGGGATATTATCCAGTCCGAACTTTCCAGAGAATTACGATGGGCCTGGGCGGGGACTTGCCTCCAAAAATTGTAACTGGTACGTTACAGTTCGGCCTAAATATAAGGTCATGCTCAATTTTGAAAGATTCGCCGTTGAAGGAGACCCCAATGGTAAGTTTTTACATTATATCATATATATTTATATATATATATATATATATAGTTTTGTTGTCTTGTATAATTTTAATCATTCAGCTAGGGGATGTCCTGCAGCGGTGCTTCGATTATGGCATACTTTAGATGCCCCACCATTAGAAATGTGTGGCGAAAAAAGTATTTCAGATAAATGGCAGTACGTGTCAGAGTCAAACACGCTTCGATTGAGGTATTCGTAGAGCTAACTAATAAATGATCAATGAGTACGATGATTTGTTTCTGTAGCTTTATAACCGCGGATAAAGCAGTTGGGGCTCAGGGTTTCCGAGCAGTATGGACTGAAGTTATGGAAGGGTCCAGCAGTTGCGATCAATACCATTGCGAAAGAAATGGATTCTGCATATCCGATAAACTCCGTTGTAATCTTGTTAATAACTGTGGTGCGGATGACAATTCGGATGAAGCACACTGTGAGTAACATTAACGATATTCTTGCTTTTGTAATCCGGCACCTCTCGTCTAACACGCCGCTTGACCGTCTCATGAAAGAGCATGCGCCTTCTAGAGTAATAATAATCGTCTTGATTTCTAGTCTCACTTTTTTTGCATTTTCTTTCTGCCTAAATCGCTGATAGCTGGTAACATATCCGCGAGCATACAGTACCGTCTTAACGCGTGTAGGTATATATATATATATTTGATGTCGTTGTTTGCATGTTGTGCGCGGTCAGCATGCGTATTGTTGCACTCACACTAAATACACTTTCACATGAACCGAACCAGTGATAGAACTAGTCAAGATGAAAATGTAAGATCATGCTATGCTATAGTATGTAAATAAACACAATCAATAGACCTATCCTGAGTGATTGAATTTGAGATGCGCGCTGAATGCTCTTCACAGATATGTTTGCTTACATTACGGGACAGGTCTATTCGGTAATAGTTAAACTCATGCCAGAAGATACAACTAGGTAATTTGCAATGATTGAAGATTGTAATTCGTGATTGATTCATGAAATAATGATTAGTTAGTTCCGACTAGTTGTGTCATTGGGAAAAAATTGGGTTCCTGTGTTAAGACGGTCCTGTGTATGTTATGCAGGTAGCCCCGCGGGCGGGGCACCGCGGCCGGCTTCGTCGTCGTCGCACCACCTCCTACTCCTGGCCTGGCTGCTGTGCCGTGCGCTCGTGTTGTGACTTATCTAAAAATCACAAACACTCTTTCTATCGTTTACTCGCATCACATCACTTCACAACATCACTTCGCATCACACTCCTCATTGTGTCTCTGGCGCTGTCTCAATCAAATGTTATACTCTGTAATTATATTTGCTCGTCACAAGGCACTGCAGATAATAGATAAACAGATGTGGTATTGGCATTCGAAAATCATATTATGTATGTATACATACATATGTACATGTACATATCTGCAGGTGCTGATGCACTTAAATGACGGAATACAGTAAGTCCTTGGTGGATGCTAATAGAGAACGCAGTGGCACAGTGTAGAGGATATACGACAATGCGAGGACTTGCTGTATGTATCATGCAATTAATGTTGTACTAATGACTAATGTAAAGACGCACCACATAGACACCAACCGCCCGTGCGATGCAGAGTCGAATGCTCGTTGGCTCGCTCGCTCGCTCGACCGCTCTCTGTCTTTCTATCTATATTTATATATATATATATATATCTCTATCTTTCTTTCTTTATCACTACATATTTGTATCTGTCTGTATCCGTCCTGCAACGTCCGGATAACGCACGCACGCTCGTTCGCACGCACGTACGCACGCACGTAAGAATACCGTCGGCTGATGCGTTTCTTGCAGGCACCGTCGACGTCCCGGCGAAGGATTACACCGTGCCGATAGCATCAGCGATCGGCGCTTGTGTGACGGTGCTGCTGGCGCTTTGCGTGTGGTGTCACCGAAAGCGGAGGCGACGCAGGCGGGGTCTTCATCGGCCACTGCCGCCGCCTGGTGCTTCCGCGGCCGCTGTCGTCGTACCAGCGGCTGGATCGTCGGGCCGCCGGCCGCCATCCAGACAGCATGTGTGCGACGAACTCGGCGAACGGTTTGCCAGCGTGGACAGTGTTTGATGTTTGGAGACACTCGGTTGTTGTTGTGGTGCGCGTGTGTTCATGACTATTACTAATAAAACCACACGGCCGATGATCATGCTGATGTTGCACACAATTATAATGTTGATTCATTTTACTCAAATAATAATAATCGTAAAGCAACACCACGCTGCTAGTCATCAGCATCCTGTAATAAGGGAATCATCATCATCATCATCATCATCACCCGCACCGGTTCCTACTCGCACGTTGTTGGCGTGTTGCCGCGGTAGTTGGCGGCGGCGACCGCGACCTTCAGTCGTAGGGTTGTTCTTGTTGTTCTTCGCGTGACACCGTCGACTCGACTGCCAAATGATTCAAACGCCGCTCACACACAGATTCTCACACAGGGTTGTAATACGATGAACACGTTATTATACATATAGTATTATATACCACGCGTCATTTGTGCGCCAAGTAACTTTCATCGGTTGCGTTCTCTCCACCATTTGTAATTCAATATTATTATTTATTCGGAGACTACAAACATAATAATAATAATCCTAAATGTTCCTTCTTTGTAAACGTACACACACAGGAGTGCAGAGAACGTGTTACCGATCCGGCTGGAATCGGATTCCTTTGTGGTTGTGCCGTAGCCTGTAGCGTTCAATGAACAATAAACATGCTACGCGAAAACTTAAGACAATCTTGCATAAACGAGAACTCTTCCATATTGTAATTGTACATACATAAAAAATATAGTTAGCCGAATTCAATATGTTGTTATGAATTAATCTACTAACTGAACCACACATACATCCATACACAAACACACACACACACACATTTGCGTTGATTGTTTCGTAGAAATAAGCACTCAACACTTGACGCACACACGACCTTAAAACTGAACGAATTAATTATTAATCTCTTGAAACACCATCAACTTTTTACAAAAGTGCTGCTCTATAATTCAGATTCAAGGTGTGTTGTGGGCTAGTGTTGTGTAGAGCAGTTTGGAGTGCGCGTTTTCAAAGACTTACTACACATTTTCACACACACAATCTACGTTAATTAAGCGATAGACGACGGTTCTTTGTCGCCGCCGCCGCCACCGCTACCGCCGCCGCATCGCTGCGCGCCTCTCCCTGTCCTCAAAACCCGCGCGCACAATTTCCACGATGTTGTTTTATCAAAAATAAAATAATTAACGATAAACAGTGAATGCTGACGATGACAGACTAATAAACTATTAACCGAATAATAATAACATTTTGAAGACACCATATTAAAAAAGAACACACTGCTCTCGGATTAAAATAAAGTCGATAGTGCAATCAGTAAACCTATATTAACAACAACAACAACAACAAAAATATATAGGATTTTCTTTTTTTTTGTTTTATATAAACCTAAAACGTTCGAACTAGGGCATGACTCGTAAGCTCGACCCACCCAATGATGCATAGACACGTTTGGAGTAAATATCCGTGTTCTATTTCTGCACCATTGTGGTTTAGCCCTAATAACAGCACTCAGCGTCAAATCCTAAACGGTGTCAAAAACGCACTAGGATTTTAAAACTAACAAAATATAATCGTTCCAATCACAGGCACCGTTCATTTGTTTTTGACACTATTTACTACTAATACATCAATTACATTCACTGGTATATACGCATATATTGTACATACATACCTACTATTTACATATGATAAACAAACTATAAAGCCACAACATTTTGGAATTTTTTAATGCGTCGAGCTTCGAGGTAACTGTTCATTAGTTCGGGTTTTACATGTTTTTTAGCACCCGTTCTTAAAAAAGAGTGAAATTTTGAATGCAGCAGTCCTTATATATAAATATATATTTCAATATATACTTATATATAGGCGACTGTAAATTAGCGACTGGCAAAGTGTTCAGTAGATATTACACACAGACTTGATTAAAATATTGATCGTATATAAATTAAAAACATATTGTATTTGTTCTACTGTTGAATATTATACTATATATAATAGACTGTGTGCCAGATATGTTTTTACCCCCATGTAGAGGGTAACATATCATCCGCCCTACTCCTCACGTGTAGTTGACACACACAAATACAACTAATCACTACAGTCCAATTAACACCCCCTCCCTCCCACCCGACTCAACACACCTGTATCATTCAACAATATGTGAAAACAACGTACACGGATTATCATTTCTACTTTAAAAACGCCTTACAACTCATATTTTTTTTTTATGCTCATTTTTCGTAAAACACTAATTTCGTATTAAATTTATAAAAAAAAAAAGACGAAAAACACATAAAAAAAAACACCAAATAGTTGATGGTAATGATATATTTGTTGAAAGTATCTTTTTACAGTAGTTGTTTCATGAAAGAATACATTCCTTCTGCCCAAGGCTATGACGTTACATGTGCTATGAAACCTAATGTGGTTTCCATATATTGTTACGTACATCTATTGTAAAACGATACTTATAATTCATAAATGAATTGCTATATATAAAATGGAATTTGAATCAAAACTTATAAATATGTCATGATTTATTTCTATAGCGACCGACCACTACTGCCATCATTATTGAACGTTTTGTTATCAGTACATTCGTTTTACGTTTCTCATAAGCCATGCCAAACACATGTATGTACTATATATGTAGTATAATTACATATACATATATGTATAGTATAGTTGTGATGACCACAAGCGTCAGTGTAACATTTATTTTATTTGTTAAATTATATCTGAAAACACAGTCATTTTTAAAAAACATGGGCTTCCTATAATCACACGTTGAGAGTGCTGTATCCCAGAAACATATAAACGAAACAGGAACGAACACCTTGTGGTCTGTCTGAGGGTCTTACCTGTTTATCTGTCTACTACTACTACTACTACTACTACTCTTTCTATCTCTCTGTGACACGTACACACTGAACCTCTTTTCCTATTTCTACAATTCCTTTAACTATACTAAAAATCTGTCCAGGCCTTGGCTAATACTCATACATATATCGATCATCATTTTACTGATTTTTGCATACATCTTACAGATGTTAAAAATCTATTCACTTTTTAATAAGTACTCGATATTTAAAATTATTTTCCGCGGTCATTATTCCAGAGTGTCGGGGATTTGGTAGTTGAAAAAAAATATAAGTATTTTGGAATTGAAACTTAGCATCTGTAAGTGATAAAATAAGCTTAACTTAAAAATGACTGCGGACTGCGTTTTGGGGTTTTCTTGCTGTTCAGTGTGTTGTATGTATGTACATACGTAAATACCGTACTATTAGTTCGGTTGGGTGCCACTCTCGTTTAGACTGGCAGCTGAGTAGCACACATACACAAAAGTAAAAAAAAAAAAACACTAAATTTTTCATGAATCGGCGATAATGTATACATTGATACATTTTAAGTACTCCGGCTTAGCCAGATTTTTTACAGGTGAAATAAACTAATTTCGTTTTTATACGCCACACTCCTCATCCCCCAAACATCCCTTTTTGAACAGACAAGACACCGCAGTATTATATATATACATATATACGGTTAGTGCTAAAAATACACTCACTAGATTAACAAAAGAAGATATTCATTGTAAAAGAGATGTGTATGTAATACAAAATAAACTTTATTAAATTGTAAACGAAAATATACAGCAGCCCAATGTACAGAGAGGACTAATAATCACGGCCATTTTGTAATTTTTCAAAGAAACTGACGAATCTTAAATCAAAATCATGACGGAAGAGCATTCCACCTGAACATAATGTTGCTGTATGTTTTCACAAAAAAACTAAACTAAATGGATATTTTAGAATAGCTTTAAACTGATAAACTATAAAAAAAAAATAACTGCGATGTTTGTTTGTTTGTTTCGAGTTTGTTTTGGAATCTCTTTTGACAGCGGTTTGTACAAATGGCGCCCAAACAAACACTACTTATCCTATTTCACATAATTACACAACCAGCAAAGATACTGAGCTGGAAACAACGCAGATTTCTCAAATGTATTCCACATATGGAAACAACAAATGTACAACATCACTTTTGCAATATTATACAATATATATACATATATATATATAATTATACACACCATTTGAAAACTTAACGCTGATATAATAATTAAATATGTAAGAACAAACATCGACGTTACAGTTTCTTGATTAGGTTTAAAACATATACAAAAATGTAACTTTTCCTAATTTAAGGTTTTCCATTATTTGTCTTTTGAAATACATTGGTTTTTGGAAGCTTACTCGGAAAACCCCGAATAAGGTGATCAAACAATAATTTGACAAAAAAAAAAGGGAAATAATGCGAGATAAAAAAAACTTCACTGCCACAGATTGATTTTCATATGAATGTGTTTCAATACACATATATAATATTGCTGTTTAGCGAATGTAAAAAGGAGGAAACGTAAAATACGAATTGCAGCGTTTGATTATATAAATAATAAATGATGCAGACCGCAGTCCGAAAGAGATTTGATCCATGAATTGTAGTGAATAAACAAAAATTGAAATGTACTTACATATATTACAAATAGAAATAAAAATACCTACCACACAATCGGGCATTCGGTCCTGCCTGGCATTTAACACAACCTCACACAAAACTACATATAAAAGTAAATGAATAAATAAATGAATTGTTATTTAGAGAGTATTATGTTATTTTTAAAATGACACACATGATATATAATATAATAATAAAATATAAGTGTATGTTGTGTATGTTGGTAAACAAATGCGCGATATTCATAATTAAAAACGCTCACTTGAATATATCTTTCTTCTTATATTTTATTATACAATTAATTGTTATTATTTCACATATATTCAATTGCAATATACGTACTTACTTCATTTTATTCACCTAATTTCTAGCTATTTAATAAATTATTTATACCAATTTTGGTCATTTATATTTGACGATATATTCAAGTTGTCCAATCAGAAATCGCGCGAACCGGTCCTAATCAATCATTGTTTTCGTACCCCCATCCCCTTTCACTATACTCCCCAACACCCTTAACAGTTCCCAACAACTTAATAAATGAATGTACAACTAATATACGGCAAAATAACACACACACACACACACTCTCGCAGACACACCTTTCATTTAAGGGTAGTGAACATGCACACATGCGAAATAATAATACTAACTAATACTAATGAAATAAGCTACGCATCAAGCACGTTCGCACCAGTTTCTACCACATACTCATAGTCACCCGACACGCACGCATTAAATTCACAAACACAAACAGACATATACATCAGACGCAAAAAATAGTTTTGTAAGATCCTACGCCCTGTCGGGGATAAACTTTACAGAAGCAATACACACAAAAAAAAACATTTATATATATATATATATATATATATATATATATATATATATATATATATATATTTATATATAAAATGAACGTGAGAGTATGTATCTCCATAAAATATATTTCCACCCAAGAAATGTAGAAAGAAAACACTTATAAAAAGCGATTAAGTAATTTGTATTGTTAATAAATATGAAAACACTGTTTGTACAGAGTTTACTATATATATATATATTATTATATAATACGAATATAACGATAATAATTATAATGAAAAACAGAGCTTAGAATATTTTAAAAATGAATATAAATAAGTAAAATAAAAATAAAAAATGCAAAAAAGTCAGAAAAGTAATGATATATGAAACTTAACGATACACGAATTGATTTGGATATTGTGTAAAAAAAAGCGTGTTTTTTTTTCGTAAACTTTTTTATACGCGAGCAAAATACTTAAATACGCGAGTCTTGTGTAAACGATTCCCCGACAGACCTTGGTGATTGTAAAATATTAATTATACTATGATTAAAAAATGAAAATGAAAAAAAATACCACACGGAATGAAAGATTGAAAACTCTCATCTCCATCAATATGTTATTTGTTAACCTAAAGCTGTTAAGTACTGTTTAAGTAAGGTAAGAAGATACATTGGTAAATAAAAATACAGTCGCAAAACTGTACTTATATTAAGTAAAATTGTATTATCAATGCTGACGGCGACTAGTCACGAACTACATATATAAATAAAAAAAAACAGTGTGTTACACTAATAAAATTAATACCCGTTTGTGTGAATCTTACATTTATGTTTAACAAAAGTGACTTAATGCATTTTCTATACTTTTTATCCCCCTCCCACTATTTTAATATCAAGTTTCATATTCAATGTTCATGACAGTTATTTATTTGCAAAAATATTCAGGCTGACCTGAAATTCAAGTACCTACATCATATTATATTGTGTTATTTTATAAAACGCATATTAAATATAGAAATGAATCAATATATCAATGAGCATCTAGTCGCCACACTTTTCCGTCAGCTCCACCCGCGAATACTAGATTGCAATCGTCGTTGACACACAGCGTGTTAACGCAGCCTCCGACCTCACAAACTCCTGCAGCAGTTGCGCCATCGGTCTTAAGAAGCCATTGTTTAACTTTCTTGTCCCAGCCTGCGCTAAAAAGAATGGTGTCTCCGCCTCGTTGTCTACCAGATAACGCATTGATCACCATTTCATGGGCATCCTGATATGGTAACAATTGCATGAACATTACTACTATTTTAATTTAAATACAAAAATAACTTTTAACTCTAGTTTTGACGTACCTTAATAGTAGTGATTTCTTTAAATTGCTCTATTTTATTGTGATTAATGATAATATCTCTGGCATTTCGACTCGAGTAGCAGAGATACTCTTCGATCAAAGACAATGGAGCTCTTCCTGGTAAAGTTATGCGAGTCATGCTATAGCTTCCTTTTTTACCTATAACGAAAAATGGTGAGTATATATGTGATAGATAGACTTAAGGAGATAACGTACTTTTAAGCATTTCCGTAATTACCAAATCCAAATCTCGAACAGAATACAGAAGATTATCTTTATATGCAATATCTTTGATTTGCTCCAACATTTCTAATTCAGCGGTTTTCTTTCCATTTTCGTATAGACTAATCTGAAATTTAAATTACAGGTCTGTTCTATTGAACTTGCAGACCTACGGTCCAACAAGCACATTCGTTAAAAAGCTTTTGTAGCATATATATGAATGAGATTTTAGCGCGTGTGCTAGTTGGTTGTACCATACAATTCCTTGATCATCTACTGTGGCGAGTATATTATCAGCCCAATAAATTTTCCACATTTCTCGCTCTCCTGTTTCCTGGATAACATCATCTTGGTCCAGTGTATCCGCATTCCAGGCGCGTATGGAACCATCACTTGAACACGAATAGATTCGGTTCTTATCATCTGCGGTTATACTGAATATGCTGCACGGATGAGCTTGGATCTCTTTTTCTAATTTTAAATCGATATTCCACATCTACGATTAAATAAATTTTCTATATTGATTTAAATATTTTTTAATAAATTGATTTAAATATTCGCTAAACCAAACTTTAGGTCGGCTGACAACTTGCAAATAGTAAACAAATAGCGATTATAAAATAGTGATTCGCTGATGATAAATGACAATAAATTATAATTTATATTTAAGAAAATAAATGTTTTACCTTAATTTTGCCATCATCTGCAGCACTGTATACTTTATTATTTTTGAATATCAACGCTGTTACATCGTAATCGTGTTTTTCCGTATCATGCACCGTGGCAGAAAGTTTCAACGACATTTAACTGACCTACGCTATTGCTTTTTAACTACAACAGTTGCTTTGAGATTCTCAAAGAGCTACAGCACAAAATATATACTCATGTAAGAGGCATATAAATAGATGTGTGGCTATTTTGAGCGTATCTCACAAAGCGATCAACATTGATCATTCTAGAAGAAGTGAAAGACGCTTACTTTTTTAAATGTTTTAATATTCCTATTTTACAATGAATAAACATAAAATAATTATTGACATATTTCGTTCATAAATTGTACTATTATACAAATAGCGATCATTTTATGGAATCATAATAATTTATGTGTTTTTTTATAATAAATTACAAATTTGTGATATTTAAATAAATAAAGATACTTGCAAGATGTAATTAATACATTTTCATACTTTCCATGCACATGAAATATGAAATAAAAATATGTTATTTTTTCCCCTTTTTCTTCTTTTTTTGTGCATCCGGCCAAGGAAATCCTCTAAATCTTAATAAATCTTGCACGTTATGACATGTGGAATATGCGTTTTCCATTGCTATATCAGTGAAAATATCCACATTACAACGCGCTGCCTTTCCTTGCCGCCCCTCCGATTTACGACCGGTTGACTTCTTCGTTGCTTTAGTGTTTTTCTTTTTATCAGCCGCTCCCGCACCATTTTTAGCTTTCTTCTTGCCTTTTCCAGCCATACGGATATTTATCTTGAATTGGTGCTTATTTCAAAATCAAAAACATTTTAAAAAGAAGTTACTTACTGTTTCTCTGCCATTGATAACTGCTGCCTATTGATCAAATATAATTCGTTGGCAAGAGTAACGCACGCGAAAATATTTTCTATTTAGTCACTTAGCAACGATTTATTAATTTATTTTATTTAACTTGTAGAGAAATAATTACTTTTTCATATTTTGAATTAATAAATTGTATTAATATTTATTCTTGAGTGTGTTTTGTAGCGATTTATAAAGAATCTAAGGATTATTGATATGATATATATGGTTATTTATTTTTTATGTAGTAATGTAAATAAAACAGGAAAATACTTATAATCTGTAAAGTAGATGTGAGTATTTCGTTGATATGAATATTGTAAAGAAATCAGGTCGCGTTGATGTGTAGGAGAGAAAACGTCGCCGAAAATGATTATTTTTAAAGTTACTGGAAATTTCTACATATTTACTAGCAATGCGTCAAGGAGTCTGTATAGTGTGCGAGTGTGTGCACGTGATAATCTCTAAATAAAACCAAGTGGTGGCAGCTGCTTGTCGCACAGAACCAACTCAGAGTCTCGTCGCATCAGTTAGTTAGTTAGTTAATACAACTTCAACAATGGGTAAGGTACCAGCAGTGGGCATCGATCTCGGCACCACGTACTCATGTGTCGGTGTATGGCAGCATGGGAAAGTGGAGATCATCGCGAATGATCAAGGCAACCGTACCACACCCAGTTATGTTGCGTTTAACGACACCGAACGCCTTATTGGCGATGCTGCCAAAAGCCAGGTGAGTCTTTTTTTTTTCATTTAAACTATATATTTTTTAAAAAATTCCCCAAGTTACAATTTATCTTCATTAATTATTTTTTTTTTTTAATTTCGATTACTTTTGATACATTATTATTATTTGATATATTATTATTATTATTTTACATACAAATCCTTTAAACTCTTTCAAATAATGTGAAAACATTTTAGTTAATAAGTCATGTAAAAGGTAATTATTTAAATGTTGACAATCTTTCGTCATTCAAATCCTTAAGTAAGCTATAGAATTATTTTAAATTGAGATATATCGGAATAGGTATGTATGTCACATAATTAATTGCAGATATTTTTATAATATGATCGCGATTGAAAGGTCGGTAAACTTGTTTAAATATAACATATATGTACAAATGTTAAAATAATATAAACATATGTGAACATTTACAGTATTATGTCATTTCATAGCCGTAAATGGTAAATTTTATGAAAGTTACTCGCTCCTAATAAGTCCACAAAAAACACTCATTCGGCCCGTTGCAGCGTCATTCACATTTTCAAATTTACTGTAGGCGTTTGTTTAAGAGAAAACACAGTTGCTTTATAAATAACTATAAGAACTTGAATCGCTTATCAAGAATCTTTCTCTATTGTATACATATATATTTGACATACTACTATGGAAAATCATATTGGCTTTCAAGTTATTGCAATTTCAATTATTATATTATTATTACTGACAAGGAATCAGATTTATGTTTTTTTATTTCAAATTTATTACTTGAATCATCTCCAACGATGTATTTTGTTTTCTAATTTCAAAGGATGTTGGAGCTAAAATTAACTAACTATACATACATACACAAACACCCACAGTGATTTCATAACTAAAATAAACGGACGTTCACACGGCTTTAAAATACATAAACGATTTAAATTTACTATTTAAAATATGTTTTATAAAACAATAACATGAAAAAAGAATATTTCTAAAAATAATATTTCATGGCATTTATGTGAGATACTTTATTTTTTATAGGTGGCTATGAATCCAAAAAACACTGTTTTCGATGCCAAACGTTTAATCGGTCGTCGATTTGATGACGCGAAAATCCAAGATGATATGAAACACTGGCCGTTCACCGTTGTGAGCGACGGTGGCTTACCAAAAATTGAAGTCGAATACAAGGGCGAAACGAAGAAATTCGCACCGGAAGAAGTGAGTTCAATGGTTTTGACAAAGATGCGAGAAATCGCCGAAACATATCTCGGTGGCACCGTAACGGATGCTGTTGTCACCGTGCCAGCATATTTCAACGATTCACAACGTCAGGCGACTAAAGATGCTGGCGTGATTGCTGGATTAAATGTTCTTCGAATTATAAATGAGCCAACTGCGGCTGCCCTTGCGTACGGCCTGGACAAGAACTTGACCGGCGAGAAGAACGTACTTATCTTCGATCTTGGTGGCGGTACTTTTGATGTTTCAATCTTAAACATTAATGAAGGATCCCTTTTCGAAGTGAAATCAACTGCAGGTGATACTCATTTGGGCGGTGAAGATTTTGATAATAGACTGGTGAATCATTTCGTGGAGGAATTCAAACGGAAGTATCATAAAGATTTGAAAGGAAACAATCGGGCTTTGCGTCGACTGAGAACAGCTTGCGAACGTGCAAAGAGGACTTTGTCATCTAGCACTGAAGCTAGTTTGGAAATTGATGCTTTACATGATGGAGTTGATTTCTATTCCAAAATCACAAGAGCTAGATTTGAAGAACTCTGCATGGATTTGTTCAGATCAACATTAATCCCTGTGGAAAAAGCGTTGACTGATGCTAAAATGGATAAAGGTGTTATCCATGATGTAGTCTTAGTGGGAGGTTCAATCCGTATCCCAAAAATCCAGAAGATGCTTCAAGATTTCTTTTGTGGTAAAGCTTTAAATTTATCTATAAACCCTGACGAAGCGGTCGCGTATGGAGCTGCAGTTCAAGCAGCTATACTTACTGGAGATACAAGTTCCCAAATTCAGGATGTGCTGTTAGTTGACGTAGCACCTTTATCACTTGGAATTGAAACAGCTGGTGGAGTAATGACTAAACTAGTAGAAAGAAACTCTCGCATCCCATGTAAACAACAACAAACCTTTACTACATATACTGACAATCAACAAGCTGTTACCATTCAAGTTTTTGAAGGTGAAAGAGCTATGACTAAAGATAATAATTTACTGGGTACTTTTAACTTGACTGGAATTCCACCTGCACCCAGAGGTGTCCCTAAAATTGAAGTCACATTCGACTTGGACGCGAACGGTATTTTGAAGGTATCTGGTAAAGATAGCAGCACTGGAAGATCAGAGAGTATCACGATTACAAATGATAAAGGACGCTTATCTAAAGCTGATATAGAAAGAATGTTATCAGAAGCTGAAAAATATCGCGCGGAAGATGATAAACAAAGAGATAAAGTTACTTCCAGGAATCAATTAGAAGGATATATCTTCAGTGTTAAACAAGTATGTATAATACTGATAATATTTTAATTCATTATCTAGTTTTATAATAAGAGTGATTTTTTAAATTTATTCCATTTATTTAAATAGGCTGCTGAAGATGCTCCAGCTGGTAAATTGTCTGCCGAGGATAAGAAGCTAATTCAGGATAAGAGCGCCGCTGTACTTTCATGGTTAGACACTAATTCTTTAGCAGAAAAAGAAGAATTTGAGGATAAACTGAAAGAATTGCAAAAAGATTGTGCTCCAATTATGATGAAGCTTCATCAAGGCGGTGGCGGTGGTGGTTCAGGAGGAGCTGCACCAGGTGGTAAAGGACCTACCGTTGAAGAAGTGGATTAAATAATAATTTATAATTAATTTTGTAACTTTTCAAATATTTATTCGATACATGTTTATAATAAAATGCTTTTATTCTTCATTAATTTTCATTCGTGCCATAAGCGCTACTTTTTGTACCCGTTGAACTACGTCTGGACATTTTTTCTTCTTCAACAGTTTACAATCTTGAAAATAGCCTTCATTTCGTGGAAAACCATGACTGCCATCGTTGTATGTTACTAAGCCAAGACCCCAAATGCGTCCACCTCGAAATTCTCCTTCAAATTTCGTACCATCAGCTCGCCAAAATGTACCACTTCCATGGAACCAACCTTGCATGAATTCTCCTTCATACCTTAAATTCAAAATCATATTCAGCTATGATTAAGCAAATACTGGAAAATATTTTGTTTATATTGATAAATATTTTCGAAATAAATTAATAAAATATATAATATTTACTTTGCCCCATCAGGGAAACACAAGATTCCAAGTCCCTCAAAAAGATCATTTTCAAATCCTCCATCAAATCGTGTGCCGTCAGGTAACTGTAAATGTCCCGCACCATTTCGTTGCCCGTCTGAGTTCCATCCTCCAACATAGATGGTGCCAGAAGGATATCTATAGCCTCCCGTTTTAACAATTTCTAGATATCAATGAATAATATATAATTAAACAATAACGTACGAATACCAAATATATCTACTTACTTGGCAGAGCCATGTTGTGATTCTAAACTGTAAAACATTACTGAAAGAAACGATTTGTAGTTCTATGGGTTCTTTAATTCAATTTATCTAGGCACACATAGAGTAATTTTTAAAGTATTTTATAATTATTCTACACGATACCTAAAGACCTTGACCTATATCAAATAATTATTTTATAATTATTCTATTTGATCTAAGTAGCTTGATAACTAATCTATTCAATATTTAAATACTTTAACCAATTTCTAATAATTATAGTATAGTTAAAAAAATATTGATAAACATTGTTATTTCTAAATAAAATTTTATTGTATGGTGCACGAAACATGCTTGTGCATATTGTGCGAAACAATATACAGGGTGTAACAGCGAAACGAATAACTTCTATGTTATTAAAGATACAATAAAATAATATATGAGTTCTGTCTGATTTCCATCTCTTTCTAAACATAATTCAAATCTTTTCAAAACTGATTCAGATGTAGCATTATTAATTTCTTCCGGTGTTAGAGTAAGAAAATTTAGATGTTTACCCCTTAAATTTTCCTATGCAGGATAATGTTATAACAATTGAAATTATTTTCTTATTTCAGAAATGATAGTCTATTGCAGTCCGCCGTCAGTTCAATGATCAGTACCGCATCCTCTAATCAGAAGACTTCATCAACTTGCGGATTAATCAACACTCTACAGTCCTCTAAGGATTTAATGAAGACAATTAAATTGTAAGTATTGTTTAAATTATTTATTTATTACTTATGTCAATATAAACAAATACATTTTAAACTTAAATAATCAAACTAATTTATTTTATTATCTTATTTCAGTTCAAAGAGCCAAGACAAGAGCCAAGGAACAGTTCCTCAATCAGAAGACAACTCATTTGTAAACTTCTGGAGGAATCTGCATTGCAGACCATCACCAGTTCGAAAACCAAAACCCCATCCCCTTGCCTGGAAGACCCTGAGGAATGAATTAAGACTGAAATCTTAAGCCCAGCGCCCAGCGTCCATTCCCTTCACACAAATAAAATATAAATATGATGCATTATATTATTGTCATCTTTTGTTAAATATATATATATGTTATTTATAATATATTTAATTGTTATAAGTTGTTATTAGTTATTAAATGAAACACTTTTATTACTAAACAAATGATATATTTCTATGATAATTAATTTATTACAGTTATAAGTATTACTTTTATATTGTATATCATTGATTTATCATATATTTAAATGTTGTATTTTGATATTGTTAGAAATAGGGGTTGATATATTTGAATTAAATAATTGTACTGATTTTTGTACGTATATTACTTGGTTTTAAATAAAAGCAACATAAAAAATACACACATTCTTTTAATTTACCTTAAAACTCCTTCAAATCATCCTAAAAAATCAAAATTTTTGTTTTTCAGGTTATCCGTAAAAAAAAAAATTTTAAACTTATATAAGTTTCAATTAAAAATTAATTAAAATTTTGAGGTTATAATTAACCTAAAAATTTAAATTAAAAATTTTGAGGTTAGAATTAACCTAAAAATTTTAATTAGCCAATTTCGAAATTTTTTTGACCATTCTGTAAAAAAAATCTCGGAAAATGCTAATTAAAATTTTGAGATTAATTCTAACCTCAAAATTTTTTGAGGTTAGAATTAACCTAAAAATTTTAATTAGCAATTATCGAGATTTTTTTGACAAAATGGTCACCAAATGGTCAAAAAATTT
The DNA here is from genome assembly GCA_944738965.1 of Nebria brevicollis. Classification (NCBI taxonomy): domain Eukaryota; kingdom Metazoa; phylum Arthropoda; class Insecta; order Coleoptera; family Carabidae; genus Nebria; species Nebria brevicollis. The sequence goes on from OX122906.1 coordinate 9,247,665, forward strand.
CAAAATCACTAATTAACCTAAAAATTTCAATTAGCATTTTCCGAGATTCTTTTGACCAAATGGTCTAAAAAATATCAAAATCACTAATTAAAATTTTTAGGTTAATTCTAACCTCAAAATTTTAATTAATTTTTAATTGAAACTTAAATAAGTTTGAAAATTTTTAACCCAAATTTTGATCTTTTAAGATATTTTTTTTAACGGATAACCTGAAAAACAAAAAGTACCCATTTTAAAAGACTGTAAGTATATTTTATATTTTTATTTAAAATCAAGTGTTATAAATACAAAAAATCATTTTTACAAGTACAATTATTTATACATTTAATTCAAATATATTATTTATAACAATATCAACTTACAACAATTAAATATATAATAAATTAATTAAATACAGCACAGTTATATTAATTCAAATATATAAATTCACTTAACAAATAATGTACAATAAATTATATTTATAAAGGGGGGTATGGGGTGCAGATGTTGGTCTTCAATCGACTGCATTTTCTATAAACAAAAATATATAAAATTAATTGGTTAAAATATTTATTTGTTTAAATTGTAAATGAAGTTAAAAGTAATAAATACATTATTTGAGCAATATGTACATACCTACGTTTTTAATATCTTCCTTGTGGTCCTTATTGTCTCCTAGGACCCAGAGGACTCCAGGGAATAGATTTCTCCAGAAGCTGATGATGTTTTCTGATTGGGAGTTGATACCAGACCTCAGGTAAACATTTGGAGGTAAGGAGTTGCCATCCCAGTTGGGATGTTTTGTTGTAGTGTTCCGATTTGGAACGATAGGGGTTTATGTCTCGCCATTGGTTTTTTGACCTAGTGATGTGAGCCTAAAAAATATATAGCATCTCATTTGAAAAAATATAACTTTGTGTTGTTACTTGAGAACCACTGTTTAAAAAAATATTTTTTCCTTCATAATTGGATGTCCCCCTTGGTCCTGTATAAGATTGTTTTATACTATTTTATTGTATCTTTAATAACTTAAAAGTTATTCGAGGTAGCTCGTTTCGCTGTTACACCTGTATATGTTACTATAGAACCAGAAATTAGCAATAAGAAATTGTTGTATTTATTTTCATAGAAACAGAACATTTTATCTTGACTTATGGGTTTAAACAAAATCATATTATTCTATTAATCTTGTTTCCGATATATTACGGATAAGAGAGATAGGGAATGAACATAAAACGGTTATCGTGAAAGCGTACGTCATTCGCCATATCAATGGTATTGGCAGTATGTTATTATTTTGAGGACATCAGAAAAATCGAATTTTATTGAAGTATGGCAATGAATTTAAATATGTAATAAAATAAATGCGCTATTACTACTTTTATCCGCCTTACTAATTAAAATATGACTAAAATGTAGTTTCAGCTTCTTAAGCGGATTAATATTCTGTTCCAATTAAATTTGAATCTATATTTGTTTCAGTTTGTAAGTCTACTTAGGTGCGCATTGTACATCATATGTATTCCACAAACACGCGTAAATTGATAGTGTGGATGCAAGCTTTTCCGTGTGATACGGGTTTAGTGAAAATCCATACTTGCCGGCGACGCTTTTGCGCACGTCACAATTTATTGTGACATCGCGTAAGCGCTCTTTCTAACAATATTCTCATGTTCAACACAACTCGACGCAGTTAGCCATGGATGTTCTGTTAGTGTTGACCATATTTGCAACGTTTTTGACGCAAATTCAATCATTTGAATTTCGCCATCATGATAACGAAGAGATGGCAGAGGTCCTCGAAGAGGTTCACTCCGATTGTCCAAACATCACTAGGGTGTATACCCTAAGCGAGACCTCTGTTAATGGCAAACCTCTCTATGTCATCGAGTTTTCTATCAAGCCGGGGCATCATGAATTGTGTAAGTTACTTATCTGCGATTCTATAATATACAAATATACATAAATGATTATAGGTCATGTATGAAAAAAGTACTAAAGTTCTTAAAGATTTATTATAATTATTTCTGTATGGATTAATTATTTGCATAATTATATTTTTAAAAATGTTTTTCCTTATCTAAAGCACAATTAGAATAATTAAAAATTATATGTATACTCATTTTTATTGTAACTATTACTGTTTATATATTATTTATGATAAAAGTATGATGAAATAAAGATATAATCGGTAGAAAATTAAAATATGTTACAAATTGGTAAGAAATGGGGAGTTCTGAACATGGATATTAAACGACCTAATCGACTGCGGAGGCCGTTTGGCACAGCATGATAATTCCCGGGCGTAAATTTAGTGATGGTGTAAAACACCGAATGAATTTATTAGCATGGGTACATAAGCGAATAGTTTTATATGTAGAATTTATGTTATATAAGCGAGAAATATTTTTGAAAATAATTTACTAAGTAAATAAATTGATACTCTTTTTAATGAACTATTTGCTTATTTATAGTAAAACCAGAATTTAAGTACATTGCCAATATGCACGGAAATGAAGTATTGGGTCGTGAGCTTTTACTGGCGCTAGCACACCATTTATGCCGGGAATTCTGGGCTGGAAACCCAGACATTCGTGCCCTCCTAGCATCGACTAGAATCCACATAATGCCCAGCATGAATCCGGATGGTTGGCAAACAGCAACAAACAACGGCGGCATGGACTATCTCATTGGCAGAACTAACAACAATTCGATCGATTTGAACAGAAACTTTCCAGATCTCGACCGGATCATGTACACAAATGAGAAGACCCACCAACAGAATAATCATTTACTGGACTTGGTAGATACACTATCAGAACCGGTAATTATAATGATTGGTGTGTTTGAAATGATGACAGTCATTTATTGTGTGTAATTTACAGTTGCAACCCGAGACCAAAGCTGTTATTCGATTAATTATGCAAATTCCGTTCGTATTATCTGCCAATATGCACGGTGGGGATTTAGTTGCTAACTATCCGTATGATAGCAGTCGAAGTGGAAGCAAAAAAGAATATGCCAAATCTCCAGATGATGATACATTCCGGTAAATATATAGAATATTCAATTATTTCAATTATTAACTAAATATTTAGTGATATACAGGGTGTAACAGCGAAACGAGCTACCTCGAATAACTTCTATATTATTAAAAATACAATAAAATAGTATAAGACAATCTTATGCAGGACCAAGGGGGACATCCAACTATGAAAGAAAATATTTTTTTAAACCAGTGGTTCTCAAGCAACAACACAGAGTTATGTTTTTTCAAATGAGATGCTATATATTATTTTGGTTCATTGGATAGGGTATTTTTTTTCTTAATCCTACCATGTATTCGTTTTATACCCTTACATAAGTAAAATATTGAGAAAAATACGATTGAAAGTTAAAGAAATTTTATTTTTATAGCTATTTTTCAGTAGGCTATGAAAAAAAAATTGAGCTTAAATACAACGAAACATAGATTAAATACATGAAATTATTTGTTATTTACTTTATAAATAGTGTTATAAAGTAAATAACAAATAATTTCATGTATTTAATTTATGTTTCGTTGTATTTAAGCTCAATTTTTTGTCATAGCCTACTGTAAAATCACTATAAAAATAAAATTTATTTAACTTTCAATCGCATTTTTCTCAATATTTTACTTATGTGTAAGGGTATAAAACGAATACATATTGGAATTCAGAAAAAAAAACTCTATCGAATGGGCTTAAAAAATATATAGCATCTCATTTGAAAAAACATAACTTTGTGTTGTTGCTGGAGAACCACTGGTTTAAAAAAATATTTTCTTTTATAGTTGTATGTCCCCCTTGGTCCTGCATAAGATTGTCTTATACTATTTTATTGTATCTTTAATAACATAGAAGTTATTCGAGGTAGCTCGTTTCGCTGTTACACCCTGTATGCACAATCAATATTATTCATATATTTCTAGGCATTTAGCTTTATCATATTCACTTTACCATGCCGATATGGCGAAGCCAACAAGACGTGGATGCGGTGATGCAGATTCAGAGAAATTCGGAAAAGCAGCCGGTATCACAAATGGCGCGCAATGGTACAGTTTGAAGGGTGGCATGCAAGACTTTAACTATTTATCAAGCAATGATTTTGAGATAACCTTAGAGCTTGGTTGCGATAAATATCCATCAGAAACTGTTCTGCAAAACGAATGGCAACGGAATAAAGATGCACTGTTGCATTACATTTGGCAAGTGCATATTGGCATTAAAGGATATGTGTATAATGTAGTCACGAAGGAAGCTATTCCGGATGCCTTTATCCATGTAAAGAATATTACGGATGGTGATTACCGCGATATTCAACATGACATCACGTCGGTCCATGGCGGGGATTATTATCGATTATTAACTCCTGGACATTACAAGGTGACTGCTTTCAAAGATGGCTTCCTACCGCATACCCGAATGGTCAGAATTTCTAATCCATATCATCAACAGGCTGAGCGTGTTGACTTCGGACTAAAACCTATTAGAGTAAGCAATGCAAATATAATTCGCAAAAATCCAAAATTTATATTCTAAATTTATTAGGCCCGGTATTATAAAGAACAAAATAAATGTTAATTAGTTACTATGGAACTAAATTTACTTACACAGTTAATATAATTTTGCGTGTTATAAAAGAATCTTACAAGTAAATTAACTAATAGGAGATTTACCGACTATTTTAGTTCATCTATTCATCAATAGATGACTAATATATAAATATTGCAAATTTCGCATCGGTTATTATAATAATATTTTAAATAAAAACAAAACACGAAGCTGTCAAGTAATTGACAGAATAAATTTTACTAGCTAGAAATTCATGGGAGTAGTTTAACTGTGAGATTTACTAGCGAAGTAAATTTACTTTTCGTTCATAATACGGAAATCTATAGAGTAAAGTATATTACTTGGTTACCAAATCAAATCTACCGAGTATTTTAGTTATTTGACGTTTATAATACCGGGCATAGGTCAACTAAATTTAATAATTATTTTTAGAAATAAATATTAACTTTTGTTACCTAATGGCAAGTTTTTTTTTTTATGGATTTCAACGGTATTTAATTTAATATTTTTTTTATGTATATTACAGATATCAACACGTAATTTCAATAGTTTACAAGAATCATAATATCGGAAACGATCTGCAAATTTGCCAATTTAATAATTTTAAAAAGAACATTCCAAGTAATTAAACATTAAACATAGGAAATACATATTAATAGGCATTAGAAACTAGTATGTTATAGATATTCATTAGGAGAAAATTGGTGTAATAATAACAAAGACAAATAAATTTAAATTCTGTTTATATTTATAAAGTGTTTTATTTGTGATTTTTCTGCCAGCCTAAATGATTTGTAAATCATTTTTTTCTCATGAATGTATGTAAAATCTGAATAAGTGAGATCACCATCATCATATAATACGATTTGATGTCTTGGATGAAAAATTTCATTTAAAATATGTATGGAATAATTATGTGCATTAAATAAAAAAATGATGAAGATACGTTTCTAAAAAATTAAGCGTTATTAAAAATAAACGAAAATACTAAAACATACAAAAATAAAAGCACTAATCCTACTATTAAATAAGTAAAGGCATTATAAATATAAACGTATCCTACATACATATATGAAATATCCTAAAGCAAAATTTATTTGTAGGTGTTTTTTTTATTTAAATTACAATCAATCGCCACATTGATTAAATCATTACCAAGGAAGAAATCAGATGCGACAATATTCGCTTTCTCGCACCAATCATCTCGATACCATTTTGTTAGGTTTTTATTTACTGCGTCCGCCATATGCGAAAGACTTTTCTTCGAAGACAAAAACCCGAAAAGCACAGATGTTGTGCTTGGAGTTAATTCTGCCATTACCGCCCATAATGGGTTGTTGTTCCTTGGCGGATGATTCGCATTGGATTCTTCTATATATTTTTTTAATCCAGATACTGTATCTTGGTTACCCCATTTCTGATTTAGCGGATCCCATAAAAATCTCGAATCTAGATATAACATTTATTTATAATATATTCTAAACGAATTGTGTTTCAATAAAATTTATTTACTAGCAGCAATGTTCTTCTCAGCATAACAAACAATTAGTCTGCGATCTTGTTTCCAAATATCGTTTAGGGTGGGCCCGCTAGGAGAATTTTGAAAAGTACGAGGTATTGCCACATCACCAATTTCAGCACGAAGTACATTTTCTAATTGTTGATGTCTTCTAACGTTTTTAAAACCAACAGGAAGGCGATGGATATCTAATATGATAACTTCATCTTGAGCTCGGCTCAAAAATAATTTCACTTGTCTAAGAAAATCAACTAAAGGATTTAGTTTGATTATATCATGGTTTATCCAAAAACTATAATAAATATTAAATTTGAATAAACATGTTATTAAAGTAACAATTAGCACACTTACGAATCAGGTGACATAGAAGTATTGTAATATCCTATCCTCACATCTAAATATCTAATACCAAACACCATCTGCGTCCATACGTCTTGATCTTGATTGTAGACGTACTTATCTAAACTTTTAATTTTGATATCCGCTGTTGGATTGTCATCGTAGCAGCCCGAATTATGTGTGCCGGGTATAAACAGTTTTGGTAGTCCAATGTTACCGATACGGTTCCTGGGGAAAACGCATGTTATGATATTTCCTTTGAAATCAAAAATGATCGAGGTGATACCTTACACAGAATGGCTAAGAAAACTGTTACCCAATATCTTTCATCCAAGTCGGTTGAATCCGGAAGCAATTTTTATGAGTCATTTGTTTGTCGCGAAACGCTGCTATCCAGTAATTTAAACATTGTGCCCCCTTTGCAGGCAACTGCACTAAGTATATATTACGTTGCCAGTTTCCCGGTAAAAGATTGTTCGAAAATGATACTGTTGTTACATAATATCCTTGTTGTTGATTTGTGATATCTTTGGTCAATATAGGACAGGTGTCCTGTAACAATAAATATTTGTTATTACACAACTAGATGACATCTAGTAAAAGAGGTGCTATGGATTAGGCATATTACTGTTAGTGGGTCGCTAGTAAATAATTGAATTTCAGTTGGAGGATCATCGGATGTAAATTTCCAGTTGAGTTCAATAAGTGAATCTTTGATAGACGATACAGTTATAAATAATGCATCATTTCCGGTATTAAGATCTAAAAAACAATTTTATCAGCAAAGTATATAGCACAATATATAACAGTTATAGTTAACTGTAAAAAGTTATTTTTATATTTTACTATTTTCTATATGATTTGGAAAACGTTCATAAATATTATTAAATTAGATACATATGTGTAAAAAAACGTCGGATATTATCGCATTTTATTTATTCATGTGAATTAATTATGTGAATAATGAAAAAAAGTCAAGGTTAATTTAGCAATGTTTTTGTTTGTTTATAATTGCATATTCAAATAGAAGGACACATGAGTAACAAAGCATTCCTCTTTACAATTGTAATTAAACAATTAATTCGGTAATTCTAATTTATTTGTCGCTGCGAAACAGAGCAAAGTTTATAAACTATATATTATTTAGGGCACACATAGAAAACAACTATTGACAAATATATTAATAATATTTTGTTGTATTGTATACATTAGTAGTAGTTACTTGTGGCATCAATAATACAAAGAGATTCAAATGTTTGAGTCAATATAATTAGAATAAAATCAACTTTATAATAATTACCCAAAATAGCAAATTACAAATAAATCATTTTGAATCGATGTTCATATATGTAAAAGGAATCGGTAAAAATAATTAGACATACCTGACGACATATAAGTATCCGTATTTGTGTTTGCCGACGCAAAATACTTGAGAAAGTGCATTAAAACAGAATACATAATAATAGTAGCGACAGAACAACGACGCAACATGATTGTAGACAGTGGTTCATCACCGACTAACCAGAGACTAACGACGCACTGGAAGTCACCGTTTAGTATATATACGCTCCCCATTTCCTTTTGTATCCGAATGTGTATACATACATAAATACATTTCGACACGATTCGCGTATCGTAAGCTTATTAAATTCTTGAATGACATAAATAACAATTTCAGTATAATTGTTTAACAAAATATCAAATACCTATTCAAATTTATACTATTTTAAAAATAAGATATAACATACTATACATATCCTTACTTGTAGAATTGAAAATATGTTTTTATAGACTATATACAATTGCAGAAGGATGTGATATATTGGAATTATGTTATTCATGAGAAATTTGAAACAAATCATAAAATTTGTTGAAAAGGTTCATTTAAAATCTGTAAGATTATACAAGTTTATTATTTATATATAAATTGAATATGTTTAAAATCTACACCAAATTTTATATAGTAGTTAAAAAAAATGATCCGTTGATTACATTTGGTATATTTAGCATATTTTGCAATATCTACATGTTTGTGCATAATTTATTTATCAAATTAAGTACATAAATAATTTACAGTGACTATGTTTCCTTATATAGAACAATGTTTTGTTTATTTAAAAATGTATGCTCAAAAGCAAAAAATGTCGCAAGGTTGCTTTTCATTAATTGACTTAATTAAATAAACACACCATCTATTACGGTTATATTTGTATACAATTAAAGTATGTTTGCGAAATATTTTGGAATGTGTAACAGGTATAAGAACCACTTATAATAACTTAAATGTAACAGGTACTCGATCACATGCACTCTAACTAACGTTCACACTTTATAAATTATATTTTGTTTAAAATGTACTGTACAAATTGAGGTAGAAAAGAATCAGTCCTATAAAACTAATGTAAAACATATACATACATCGATGAAATAAATATTTTATTTTTATAACAAACACAATCATCGAATTGGTAAAGTGATTTAACGATATACCAACTATTGAACACATTTACACCGCACAATTTATATTTCGAAAACAAATTAATATACAGAATTTCATTTATACAATTGTGTTAATTCACTTTACAAATACTCATTTAATCAGTTCTTATATACGTTAGAGCCAAATCGATTCAAAGGAATATATATATATATTTTTATATTTGGAATGTATTATATTGGCTTATATATATTTATTTGTTTATATATAAATATATATAATTAAAAAAAAATTCGGATTGTTATAAACTAATTTAGCTCCAGTCTTTCTGTAAGGTAACTAATTTTAAAACTATACCTGCATTCGGCACATATTAAAAATATACAATAAATATAGATTAAAAATGTATTTACAATGTTTAACAATTATATTTAATTTAAATGTAGAATCCGTCACTGGGATATATATTATAGAAAATTTGAAATTCATTTTCATATAAATAATTTGTAAAAGTGCGCTAATTTGGACCCATAGATGAAGTCTTGGTAATATCATAAAATAAAAATCGAGTAGCACACAACAACACGTAAATGTTTAGATTACTATTAAACATTCTTTTTGAATAAATTAAGAATGCGAAAAATATCAAAATGTGACCTCGATGAGTGCTAAACGATTTCCAATGTATTTCTATTCAGTACTTTGTGTATTTAAATGCAAAAATATTCAACTGGCTTGTTGAGTTAAAAGGTTTAACAATTCACCTGGATCCATGTTATTTAGTGTTTGCATGTCTATGCCTAGAGCGCTTGCAACACTCTCCATATCCAACCCGAATGACTTTAACAGTTCGATAAAGTCCATTTCTTCGCCGGTGAATGGGTTGTGTAGCTTGGGGCAGGAGTGGTTGCACTGCGGCCATGTACACCGTTCAAGCAGTCGGTGTTGACATGTGCCAGGGCCGCGCAATCGGCTTCTCTTCGGAGGATGATCTACAGATTGATTTGTAGTATTTTCCTGGTGTGTTATTGGATACGAAAGTTGCCGTCCTATATACGTTTTATGTCATATATTATAATAAATAAATTTGCATTAAACATTGTAATTATATTTGGTTGTCCGGCATTTTAAATCAATTGCAATTAAAACGTAATATATACCTTTATGCTTTCGATTTTTCCTTTGTCCTCTATCCCTATTCTTATGTTTTTTTCGTCTTCTTTTATTTGTAGACTCTGTTGGATTTCCATCTTGTTTTGTTGTAGTCCGCCGCTCATTTGTTCGTATCATTTTCCTGTGACCGTTATTATGCATTGCTGTGTCGTACTGTGAACTTCGAACAGCATTCTGCCGGTTGTTTCTTCGGATGGGTTTCCGCTCCCAGCAGTGCAACACTTGCGCAATTGATACATCGTTTATTTTCACTAATTGCCAGTCGCGTTTCGTGAGTATCGAATGCGATATGCATGATGGTGCAAACACAGCCGTTACGTTTTCGAAACTTTGACGTAATGCATCGCCCATCTTATGAATATAATCCCATTGTTGCTTTGTCACTGGTGCACCAACGTTATCCACCGTCATCTGTGCTTCGTCAAACAACCATTGAAATACGAATAATGGTGCTGCAAACGAACAAAATTATATATTTACGAATTTCACAAGTGTTCAATTATTTGACATCATTACCTTTTAAGGTCGGATAAAGTCTGTAGCCAAAGTAGCAGCGCCATGGTTGATTGTTGTATAATTTCGCACATTTTTTCGGTACTCTGCCCTGCCACATAACCATGCCTTTGCGAATTGCTTCGACCGCTTGGTGACCAGTTGGAGCGTAAGGGGCTCTGTCCAAGAACCAGCCAGAATCGCAAATTCCACGTACTTGAATATGTCGATAGTGCAATTCATCATGTAATAATTCGCGTACTGGATCTAAATTGATCATTGCTCCGGTACCACCAGCGCTACTTCCTGCTAGCAGGAGGTCGGTGGAATTGTCTAGACCCAACGGAACAAGATCTCGTATTACCTGAATTTGAATATGATTAATAATTGTGTATAGGAATGAAAAATAATATTTTTATTGCTTTACCTGTTGAATAACTCTAGCTCCCATAAACGTAAACATTCCCTCACGCGTCATACGAGTTCCGCTCCACGAATCACTGGTACAGTACGGAACGAATACATGATTAGCATTCCACCAGAATGGGTTTTCTTCTGGATTGGGCGATAAAATACCACCTACTAAACAGACAAACAATTCTGTATTAAAATCATATAGAATTTTCAAAATTGCACAATTTAAATAGCTTACCATCCCGGGTTTCTGGCCATTGTGACGATGTCATTAAATGCCGTAACCGTAACCATCTATTTCTGCAGCTCTGGCTATCGTAACAATACCATCCACCTTCGAGAAAGATGATCCATTTCTTGCTTGTATGTGATTTACGAAGATAGAAACTAAAATTGAGAAAACATAAATCCTATTCATGAGTTTCTAATTCATCAAGTATGCATTAATTCAATGCTAACCCAGCTTGAGATCCATCATTGCAGGTAATACTCCTGTTTGACAAGAATACTTTCTTCAATGCTCTCGTTTCGTCATTACTTTTATTTTCTAAAACTGTCACCATCCTTTGGATTGTATTGGTCTGGATTGGCTGGTTTGTGTCTCCTAGTGACCGAACTAATGTTTCAGTACTACTTACACTCGCCAATAATAATGTGATGCACATCAATGAACAGAACATTTTCATCTGCAAAGCAAATTTAAAACTATAAATACCAAAGCACCCAACAATTTTAACAGTAAATAATCGTGTTTAATATGAAAGAGTAAACTAGAGTTGATTGATGCATCGCAAAAATCGGGTCTATCGCATTATGAGATTTGCACAAAAGTTCATTGGTGCATATGCAAATATCCGCTGGCCAACCCGAGGAGACTGTTAGTGGAGGTGTTGTTGATGTCCGGTGGCGTTGCTATCACGCATATCTGCCATCAAGGTTTCAAATTAAACCCTGTGGAATGATATATGAGATTCCTGACGACCTGTCTTATCTCAAATCCCAGACAGACTCACTGATTCCCGAACCGTCTAACGAACCAATCAATCACTTGAAGATTCCAAACTATTGATTTGGCTTTCGAAGTATGTTATTGCAAGTTTATAGTTTTCGACCAATGCCGCCCTTGAGCTGAGTACTTATTACGTAATCATTATAGGTATACAAAACAATTTAGCGGCGAGAGTTTGCGACCTAATACGGTTCTGGTGTTTTAAGAGAATACGTATTGTGAGAGCAGTGTCATTGTCAGCTGGAGACGGTTCCGATCAAAGAGATCTTGTACCACGTATATATATATATATATATACCAGGTGTACACTGAAGTGGGTCCATGAAGAGAGAGACGAAAATAAATGAGAGAAGGACGTCAAGTTCTCTCTGTATCTCGCAGGAGTGAAGACCGCGCCGTTAGCTAGCCCTGGGCAATACCTCCTGTATACCAGTAGCAGATAATAAGAGACTTAAAGGCTCCCTTTGTAGGCTACGATGCCGACGACCATAGGCGTCCGTGCCCACGGGATACCTAACTATTATTGTATCCTAACATTTTTAATTATTCATGAAATTCACAACTATAGTTTTTTGATATGACCGATTAGTTTCTTAAAATTTTTACAACTTAATTAATGCATCTATGTATTATTTTATTGTCGATAAAATACACTCTTATACATATACAACAACAACAACAACAACATAAATATACAAGAGACCGTTCAATAACAATAAAAAGTTTTATATCAATCCGCGTCCTGTAATCGTAAATAAAATGAGCATTAAAAGCTACCACAATTTGATTTTCGTCGAGATAACAAAACGTAGAACTACGTATACATTAAAATTCGATGTATTTCTGATCAAGATCCGTCCATGTAAATTATCGGAACACAACCAGAGATTGTATCTTTTTGTTGTGTGGAACCGCGATGTATGTGCTAGTGACCGTCCATCTGCGATTAAATAAAAACCATTTCATGAGTTTGTCAATAATTCTGTCATTGCAGCAATGCATTTTATCAATAAATCATGGTGGTCACACACTAAAAAGACGGAATCTTAACACTGCATTACATTAGTAGATACATTCAGAATAATCTCTCTATAATGGTCAATGTCTCGGCTCCCTCACTCACTCACTCACTGCTTGTCACCTCGTCTTCCCTGAGTGATTTACGATGGAACAAGCTCCACGGACCGTACTACACCGACATCAGTATTACACCAACGAATTACTATGTAATACTACGATGAAGATATTTAAATATTCAACATTTTGAGAAATATGTATTTCGAATATTAAAATTTTAATCAAATAACGATTTTATTTGATGGATAATTCGTACAAAAAATGATTTAAGAGGGTAACACACAGATTTCACTGATGCAGAATCCTTCGAAATGATCAATAAATAAAAAAAGGTCTAGTGAAATAATTAATATTGTGTCAGGGTAACCGTCTGATGGAAATCTGTGCAGATTTGGGAACCGTATAATTTAAGCAATGCCACGTTTTGCTTCGCAATAACGTACGAAATTTAACTGTTAATAAATTATGAGTGCGCTCCTCGGGAATACCTGCAAATTATCCGACAAACGAAAACAAGGGAACTGTTGTGCCAGTGCGCAGGATTCACACTGTGTATAGCGTAAATTATTGTGATGCTTAAGTAAAAGCCGTTTTCTATGCGTACATTTTGGCATGCTTTCCAAAATCTATTATACATGGTGAAGGGTCCAACCCTCATGGTCAGTGCAACGGTTGCTCCTTTCAAATTTTAATATATCAACCATCAATTTGGCGATTTGGTAATTGTATAAAATTAGCAAGTTGATATGTTCTTGTGGGTGAGGTATTTTTTGTAAATTTGACTTTTTTCGGTAAGGCAATACTGGCAGTGAGAAACCGAGCGGCGTTTCTCTTTGTGGGGATTAGGATAAAAAGTCACGCATTGAATCGGAGGTGTATCGTATGTATGTACATACCTCTATGAGTGTCAGTTATTGTGATTCTACTTTTCACTCAACCGTAGTATATACTATGGCACTGTGTATGTGTCGGTTGGCTGCTTTCGTCACCGCGGATTTGGAGGCTGAACGATTTACTTAAGTACCAGGGCCGTACCAGTGTAGGTATATGTGTATAAATTGATGTATAGCCTAGGCAACTACAAGCGGGACGAAAGGGGGCGGTTGCTAGAGGTGTGACGGCTTGTTGTTGCTTTGATCTTTGCCGTCTGCCGGTAGCTGTCAGCTGATCGCTGATCGCAAGGATGCAAGACAGTCAAGCGAGAGCAGATCGAATAATCATAATCATTTCATTCCATATTACTATCGATTCGCTGAATTTTCCAAATAAATTTCAATCATTTTATTTAAGGTACGTTCATTATAAATCAAATAAAATTGCGACTAAGAATATATGTATTTTTTTTTCAGTTATCGAATCAAGGTCGAAAATTTAGCAATAATGATTAGACTTAGATTTATGGTAATATGTCTCGATTAAGGTTCAACTAATGACCTTAATGTTTAGACTTAACCAGATGATTTAACTGACTACTGTTTTGATCTAATTAAATGTTGTATTTTATCTGAGAAAGAGATTTTTATAAAAAGTGGATATATTTTTCTACAAAGAAACAAAACCTTAATTATGTGCATACATAAGTATGTGTATAGGAATATTTGTTGAATAAATACGTTGAGGTTTTCAGTGTTTTGCACCTTTATTATTATGGATGATGTGAATGCGTCTGTCTTATAGGTATGTACGATATAGTTGAATGTGTTTAATACTTGTGTGTAGTACAACACTGGATGGACATGGACATGGAGATGGACCTGCACGTGGTCAGTTGCAGCGGCGAGAACGGAGTGCGGCTCTTTCATCTCGGTGATTGGAGCCGGGCTGCCTGCGGTGCCCGATACATCATTGACCATTACGTTGGAAGCGAGCGCGCAAGAGAGGCTCCTCGATGGTACCGGTACTGGTGCTGGTGCATTTGCGCGGTAAACGAGCATACGTACGTGCCGCGCACGTGCACGCACTTATATACACGCATACTTTTATTTATTTATATATATATATATATATATATATATATATATATATATATATATATATATATACGCACACGGAAACGCGCAAGTTAAATTTTATTAATTAAAAATACGCAGAAATATTTAATTTCAACTACATACATACATACACAGGCATATGTACATAATGTATTTATGTATTAAGTAATTATTTATTTATATTTCGTTTACGTTTACGAGTGTGAATCTTGCAGATATTGGAGGAGTTGTGTGTGTTGGGTGAGGTTATGTTCGTGATGATTACGAGCCGCCACTGTCCGTGACGTGATAAAAGGTTCGACTGTGCCGCGCGCCTGCTTTGATCTCGTAATGAGAGGGCAATTAGCGACGACACCGGTGTACAGGGACGGCGAGCTTGGGCGGGCAGGTGGGGCACACTGCCAAAGGCATGTACTAATTACAACCATGTACCACTACAAAGACGTCTCATCACACTTGCGCGCACTCACACACACACACATTCTCGTATACGTTAAGAAGTATGTAGTCCTTACACTTGTATGGTACCTTTACTATACACCAGTATAATAGTAATAATAATAATAATACTTCTACTTCAAAGCAGAGGGAATGTGTTTTTAGAACACCACAAATCTTTCAGCGAATCCTCTTTCATACAATATTATAATATGCGGCGAATATACTATACAGACAGAATTTCAAAGAGCTTTCTATATATACATACATAAGTACTTCAATTTTCGTATTACTTATGTCCAAATATAGACCTTAAAGTAAAAGGTTTTTTTTTGGGTCGCGAGCGACCCAAACTATAATAAGAATAATACAAATATTAATAAAATAATATTTTTAAATCATGCATTTGTTTATTTATTTGTTTAAAAAACACGTTTTCGAAGTTATATTTTCAATTTCAGGACGACTTAGCAATGACATTTTCGTTATTTATAAAATCATATTTATTATAATTTAGTTTGGTTTTCGATAATATGATTTCAAGTATAAATATATTTGAAATTTATATAAATATTTGAACGAGATTGCGTAACTCTAAAACTATCTATGCAAATGTAGATCAATATATGGAAATAGGTAGCCAATGAATGCAGCAAAGTACTGCTATATTATATACCTATAGTACACATGAGGCGGTTGTTATGGGTAACGTGTGTACCAATCTGTCAAAGGAGCACGTGTGTTACGTTGACAGTCGGACAAACGGAAGCGGTATATCGTAAACACTAGCCACACACACAAACACAAACACACACGGTAGGTACACATACCTGTTGGTTGATTGTAACCGCATACATGGCACCTTAAGATGTAGTGTTATAAGCACTGGTCAATAGTAAATAGTCCATAGAAACAAATGCACAAGCACTAACAAAAAGTCGAACTTAGTTTTCGATGCAGACTCGAACGGTATATACCGCGTGGCCGTCGTTGTGCGACTGTGTTCAAACCTGGACACGGCACTGTACTAGATGTGCTCTCTCTGTCAGGTGGCGTACCACTTGCTTTTCCAGACTCCTTCGTATAGGTACTCTACCACCTCTTACCCTAAGAACTACCCTCTACCAATCAACAATCACCCACCCTCATCCTCGAATCCATACAATTCTTTATTCTATGTATTACATACAAACGCTCATTTTCAATATATGTATGTACATACACTACAAATAACATCTTTAAGCCAATCATCACCAATGTATACAATTTTATTTGTCATTTTCTTCCACAATCCTCAAATCATGAAGCAAGATGTTAATGTTCATATATAAAATACTTCGTGTATGTACGTCATCATGCTGTACCGGAACAGATGATTGATACATCAATAATTAACGTTTTAATTACTGTAGTAAAACTCTTGCAACGAGTAATATATTATCAATTTTAAATACTTGTTAATTGTCCACAACGCATCAATAAAATCATTTTATTACGTGTACTCAGTTGCATGCGGAACAATTTCTGATTAAATTATTCATTACTTATTATGATAAATAGAAAATGTAATTAGTCAGAAACAATTTGGAAAAAAAGTCAACGTTTTCAAACTTAGACTTAAAGATATTGAATGACCGGATTTCATAATCAAATTTGTAATTTAATATTATTGGTCAATTTTCTATAAGGTTTCCTTTCGAATCGCCCTATTTGGAAATATGGTTGCATTATTATAAATTGTATTCTATAAAAAGTAATTTATTGTAAGCAAAAATCCTATATAGTAATATATCTTATATTGTATACTAGTAATGATTGGATCCTCAAATATTTAAAAATAAAGGATGTAAGTGATTATCTATTTTGATAATATTTCTTTATTTTATTTTTCGAACGTGTCCAGTGTCCGTGGCTTGTTTAGGTCGAATCCACGCGATCTTGTTTGTATTCAAATTAACGTAATTAGCGGGTCGGTTGGTAATGAGCGCCTCTCTCGCCGGTCGGACTTCTTTTCCGATCGCCTACTGCGCGTGATACGAAACAGCTACATATACATATGTACATACATACGTATACGAGCACTCTTATAGCCTCTATTAGTGCGCAAGCAGGTTTGGTTTTAATAATACTATAACATAAAAGTTTCATACAGAACATAACTATTGTTTACATTCATTTATAACAATAGATATTTCCTGAAATATATGAATAGTTAAAAAAAAAACACGATAAGTTTTAGAATATTTTATATAATAGTGGGATATACGAGAAGATGAATTTAGTTTTAGTTCATCCCTCTGTGTGGCTGAGCAGAGGGCTCTGGTTGCGCTGGATGTATTAGGTATAATTTTGAGTCCCCTCGCGCAGACGACCACCTTAGCTCATTTGCGGTATACTTTACGACCGGTTCCTAGCGGGCCGGCGACTTCAAAGGCCCGCGTTGTTTACATAATAGTGGTCCTCGGCATCAGCAGCAGCCGGAAACAATATGTGGCAGGCGCAAGCGTTCACTTCAAACGTGCCGCTCTGACCCGCCAGCTGTGCGCCGCGCACTCACACATCTCTACTTTTCTTTCTCTGTTTCACTAAATCGTACTAAGCCGCAGCCGCAGCTTCATTTCTTCCCCTACCTTTATCTATCTACATAATATTCCTATTTGTTCGTCCAGGGATTCGTTTCATGTGCTTGATGATTTTATTGTTTGTGATGCTTATCATATTTCCAATTATTACAAACATACATACATATGTATGTAAGTACTTTGTTTATTAGAAAATAAATATACTAGTTTTAAATTAAGTGAATTTTTATTTTCTTCCAGATTGATTTTAAAATTTACTGAGATGCTATGAAAATACTCGAAGCATTTCAGATGAATTACCGAATAAATTTTTTCGAGGAGTATAGTTTTATAAAAGTGTGAGTTAAATCTACGTTTGAACTTTTTACAGATGTTTAACCAAACGTAGAGCTGTGCAAGTAATGCAAATATTTCTGAACATTTCTAATTAAAAATGAAATGTAATTAAAACAGAAATATCAAACGAATCGAAATGTAAAAGAGTTGTGCAAATTCTTTGTGATAGTCAGTCTGCTCCCGTGTAACAGATTAATTTGCCATCCTGATTTTAGTGCTCGTTAATAACACAGTCGAGTTCCGAAAACTTAGCAATTATTTCAAGACAATTATGGTACTTCCATGAAGGTATATGGTTTCGCAACGATTAATAAGTATGCAATTTCAAACACTGAAGGCTCATGCTGCTCGAACAATGTATGAGCGTTTTTCTTTCGTCTAAAACAATCTTCTAAATCCAATACAATCAAATACTTAGGTACACCAGTGTTTTTGTTTTATAAATATATATTTTTATAAACGTTTAGGTACTTGTAAATAGACCGCAAATGTGTCTTTGTATGTTGCAATGCTCACAAATATGTACATATCTATAACTGCAATACCTATATATGCATGCATGTTAGAGCAATGAAATTCTATCCTGGTGTTGTGTGTGTGTGTGTTGTGCGATGGACCGCTCTAGCGGCTGAGAGGTGTGACGGATGGCGTGCCGCGTCTTTGATCTTTGCCGACAGTAGTCGCCATCTGATCGAACAGTGCATCTTAGTAAGTTAAGCAGTGCGCGCGACTGCCACCAGAAACCGTACTGTCATCAAGATATCGTTTCTATACGCTAAACGCGCAATTTTTTTCTTTACCACGAAAAATCATCATCATTCAAGTAAACCGATACGTATATCGAAATGAAATTCCCCTAAAACGTAAAATGGCTTAATGTGCATTAAGGTTTAATTAATGCTGAATAAGAATCAACTAGATGAGAATGAAATTTATTGCGACGATTAAATCTGATAGGAAAATGTTTACAGCTTGCGACGACGTCGCGGTAGAATCGTTTGATGTGCCGACAAATCAATACGCATCATTGACCCGCGCCAATGACCCAACATCGTATTCTTATTCGTTGCCGTAATTACAGTCCCTTCAACATGATTCCTTTCCTTTCGTTTCTAACGGTGAGCGTACTTGTACCGCTAGACACATTAAAAATTCGCGTGCTCTATGACTCGGATGGAATTGTAATAAACACCATTCAACTCAATGTTTACGACAACCGTTCATTATCATGACTACAATGATCAATTTATGTACATACATGTTCATATCATGCAATTTGCATCATTTTTATACGGTACAATTTACAAAATCGGTTTACTTTTGATTATTTTTAACGAAATCAACAATATTGACAGTTGACAGATTAAAATTAATTAATTGATATTAAATCAATATTATTTATAATAAGCAAATTACATTAAATGTTTGATATCATTAAATTTTGATTTCAAAAGAATGATTCATGTCGAAATATTTATTTTCAAACACATTTATAAATAGGATTTTGTTTTGCAATCTTTTATTTATGTGAATTCAAGCAATTTCCTTCTTCCTGCTGCGTTTTTTCTTCAGCCACCTCGTATTTTGTTTTATCCGCGACACATCCTTTTCATTCAATTTATATATAAATATAATTTTCGTAAATGTTCTATAATGATGTTTTAGAATGGGGAAACGTATGTATGTAATTTTGTTGAGTACAACTCTGAATTTGATTCTATCGCTAAACGAAGCATAGCACCTGAAAGGTATATAAATATACCACTCCATCATTCACAGGACTCTGTGACATGCCGCTGCAGAGTACCGAAATTCCAGGTTGACGCGATGACGGATCGACTGATGCACGAGGACGTATTAATTCTTAAGTGTACCGTCCACCCTATCATGCACAGTTTATCGCTTTGTAAATCGACCCTTTGCCGATCCGTCGACCATCAAACACGACCACTAGTCCTTCTTTCGCCGTTAAATTCAAAGCATTCATTTATCTCACACGCATTTATTTGCCAGTGTTTCGTTTTTCTGGCTTTTCGCTATATTCCTAAGAGCGCTCACTACCACTGTTTACTGATGGCTTCTTCATTGAAGTATCTGGAACCTTTATAAACTGAAGTGCAATTTGGTTTGCGACAACATTCACTAATCAATAGTGCTTCCACTATGTGTAATGTGATATTTTTTTAATACTAACGTATACTATAACCCTGTAAGTATCCCATTAGAGCTGTGCTTATATATTTTCCGATGAAACAGCCTATACTACAGAAACTCATTGTCGCCGACAGTCATTAGTTTCTCGTTCCAAAACGCGGCTGCTCGTTAGCTCCATCTTATCTTGATCGGCAATCTTCGCTGTGCCGACAATACATTGCACACACACACACACACACACATGAGGACACAAAGATATTTTTCCCTAATTCGGTTATAAGATTTCCGAGAAGATTTCCCATACCATAAACAATACATTGCATACATACACACACACACACACAAACATGAGTATATAAAGATATTTTTCCCTAATTCGGTTCTTAGATTTCCAAGAAGATTTCCCATACCGTAAAGATTCGAAAATTTCCTTACTGTTCAAAGGCGGTGTTTTATATGGATTATTCGTGATATGCCATGTTTGAAAATTACCTTAATAATTCTCTCAACGTAGAAATCTTTACTTTTTATGTCTGTATACAACACGTAGTTACTTTCTAATTTTTGACAAAACAAATTGTATATACAATGAATCTCGCCTTAAAAAAAAAACTAATTATAAGAGAGAATATTTTTCAGCACGTAATTTGATACACTTTTATTTCTATTATTATTTCTCGCGTACAAAGAATAGAAAGAACAGATTGCATGCGTTGTATTATAAGTTTCACGAAGGTTTTTATGAAATAGAACAGTTACTTCATTTATTAGGTGTCTGTGTTCGGTAGTTATTGATATATATAAAAACGTCCCTCGAGCAGTGAATGTAAATATATGGTATTGAAATAGTCGACGAGGAGCATTGATTGAAACGGTATGTTCAGCCCTTCCGCCGTTGATGAAGTGTTATTAATTGACAAACATGGAACAGACTGGACCTGGGCTATCGATCATTCGCGGTGTGGCTTAGTGCGTTTGCGCGCGCATTTCGGACGTCCGTTTCGGTCGTAGAAACGCAAAAGTTGTTTCATATTTCACTCAAAGACATTTGAACAATTACAGTTCATCAATGCTTCCAAGTAAACTCATTTAACTTACGTCAATGTTTTCGCACCCCATTCATACTCCCTATTACCGCACAGTTGCTATTAAACTTTTGCCAATTAATATTATTGACGCTAAATATCGGACAAATAAACCAATTGATTCTTTGATCTATTAGTAAATTAATTACTTGATATTATATGTAATTACTGTTGATACAGCTCTGCGTTTTTCATTTGTGTAGAGAAGTGGGCCTGATTCTCGATTACAACGGCACAATATATTTATTCTCGTCTGAGATTCAAAGCTTTTTCGTATCCTCTGTGCGTTTGAGGCAACACGGCGTCCATGATACGATAGCGATCGTCGCCTCCGTTGCTAGACACCCTTCTCACATCATTTATCTAGGTATTCACTTTGTTTTTCTTTCTGTCGGCGATTCCTTGCTGATAAAACGATTGGCGAATCGCCGAATTTAAAAGAGTCCCCATTTATAATTGAGAAGCCTCATTTGAAGATTAAGTGCTGTTTCTTTTTCGGATTTTATTTATTATCTTAAATTATGTTGTATTATTGTAACTTTTTTAATATGATTAAAAATTATCCATTAGTACAAACAGCTGGGTTTATTAAACAATTCAATACACCGCGCAACAATAATGCAAACTTAAAAAATGTAAATGTATGTAACATTCTGTTTCGGAGCGAAAAAGGTTGAAAAGTTCACGGCTCGCTAAGCAATAATGCGGGAGCAATTGTTTGTCCCGGTTGGGTTCAATGCGTTATTTAACCCGTTTCTGTCGTTAGAGCTGGTTAACTTTTCCCTCTCACACACACACACACACACAGTCATCTAAACGGGGGAGGACCGATGGGCATGGATGCCCATTTGCCACCCATGCCGGTGAATAATTCCTCACCAGTGAATTATTGTCAACTCACCAGAAACGTATTCAGTTGTTATTCCATCTAATTGCATAAATAAATAATTTAGTAAAAGGAAAAGAATAGCGGAAGATGTCTTACATCAATAAGAGAGTGCATGATTTCATCAATCTAGAGTAATATTTGAAATAGCAAACAAGGGTAGGGTAATGAAATGTTTGGTAAGTCCGAGCCTGTAGTGTGTCCCATCGGAGGAGGACGATACAGAATCGGACAGCGGTCAAGTCCCGCTGGGCAAATCTCTATTCCGTCGTTCACTTGAAACGGATTACGACCGTTGACTTTGAAAATCGTTCCTAGAGTCATCCACAGCGGCGTCTTTTCATCTTTGGGTAACTAACAAGACACCTCACCTTCACAACGTTCATATTGATAACTATGTCATATATCACAGGGTGACGCCACAACTACTGTCCTCTTCTCTGCTTCTCTTAAAAGTACATACCTACATACGTTTACTCACTTGTTCAGTGAATTAGCGCAGCCCATGCTACAAAATGGATGAGGATTTGAGAATAGCAGTTCGCCTCGCCCGTATCTGCTGTTTGAGCATGGGATTTTATCGTAAGCTGTTTGTAATTTCCAGTTTGGACTATCCACTAATCGCATTTATGTTTATTTAGTGATAATCGATGGTAATAATGGCGGTGGTTAGACCGGGGGTGCCGCTTCAATTGTGGGGCTATTTATGAGGTATTACTGCTGCCCAAAATAGCTAGACATTATTTGCGGTACTAGAATATTAACAATTGCCTTCTCGAAATAGATGCTTATTACAAAAGATATTTCATAATCTCGTATAACGGATTCCATTGTCTAAGGAATATACATAGTACTGGAGGGAGATTGTTTAGTGGGAGCACGTTTTGAAATTAATAAAAAAAAAACATATTCAATTTCTTATAAAGTATAATTACAACCATTCCTAATTAGATCCCAAGCTCTTCTTATAGCTTAATTCGCAAAATTATGTTATGTAAATAGAAGGTAAAAACCTCAACAATTAGTTGTTAGGAATACTAGATAACTGTTAGTAGCCGCATAAATTTGGAGGAACAGTCACTTATGAAGTCAACCCACGGTCAGTTAACGCATATTATTTTGCTAAAGTAACTCAATAGTCAATGTTTAATTAAAGTCGCACAAGTTCATTTGTAAAGTTTATGAAATTATCATTTTTAAATTCGTATAAAATCGTTTTAAAATAAACTTCATGAATTTGTCACTATTATATGAAAGTTGCTGTAAAATTGTTAAAAAAAGCATTAATATTAAGTTGGAGATATTTTATGATTTCTTGCTATTGCTATTGATATCATTATTAAAAACATTTAGTTGTAGAAAAGAGCCTGCTTGCCTCATGACACTGGTAGCTAAACTTTTAGTATCTGATGCGTTATCCGAAGAACTTTCTGACAGTTTCGGTTTAGCGGATTTTCTAGTTATGAATACATTCATTGCGAATCTCAATTCAACAATTAATGCCTCACACAACGTCATCTGAAACAATAGAAGTAAAAACAGTTGAATTCGAAGAATATTCTAGACAAAGTTTTTGAAACTTTGTTATGTATAATATTAACAGACTTCAATTATGTTCTTGTAAACTACACACAAGAAAGTCGAAAGCATTGTGAAAAGTGTTTGAATAAATTTAGCTTATATATTCAACGTATTGCCTATAGCTAGTTAGCGGAAAATGTAAGTAATAATAAAGTATAAAATAATGTAAATGCTGTTAAGTAAGACTTTATTAACACAAAGGGGAGGAACTTGTGAAAAATCGTAAAAACTTAAACAATAAACTGAAAAGCTTTTATACTTCTTTTGTACTTGAGCAAATGCTGTGGAACTTTTTGTATGCGCCAACAACGACTGTTGGAACAGTTAATACAAAAGATTACTCGATACTCTGGATTGAATCAAACAAAGAAGTCTAAATAGTCGTAAAATTCATTTATGTATTTTTTTTTATTTTAATCAATGGTTTTTGTAAGAAACTTTAACAGCGAATACGATTCAAAACTTAGTTAGAAGTTATTTGTAAAAATTTCATCAACTTCTAGAGTTTGCTTTTTACGATGCAGCACCATTGATTTCGTTACAAGAAGACGTAACTAGTGAATAATATATATAAAGAACTAAACTAGAACTTCAAGCAATTGAGTATCCAATCAAGTTAACTATACATTTCTATTAAAAAACATGTTTGTTACCAATGGTTAGGAAATTGAGTCAATATTTACAGTATTAATTCAATGTATAATTTGCACAATTATTGTGAAAATAAAACAATATTTTTCTAAGAATGGATTT
This sequence comes from Nebria brevicollis, assembly GCA_944738965.1. Classification (NCBI taxonomy): domain Eukaryota; kingdom Metazoa; phylum Arthropoda; class Insecta; order Coleoptera; family Carabidae; genus Nebria; species Nebria brevicollis. Next base: position 9,272,505 of record OX122906.1, read on the forward strand.
TTTTATCTTTTACTGGAGACAGAACAGCCGTGCCAACAGTGAAATAATTGTATCGCCAGAGCAGCTTTGCAGACATTCCGCTTAGGCCTTTGAAGTCAATAGATAGACAAAAATATAATTGACCAATAGGCTTTCTGTTTACTAAGAAAGCTGTTACAAAGACACAAATCATCCAACTGTCAAATAGATGTTAAGAAAACACACACACACACACACATACACACAGAAAGACATTTCAATCTTTTAAGATTTGACAAACCTGTTCATCAACAGCGACCTTTCGGATGTTCCAGAGGAACTCCATGAGGGCTATGAAGAAGGCTATACCCATGCCGCCAAATAGTACTACGAACACACCACCAACGTTGTCCAAATCCAGTTCGGCTGCACTGTCCGTGGATGCTTTTGCATCAGCCTACAATAATGACATAGTTGAGTGACTGTGTGAAACATGACATGATTAATTAGCTTACGTCACATGTAACGCCATGCATTTTTTTCCACCATTTTTCTTTTATCAGATACAACGAACCGTCTTCTTGCATTTTTAATACAGCGCCGCTAATTGCTGTTCGGTATGGAGAATCTAGAAACAACGAATACAAATATCTAGGTTGGACTGAAACATATTTCAGATATTTTAACTCTTAGACGGTTATCTTTCTAAATATATTGGGTTTTTTTATAATTAGTTTTATTTATAAATAATAAAATCGTGAAACAAAGTCGTAAGGTTGCATATTTAAGTAGGTTACGGGGAGGAAGAGGACAAGCAGATAGGTATTTTAATGAAAACATAGTATGAGTGCACAATTCTTTTTGAAACCTGTGCATATATTAAAATACTTTTCCGAAAAGTATCTGCCGCCATATGAGAAATTCCAAGCTGTTGGCATGGCATGGCATGGCATAGCATGGCATAGCATGGCATAGCATGGTATGGCTTGGCGGTTAGAGTTGTAGTGATATGCACTACGTACGTTGGTGTTCTTTGCTGGTTTCTGACGCGCGCAAGACAATTGATCCCCTGTGGATATTTTACGAGAGCGGCGCGCTTGGTGCTCAGGCCCTTTGTAGTGCGTGCACTCACCGACGTTTTATGAACGCTTTGTTCAAATTTTTAACGACATGCGACCAATTGCCCAATAAATTATCCTAATACGTAGGACTAAGCGTGTACACATATTTTAAATAATTTTAGCAAACCAATCATATATCACGAAATAGTATTTTTTTTTTAATTTTACAACGAGAAAATTGAAAAGTGCTCATTTTAATTAGAAATGGTGTAATTTTTAATTTGAAAATTTACACCACACTGCCTCTAGTTGGTTTAATTTCAATCTAGCCGAACGGTCGCAGTATGAAATCAATGTTTGTGAAAGTTTTGTTGGTCGGTTTGTTGACGCGTCCAGGATTCCAAGAAGCGGTGTTAAATTTGTCACGTCGAGTTCGTTGCGAAGCCGAGAACAACATCTCCTGGGATTTTATCGAATCCATCTCGCGGTTCGAAATGGAATTTTATCTCGTACACAACGCGAGCCCACGCACGCACCTCGTTTACTTGGTAAAATGATACATTCTGTGTGTAGCAACCGTGAAGGTGTGTTTCAACAGTTCTTGGAAACGGTTTGCTGCATGTTGCGGGGCGCATTCCCCAACATCATGTGTCTCGATCTACAGGTACAGTAGATTGGGTTACCGATTTTTTATATATGTACTATGTCCGATCAATATAAGCCTGACAGTTACATCCAATATATTTGCATTTAAAAAACAATATAATAAAATTTCTTTATGTACTCGTATAATGTTCGTCATATTCAGGATAGACTCAAGTTACCATGTATATACTACGAGATACATACATACATATTATATCTATAGAGTAGTTATAAAGTTCAGCAAAACTTGTTCGCTATGTAAATTTCATCAACACATTGTTTGTTTCTCTCGTCATTTGTATTATTATGAAAATAATAAAAATAAGAAAAGAAAAAGGGTTGTGTTATGTATGTTTATATAATTAAATTAATTTGAGGTGGAGCAGCCGGCTGTTGATTGTAGCTTAGAAAACAAAATGCCGACCGTTTTTCTCAGAATTTAACATTGTTTGATATAGTAGATGATCTGAGCAATTTTTCATTCTTGACCAAGTTGTTATCGTTTCTTTTTTTGTGGTACTTTTTTGCGGTCAAATGATTAAACGGTTCGTTTTTCGGCTTGTTTTAAAATCTGACTTATTGATATTAAATTTAGGTTCACTGCCTATACATATATCTGGAGTGGACTACACTTGATCAAAATAAATACTTACTGACAGGCATAGCAATTCCGTAACCCTTCGTATCGAGTAACCCTCCAACTTGAGTAAGTTCACAGTTCTTCGCCATTTCGTATTCGATAGAGGTGGACTCCATTAGGAAAGCATAACCACTCTTGCCTTTTAGCACACGCTCTACGCCTTCCTGGTTGCTTTTTGTAAACACGCTCGGCCTTGCAGATTCCATTGCTAGCCACATGCGTTGATACGTAGAAAAATTTGATTCCTATAATAAACATTATTATTCCCTCATTGTCACTCTTATACACGTATGTAGATAACATACTTTGAAAAACGACAGTGTTGATCCACCCATGACACCACCATATTTAATTTTCGACTGTTTCGCCAAATCCTCAGCGCTTTCAATCTTAGGCCCCATGCTTTCCTTAGTTAAAAACGCGGCTAAATTCGCCGTGTACGACGACAATAGAATCAGGGAGAAGAACCACCACATACCGGATACCATACGAGTTGATATTGCCCTTAAAAATGTTATTATCAAAGTGAGCTTTAAATTTAATCAAAACGGTTGAGAATCACTAGAATAGCGAACTTAATGGGACATTTTAGTGATATGCATATGCTTCACGAGAACGTCAATAATTATTCATAAAAATTTAATTAATCTAGTCGGTTGAGGGGCCGGATTAAGGTAGGGCACCGTAGGGTAAGGTATGCGGTTTCCAGTGAAATGTCGCGCAGTTATGAATATTGCGAATTAATTAGAGCTCTCTTTGTGACATATTATGAAAGTGTTTCAGTGAGAATTAATTATTGAAATTATTAGAAATAAGGTAGTTCAAATGCAAGGTTTACATGGATAAAATAAAAAAAAGTTGTTTAGCATCTTACTTTGATGTAACAATATTTTGCGCTGGAATGCAATAATTTATAGGTACGTAATAAGTAAAATGTTGCTTGTTAATTTGTGTCGTGTGCCCACGCTTTCCAGTATGCAAATTATTGATTAATTAAAGTAATTTAAAAGACATTCTATAAAATGATGTGATGCCTACGTCCTACAATATATCAGACTACATCTAAACTAATAATATGTTATGGTTTCCAATTAGTACGGAAAAAATGTCGTTTAGCGCGTAATATTCTTAGGGGTTTTATAAAAGTTAATAACCTTTTCTGTTCCCTATACTTTTTGCCATACAGATCTCATTGTATTCTATGAGAAGCGTAACTAGTTTGTTGTAATATTTCACAAAATTAACATATTGAAGTTAATTCAAAGTGCAGCGCATTAGCAACAACAGTGGCGTAGTATATGTAATTGCTACTTACTTGGGTAGAATATCGCAACCTTGGGCCATAATAGAACCGAGAGAGAACCAGAGACAATTCTTCAAATCCCAGGCGTTTTCAAGTTCTTCGGGGTTCTGGTCGCAGGGATGAGGATTTTCCCAGTCAGCCGGTGACATTCTGTGTAAAAACATTATATTTGTAACGTTTTGTAACATGCTGCTAGTCCCTAACACAGGTCATTCAAAAATGTCAAACGAATATGACTTATGGGGTATTGTGACAGCGAGAGATATATGAACATTGCTTGCTTGTCAAAATATCATATTTATGTTGCATTTTCACTGAATTAAAGGTTGATTTTGGTTGTATAAAATCAACAATAAATAGCCAATTGCCATATTTTATATTTGTTTTGAATGAAACATGCGTTTTGAACATATTTAATTAATTAAATCACTTTTTTTTTGATTTAATTAAATTTTCTATGTAAATAATAATTTTTTTTTTCATTATACCAGACACATGTAAAAATTGGTAACAAAAAATTCATACATTTTCACAATTTAATAACAAAATTAATTTCGTGATGTTCCGTAGTATATATGTATACCAAATCTAATTAATTTCAATGGTCGTGCAGCATTAAAGATTATTTAGATAAATCTTATGTTAACTATAAAATAATTAAATACCCGCTGTTTAATTTTATAGCGCTATTAACACAGCAGTTAAAATTTTTGTCTTTTAAATAAGGCAGATAATGACCGTTGTATAGTTTCCGACAATACCGCTTTTTATATTAACGACAAAATGATTTCTCGAAAATGTTGCTGGTTTTTAATTTTTAATGTATTCCGTTTTTATGAACAAACTTCTCACAAAGGAGGAAATTACTCACCTGGCTAAAATGTACATTAGGAATGTCACGCCCAGAAAAGCGGTCGCCATATACAACCAAACGTCCGTGGATAAGGGAGATGTGAACGAGAACAAATCTGGTGGTTGTTTCACTTGCTTACTATAGATAATGCTAACACCTATCATACATTTGATTATTAATTATTTAAATAAACAAAAATAATCTACATGAATTATTATTATAAATAATAGTTCCCTCACCTAATGTCATAAAGGGCATAGTGAAGTCCACTGCAGTACGCCTATCATACGTGATGGTAAGATCGCAGATGGCCAAATCCGCTTTCTGAAAAATAAATGAAGATTTTCGGTTCTCGTAATGTTGCAATAAATATTAATTTTTCAACTCAAAATATAATAATAATAAGCTGTGCTACTATAGAAACTATCTGTGTAGTGTGCTAACCAACAAAACATTCTTGTAAAGATCTTGCTTACACGTATTAACAGTTGTTTGATCAAACCATCCCATTCCTTGGTTTTCTTGTTGAAGGACCCATAGCGACCGTCAGGAGTTAGCTCAAATATATATGAGAAATTTAATACCTTTGATATTCCTAATAACAAACATTATTCGTTAATATTATTTATAATTAAATATTTCAATTTAATTATCACTGTAAAAGAAATCGTATACGAAATTCTAACAATTGTTTTACATTTCTACAAATATTTACTCCAACATATTTCATTTCGAGAAAAGTAATTTCCATATTTAGTTGAGTAATAATTACCGAAAATATTTATATAGAATATTTTAGATAGATATTTTAGTAAAATTTGTGAAAATATATTAGGGTAATTGCGCATTGAATTTGAAAACGGGAAAAATGTAAGATGCATTTAATAAAAAATCAATACACAATAACAAGTAACAAATAAATAAAAATAAAATTAAACCAAAAACGGTGATTTAATGTACATGCGCAATCAACTGGCGCATGTTCCAATTGCCTGGGACATAGGCTGTAATTGAAAATATTTTTAAAATAAGGATTCATATGAATCTTACCGTCAATAAGATCCATGGAGTACCCTTCATAGCGAGCATTGCCAGTGAGAATTTCTCCATTTTTCGGTTTCGCATCCATTAGATATGGAGCACCAAGTCTGGAGGATACTTTGAATATTTTACGTTGTATATTGTCAACGATTTGTGTGTACAGTTCACCTTCTGAACGAGTCGAGGTGTAACCGTCGTCGATGGTTAATTTACCAGTGATTGCATTCGTTGGTGATAATTCCACTACTTGCAGCGTGAAGTTTGTACGGCGACCGAGTGGATCAAACTTTATCATACCAGTTACACCATTTGGCATTCTTTTCTGCAAATTATTAACATATCATAAATTAAATAATTAAATCAACTACAATTCTTTTTCATTTCTATTAAAACACTATACAGGGTGTAACAGCGAAACGAGCTACCTCGAATAACTTCTATGACAGTAAAGATACAATAAAAAAGTTAATAACAAATAATTTCATGTATTTAATTTATGTTTCGTTGTATTTAAGCTCAATTTTTTTGCATAGCCTACTGAAAAATAACTATAAAAATAAAATTTATGTAACTTTCAATCGCATTTTTCTCAATATTTTACTTATGTAAGGGTATAAAACGAATACATGGTAGAATTCAGAAAAAAAATACCCTATCGAATAGGCCTAAAAAATATATAGCATCTCATTTGAAAAAATATAACTTTGTGTTGTAGCTTGAGAACCACTAGCTTAAAAAAATATTTTCTTTCATAGTTAGATGTCCCCCTTAGTCCTGCATAAGATTGTCTTATACTATTTTATTGTATCTTTAATAACATAGAAGTTATTCGAGGAAGCTCGTTTCGTTGTTACACCCTGTATTTATGAATATATATTTGAAAGCAACTATGCGAAATGCATTTATATATATTTTTGTATTGTATTATTTATTTAACACAAATGAACATGCAAACAGACAATTTTTTACTTACAACTTTCATATATTCCACAATTCTAAGTCCGTATTTCCATGTTTCTATGGGATTATCATCGCAACTGAATGTTTGCATTTTAATTTCATCTGCGCTGTGGAGATCTTTCACAGCCGATGCGAATAGATTTACTGCATCGTACATTAGCGCTGTTTTTAACTACATATGAAACAACAAATATTAAAAAGTTACCGTAACACAAGCTACAGGCGTTTTTATGTATATATGAATTACATTACAGTTCTAATAGAACTAAAATAAGCTTTTGTTTGGATTTGTAATTTATATAAAATGACAATATATTAAATGGAGTCGCTTTCGCATAATATTGATATTGACGGAAATCTTTAAAGAATCTGCTAACAATGGACATTATGACTAGAGGGTAAGAAAACAGTATGAAAAGAAAACGTTCAATAATACGGTCGTGTCACGATGTGATAAGTACTGAAGCTATTGCGTGAAAACTGTTAGATACTGTTGGCTTACCAAAACCTTTTTGGCGGTCATGTGAAGTCGCCTGCCCGAGTTGTGCTCTTCCCACATTGACCAATCAGCGACGGCCTGTTCAACCTCGGTCGTATTTGGGTCAACCATACGCATTGTCGTTACGTTTGGATTGCGATCGAACAATGTATCAAAGTCCAGAGTATGAGTATCCTTAAAATGCCACCAAAAAAAAATTATATCCACATATGTATGTGCATGTGAATATTGCAGAGGAAAATCTCAATTTCTTTGCGCATACTTCACACGCGCTTTCTCATTCGCTCCCTGCATGATTTTTTATTCTCTTTGGTTACCGAAACCTTTTTGAAATATTTTAAAATATCTTGTCAACATTTGAATATTGCGCAAGGGGAATATATACTATGTATGTGTATCCTATATTTGTACTTTTCTCAGCGTTTCGATATGTGGAAAACTTACCAAAGAAGTAATAATGTAACTCTGGTAATCTTCGAGTAAATCCACTTCTTTCGCTTGAGTTAAAATATCAATGATACGATCAGTGTCACAATCAAGCATTATATTATTCACAGTACTTGCTTCGACTTCTTTCAATAGAGGCCTGAAATGAAATTGCTTTATAGGATTTATTAATTATATAAAAAATAAAACTATTAACCTATAATCAGGTCCATCTCCAAGTTGTCGAACAGTGATTGGTTGCGAAAATTTTTTGGTGATTTTGAGCACATCTTGCAACCGTATAAGACCGTCGTCGTTCTGGTAAAGGATAGTAAATGTTTTCCAGTGAGACGCTTTTAAAAGTTCTGCAAGCATTTGCGACAAAGAACGCGGATCTGGATGGATATTAAGAACGGTCGTCGATGTATAAGGCGTTTCAGCTGGGTTCCAGTTGGTTTGTATATGCGGAATTTCCATTGTTGAACATATTGACTGCACTATACCCGTGCTCTCCAGGGACTCGGGACCGAAAATGGCTGCCACTCCGGATTCAGTCATGTCGCACGCTAAAAAAGTTTTACCGTTTTGTTTTATTTGCGTCATTTGTTTTAATGGTCTGCCACAACAGTAATGTTTGACGTTTTTTTTTTTATTAGGTTTAGATTTGTTCGTTTTGGATAATGGTTTTTTTTTTCGTTCATATACCTATTTTGCCGGTTTTGAAACTATCAAGTTTCGATACTGTTTGGAAATTGGGTAGATATGTTATTCCTCGTTTATTAGCTCTTCTTTGACTAATCATATCGTAATCGTGGGTAAACATGTTGATTTTTCGGACAGCCCACGACAAAGCAATTTGAGTTTCATAATCATCATTGTGGAGTATCGCTCCTGAAATATTCATTTCTTATTTTAATTTATTATTTTTTAAATCAATATTCATTTTAAAACTAATATACTATAATGAATAATTAGAATTTCTGAAATATATTTTGTATTTTAATATTCTACCTATTTAAACAAAATACGTATAAGTATGTTCAGTGCAAGACACTGAAGATTTTCTGTATAGTTATTATTGCTAAATAAAGGTGTAACAATAAAATTCAATTGAGATATATGAGTGACAGAATATGAGGTGTGAATAATTGCTTAATCAATAAAATGTTTCAATTAAATGAGCATCTACTTGACATTGTAACTTAAACAAAAATGCCAGAGAATATTAATTAAAGGGAGAAATATCATTTCATTTAGAATTAGGTGTATAAATTGAAAGTAATCAATTTAGAATGTGTCTCGTTTCTGATTCGGATGAACATTTTCCAACTTAATGATTTTGATTTATGATTTTAATCAAATGACATATTCGAGAGGGCCCGGATGGAAATGTATTTCCAGACATTAATCTCTTTTATAAAGACTGATTACATGCATATTAATAAACCTGTAGCTGTAGAGCAGTTTATAATTGGTCAACGTCATCGATATATATCCCAATCCCGTCGCTATTGATTTATTTCGAGTTGCAAATGAGTGAGTATTTGTCAAGTACCAGTTAAATTCTAATTTTGTAGGTGTAAACACGATTGTTTATTTTATTGAAAAACTCTTTTTAATTCGATGTCATTTTTATTATATACAAATATAGTTAATAAAAAAAAATATTTGTTTAATATAAATTGAAAAAAAAAATGTTCATATCCATTAAAGCGTCATATACATAGTAAAATAAATATATATAAATATTGGAATTAATTAGTTTTCTCAGTATAATAATGTCCATTCATACGTTCAACAGAAAACACAATATACACATATAACACTGAAAACCCCTGCTGGCATAGATTGCCGCTAGGATATTTCTGGCACACGTAGTTGCAATACTGACGTGACGGCCAAACGGCCAAACGGCGCAATCGTGTACACAGCGAGACAGCTACATGACGGAAATTTATTCTCTTCAAATCGAATATTGCTCAACTTGTGATACAAGTGACCAAGATATTAATTAAACGTTGTAATATCAATATTGACAGCTTACAAAAACAGAACGCTCAACATTTTGAGATGCGAACGATTCATTTAAAAATATACACACTTTTTTTCATAGCGTAATTTTCTACGAAATATTTATTTTATTCTTGCTCATCTATTTTAGAGCACATGCTTTAAATACTTCGGACAGGAAAACATATCGTGTTTACCAAAAAAAAATACAAATAATCGTGTCAAGTCAAGGTGTATTCGGTCATCATTTTCATAAGCTTAGTTTAGTTTACTATATGATGAAAATATTTTCCATTATTAAAAAAACATAAATAAGATGAGGAAAATATTTCTATATCGATTTTCTATCCTTTTGTTCACTAATGGTGAGCGAAATCATTTTACTGCATTATATTGCGGAAACCGCAACTTGAGTAAATATGCTCTTCCGGTTTGAATATTCTTGTCAAATATAACAGATTTTTTGTCAAGCTTATACTAATCTTAAGTTTAAAGTTTCATAATTTTACCATCAACCATTTAAGTTATAAAGCACTCGCACTCTCTCTCTCACACAGATGTCATTCGGAGAAGGTCAAAATGTAAATTTCCGCTAATATTCCGAGATGTAATTATTTCATGATTACAATATCGACTTATTGCCTCGTGTAAGAAAATAATATACTGATGCTTCAAAAGGTTAATAGCAACTCGTTATTTATGAAGTTTGATTAAAAATTTTTAATTAAAAAAAGAAAACTTACCAACAGTTATATTAGTAATAGCAGTACAAGCAACAAACACCGAACTTAAAAGTATACAAATTGTAAAGGTCCTCATTATGAAATCTCTTTAGAATTCTTTTTTAAAAAAAAGTTTGTTTACTCTACAGTCATATTATTAAACAGCAAGAAAACCAACTGGTACATTTAAATCGTAAAATAAATATTAAATTCACTTTATGCACAAAGATAAATAGCGGATAAGTGTGTCACTTCACTTCGTTTATATATTTTTTTGTGTTTATTTATTTTTCTGTTGTGTTTATTTTGCATTAGATTTGCACTGGCCGTCGCGACGGTACAGAGCCCTATGATCACGCTTTAGAAAATTGAACATGAATGCGATACGACATTCGTTCGTCTCTTTGAGATTTATCTTTAGAATCACAGCACGCCAAGTACTGTGAAGTTTTTTTTTTTACTGTGTCACGTTCAACACTAATACAGCACAACTGTTTATAGACTCAAAACAGATTAAAATTTCTTATTTAAAAACGATTAACTCATCAATTCGGAATATATATTGAAAATTATTATACATGTATATAAACTTTATAGTTAATTCTTTTATAAATAAAATACGGAACATTTAGATGAAATGGTTGTTTAGTTTTTTTTTGTCATGACGAAAATACGAATGATTTTTAAAAGCAAGAGAGAACATCTCGAGAATGTTTACTGAAACAATAATAAAACGCAATGTTTCAGAACTGCTGGCAAGCATCATATCATAAAACGCGCGCGCGTTTGTTCCCAATTTTAACGGGAACGTGTACGCTTGTCGTGCGGTGTACAAAGGGGGCTTTTTTCGACGTCGCATGAGCGTGTGTGTGTGTACGTGCGTGCTAGTTTAGTGCGTCGGCGCGCGTCTAGTGATGGCGCTGTTATCGTACCGGTTCGCTTCGGATGCTGGGGGCCGAGAGATGAAAGCCTGGCCTCGCTGCTGCAGTGAGGGTTGCGGCTCGACTTGGGCAACTCAATACTTTGTTCGCGGATCTAACGTACATATATTATAACGTCGATAACTGAACATTTTCAATCTTTGAATTTCGTTCATTAAGAGCGAATGATCGAGGACTGGCTTTCGGTTTTCGGCCAATTTATTCGTGTTTTAGTGAATTTTACTACAGTTAAACAGGCAAGTAGTTTTTGTTTTACATATGCGCTTGTTCATATACTCTGTTTTAGTATTTAAGGACATATATTTGTTTATATGAATGAATAAAATATTATTTTTTTATACATCTTGTTTTTTATCACCCATGTTATTATTTATATCATAAATATCACACATATAAGTCACAGATGTGACACACATTATATAAGCTAAAATATTATTTTATATTTCGAAATAAAAGAACACTGATTTATATATATTTTTTATATTTAACTTTAATAGTATAAAGACTACGAAATTATAAATAAATGAATCATATTAATCGTATCAATAAAAACCTTTCTATAACTAATACATATTGGATAAGAATGAGTACTTTAAGTACTTAAATTTAGTTGCAAAATGGACAACCTAGGAATTTCACTTGTTATTGGTTAGCAACAATTTTCTCTTCCTGGACTTGTTCATTAAATACTTAGCTCGCTTCGCTAATCCAATTACTCTTAAAACAGTTTTCTTAAATCATTTGCAATTTGATTAAATTATGGCCCATTTATTCCGAAGAAGATTCGTGGATCCTAAATTAACATTTATTTTCAAAAAAATAAAAGATTTTAAAAAGGTGCACAAATTGGTGGAGGTGATATTGTAAAATGCTTAAAAGTAATTCCTGATGAAAATAAATGAGTATAATATAACAAACACTATAAAACTGGATCACAATGAGAAATATTTCGCTAGCAACACACTAATGATATTGGAATGTATTTTTATTTTAATGTGTTTCTTGTGTTGCATCGTCATTCCACTCTTGTGTTTTCAAGCATTTCTTAAGCCAACACTGGCTTCTATATCGTAGAAAATGTTTCGAAACGACTACTGTTATGTTTATATTCAGTTAAGTTGTCTTTATAGTTATTTGCACGTAAAATTACATTTATTTCCTATCAAATTTATATGGATATTATCTTCGATAATACTTTGTATCAAAGTATTAATTGTCTATTTATTTTATCTACATGACTTAATAATTATAAGTGAGTATAATAAAATTAAAAAAAAAAAATGTAATGCTGAACGCAAAATTGTTTATTGAAATACAAAACTTTAGGCTTGAAATAGTTTAAATTGTATGCGGTATATCTGAAATGGTGAAGAAATGATTTATCAAATGACTGAATAGTTATTGAACCGTTTATAATTGAACGACATATATTACGCGAATTTATTGTTTTGTTATTTACTATAATAATGAGTGTGTATTTCAAAAATTATGAGCGTATCAGATGGTTTTTAAAAGTAAAGTGTTATATATAACAGTTTGTTAAAACCCATTTTATAGACGCATTATTCTGAAAGTGTATGCATTATGCAGCTGAAATTCGGTGAACCGGGTAGTTGGATGTAGCTTGCATGGTTCGGAAAATCTGTTACATTTAAAATGCAGGTAATAAATTACAATTTAGTGACGTCCTTTGTTCTTAAATAGGTTTATTCAAATTATAAATTAAATTTTATTCTATACATGTTTATTAAAAAATATGAAACGCTGATATGCATGCATACAAGCGAATTAATTAATTGCGTTTTTAATTAAGTTTAAAAATAGACATTTTTTAATATGGTAGCTTCTATTTGTCAATTTTAAAAACACTTTCTTGGTGTCACTTGACTTTTTGAATTCTCTCAAGAACTCAAGTTGTGTTTTATTCTAAAACATGTATCAAACAAGTAAACGAAAAGTGTGAAAGTTGAAATCCCCAAACAATATAAAAAGCAAGCGATAAATCTTTAGTAGTGGCATTTAACATTTATTCACATATCGTGAGCCGTAGCACAAATTCAAATATGAATTACGGCATACGTGATGAATAGCTTTGAGAAGATAATCCGAAAAGAAAAAAAGCCCATCGTATAGCGGTTGTTTATTATTTGAATAAATACTGCATTTGTAAATGTTTTAGTGCAATCGTTTATGACGTGTTAGTAATAGCGTAGGTGTACATATATACGTATATATATATAGAGGACACACATTAAATCACAAAATACATGTTGTTTGCAAAAGGGATAGATTTGCATTAACGTACTCGTTTGGTTGGTTGACTATGGTATTCGCGACTTAGTAACCATTACGTGCCCTATCTTCACTCTATATTATATTTATGGGTCGACGTTTATTTGCTTGACAAACACGCCTCACGGATTATTTAGTACTGGCCAATTAGTATAAATATTTACACTTTATATACAAAATAGACATTTCAACCATGTATACAAATAAGTACCTACGTTGCACTAGCATGCGAAAACACTTACATCAGAGATCATTTTAACATTTTTAAATCTTTCTTTACTTTCTTATACGAAATATAATTTTTTTTTTCTCGCTGTGTGTGTGTGTGTGTTTGGAATGATTGAACTGATATCAATTGAGATGTTTTTTAAGAAAATAAAAATAGTGGTTGATGAATTCGCGCAGGTAAAAAGAAAAAAATGTTTAATCTGCACTTTGGCTAAGGTGAATAATTAAAATGGAGAATTAAGTAGTTAGGAAAGTAAAACAATTCGAGAATATTTTACTTTGATATTGTCGAAAGTTAATAAAGAAATATTGCATGGTAAATAGGAATTTATATTCGGATGGAAAACGAACGAAAAAAAAAAATTAAATTGCAAAATCGATATGAAGTGTTACCGGGTTGCTGTCAGCATCTGCGAAACAAATGAGATATTTGGTTTATTCTCTTTTTCTTCGTCCTCGGTTGCGTTTTGTCGCGTGCAATATTTAACCGGCATTTGTTGATTTTTTTTTCGTACGCTCCTTTCTTTTGTTCGGAAACTTGATGGTCTTTTGTTAGAAAACAATTTCTAGTTTGCCTGTCTGACATCTATCCATTATGTCAGGGATATTAGCTCGTTTTGCTGCGATGCTACTAGAAATTCTAGCGACAGCTAATGATTCAGTGTTGCATCACTATATTTTGCAGAACCAAGCATCAATACCATTTCGTTTTATTGCGAATTGTGCAATAAAACAATTGAAATTGCTTCCTTTAAAACATCTTATGAAAATGCGTGGCTCCATTATAAGTATCATGCTCATTGTAATAAATAAATAATAATAATATAGATTTATATCACTACTGGATAAAACCAAATAAAAATAAAAATGGTGAATCTCCATTGTATGTAGTAGATTTAAGGATGGGATATACTCGCGCAACTTTCAGCTACATTTTATGGCTTTCAGATATCTAGTGTTTATAAACCTAATAAAATGTTACGAATATGTAGCACGCTAAGATTGTCAAAAGTGAACAGGGAAATTTTTAATTACAATTCAAGAGAATATAATGTAAGTTGAGTGTAACGCTCGCGCTTGAATAATTCAGCACTTGTACACTTGTTGTTTCCGCGCTAGAACCGCCGAATGGAGAACGTAAACAACTTTTACACACAGTTTACATAAACACGAAACAGACGAAGGGGCCGTGCAACTAACGCACTCGCCTGTTACGAATACTAGATAACTCAGCAGCTTCGCGACGATAACGCCCGCCAAAGTTAGAGTATACTACACGGCAGGGAACAGGGCCAAGTCTAATCTACCTTATTTGGTACAACGAACGAAACAAGGTGAACCCGGATGACATTTTGACTTTGATTTAGGATATGAGGCACGTGCAAATATGCCAATTTAAATAAAGTTTACTAATTATAACTTTCACATTATTTTTAATAATTATAATAAAATATTTGTATGTAAACTATTTTTGTTGTAAAGTACTAAATATATTCACACATTTACGGTAATTTATATAATGTTTACATGGCCCCTTCCATGCCTAAACTATTTTATATGCAAACATGTATGTACTTTGTAGAGTAAACAAGAAATGCCTGTGAAGCTGTGACCACAATGCACTGTAATATATATATAAAATATAAATTTATGTATAATAAGAACAATAGGATTATATTTAATATTCATTTTTAGATTGTTATTGATACATATTCCGCAAGATTTGTTGTGTTATATATTTCGTAAAGTACGGATGAATGTACGTCGTAAATTGGTCGTACATAAAATATACGTGATGCAAGCTTAATATTTTGTGACTTATGCTCACTACCGAAATGTTCACGTGCGATTCAGTACACCGGAACGCCGGGCGAGCGTAGAACGGAAGAGGCCGGGTTGGTTTGATCCTTCGGGACCCGCTCTGCGTCGACCGGTATACATATACCTACCACGTAAAGACGAAAGAATTCGCGGATAATGAGATGATATAGTATGTATGAATGCTACGCAAAATATATGTGTGGAGGCTGCTCTCTCGCTCCGCTAAGATGTATGATACAGTTTTTAAATAAAAGCCAACGACGACGCCACGTTTGAATAATAGAATAGAAACATTCTGAAAAGTCACAGTGAATTTTTCCAATTGTGTCACGATCGTAAAAATTTTTCTTTTTCTACTTTCTTATACGTAAGTCTTTTGGTAATATTTGATTTCGAGATTTTAACGAAATTGTTTTTATTTATTTATTAATAATACTGCAGATATTTATACAATATGTGATGTATAGATATGGAATGAGTAACTGCAAATGCTTAATAGCGTTTCGTCTTGATTTTTTTGTTTGTTTCTCAAAAACACTTCATCATCATTAGTCAAGGCTCGTATATTCTAGAGGTGTTAGTGACTGAAAAGTCACATTGTTTTTGATATACTGGCTAGAGAATTTATGCCAAAAAGTTTGTGAAGCCTTATTCACGTTGTGCCAAGGCCGCAACTTTCAATCCGATGGTCCTTAGTCATTAGAACTCATTTAAAGTTGCCGATGTCATTGTTTACTCGCATCGCCCAACACTGATTATCATTTGTTTTGTTACAGATGTTACCGTAATCGTACAACAATGACGAAATTTTGTCATGTGATTAGTGTGTTGCTACTCAGTGTTTTGATTGATGCTCTACCTGACGTCATACGAATAGGTAAGCTATAAGTTCATTACCGTTGATTACATTTCCTAAACTAAATCTCTACCAAAGCAATTTAACACTATATGTACATATATGTAGTTGTATATTTTAAATATATTCTTAGAATGCAAACTCCTTGTAGTTTATTAATGAAAAACGAGAGAAAAAATCTCTAAAAATAAGAATGCAAATTACGTGATGTATGAGACTTTATTTGCGAAAAACAATCGATCAAAAAGTCAAACAACTCCAGACGATCGGGAAACCATCTTTCTTGGCTTGTATAGGAAGTTTTCTATCGTTCAGAAGTTCAATTTTACCCAGAGCGAACACAAGCTAGAATTAACTTTAGAAAGTAATATATCACACGTTCGAGTTTATTTAATATACACTGCCCATGCATGCCAATATCAATTTAGTCCGGTTCTGCATCGGCTTCGGTTCGCTGTTAATTTCCATAATTTTTTAACGCGATAAATTGGGCTACTCATTCGGAATACATTTCATCATAAGTTGATTAAAATGACTGTGTTGTCAATTTGATTGGCGCTTTGTTTGCATCCACGGGCAACAACTACAATATCGTAGTTATTGTTCAGCTGGTGTAAATCTATTCTGGCATATGAAACAATAGCGGCATTTGCGAGTGCTTGTTTATTGAATTACAATTCTATCGAAAATTAGGACACTGCTTCATGTCTCCATAAGTTGATTTGAATAAATAATTAAGAAAATATTATCAGTTTGGCCATCAACACATTTGGTAAATTTAGATCAAATATTCTATTCAATTGCGAACACGTTACTAAATATATTAGGGGATGGTTTATTTGTGTTTTGTTGCAGGAGGATTATTTCACCCTGCGGATGACAAGCAGGAGATTGCATTTCGATATGCCGTCGAAAAAATCAACTCGGACCGAACAATTCTACCCAGGTCAAAGTTAAACGCGCAGATCGAGAAAATATCACCACAAGACAGTTTTCACGCGTCCAAACGAGGTAAATATTTACCACTTTTAATAAAATATTTTGTTACATTTTAAATCTTAACTAATATGATTGGCATAGACAGCGTAAGTTACAGGATGGTAGCAATTTTCTACCAGCTCCTCAACTTATTTATTATCCAAACACAAAGGGTAACAAGATGGCCGTCTCATAATATATCCAAGACCCTAGAAATTTGATTATAGAAACATATAGTGCAGTAACCAATAACCAACTTGGGTAATTCGTTATAGCCAATTGTATTACTGAAGGCGACCTTTCCAAGTTTACGGATCAGTGCTTAACAATTATTTAATTATTTAACCATCAAGCTCAACAATCTGGTTTCTGCACCTTACACTAAAGCTTCATACATAAATATCGAAATAACATTTTTTTTGTTTTTTATTTGCACACATTATTTAATATTAAATAACATTCGTTAAATCCATTACTGAATAAAAATATATCAAAAAGGTGAATGGTAATGAACGTAATATATTTAAGTATATGCCAATGACAAGTAGTATAAGCAATTGCAGGAATACGATCTCAATTTGCATATATGTACATAGTTACTTCAAATAGAATTACAATACATATTTGTTTGCTTTAACTCACATTACAGTTGATGCACTACGAGTGCAAGTCAATTGGGAGACGGTAAAGTTAATAAAAGATAAGCTGAGTATAAAAGCCTGAACATTTTCGCTGATAGACCATATAAATTTGCAGCTTTCCTCCATATTTGAGTCCCTTGCTATGAAACTGATAGTATATATCATCTTTATGGCACAACTAAATACACGCCCAATAACTACCTGCAGCAGGGGAGTACAGATTCCTTTTAGGTATTTAGGTATAGTCTTTTAGGGTAGTATAAGATTTATACAGGAAGTTGATGTGCATATATGGACCGGAAGCCGTTGACTGAGAGACCCTAAACTAATTTAGCGCATGTAATGAGTAAACACATACGTAGTATACTACGTCTGTGTGTTTAGTGTATGCTAGTACTCTCTGCTAGATATATTACACATTCTCTCTGTGTTATTTGTGCCCGGTTCCTATAAATTATTTTAGACTATGTCAGCAACTAGGTACATACATAGATTCACATACATACGCTGTGTGAGTAGTGATATTATTTTGCGCTAGCTTTTTTATTACATTATTGCTCAGCTCGATTCATGTACCAATTGACAGGTTTGAAAGGACGTAACTTTGAACGAAATGAAATATTTTCACCAATGCAATGCATGTAACAGACATCTTGCCGTTTTCAAGTGATACGCAATTTGTTCACTGATGTAAACTATAAATTGAGATCAGTGAGTCGTACTTTCATATTTATTCGAGTAGATATAACAAATATATATACTGGTGCTCTGCACTGCTGGCGCATGCATCATCAATTGCATTTGACGTGGATAAGATTCAAAAATAGCGATAATAAAAACAAGTAATTACCAAAAAAAGTGATACTTTTAATAGAATAAACAGTTCTATTTTAATAATATGTCGTATACAATATTAATTATTTCTTCATAATTTCGTGAATTCGGTAAATCAAAAATTTTGTTGCGTTTTGTAACTTATTCAGTTTTTGAATAATGTTGAAAAGTTCCTAAACATTATTTAATGTCAAATTATGTGTTGTCCATGAAATTAACAAAAATTGTTATTAATTAATAATTTTCTTGGATTAAAATTAATTATTGTTGGTGTCACAAATCCCGCTACCGTCCCCCTCATAAACACTGGCGTTTAATAGATAATCAATAATAGCGAAAATTGCTTTACATTTTATAAATAAATTATGTATGCATGAGCAAATGAATCAATTGTTTTTATTAATAAATTATTTTATTATTGAGATATACTGCAGGAGTCGATTCCAGGATCCTCTTCTTGTACAATAAATGTTCGTTAGGCTCGATTGAGAAAAGGTCAAAAGGTATATTTTCTTTTAAATTTCGAATTTGAATTTTTTCATGATTGACGACTCAGCTATTGAATAATTAAACATTTGGTGAAGTCAAAATGATAAAATAAAAGTTTAGTAGATGTATTCGGTTGCCCGTTGGTGCAGTAAAGTTTCGTTTTAAAAAGCAATATACCCCGAAGCCATTGTTTTATTTTTTTTGTACACAGTGTGTCATCTATTGCGAAGTGGCGTTGCGGCCATCTTTGGTCCTCAGTCTGCACACACCGCCAGTCATGTTCAGTCCATCTGCGACACAATGGAAATCCCACACTTGGAAACCAGGTGGGACTACCGCCTCCGCAGAGAGAGCTGTCTGGTCAACTTATATCCTCATCCAACCACCCTCTCCAAGGTACTGTATTATATTTGTAGGCCTGACCCGGTGATGTTTTATTTGTCCTTTTAACTTCCTTTTATGATATATAGTGCTTGTTCATGTATGTATGTACACATACACTAAATGATATTGATGTAAGGCTAATTGAAAATTGAGTACCTATAAATCTAATTATGTGTGTCTTGTGAGATACGTAATGAATTATTGATTTGTTTATTGTCACTGGTTGACACCGTTGTTATGAACCGTCGATTGCATTCTGGTATATTCTGGTGCTTACGCGGTCTGAAAGCCGACGCAGATTTGGTGCTTTTGCCAAAAGTGCCTTGAGACTCTATTAATTATTCGCGTTCTAGTTCGCATTGGTCCTTATAAAACTCAGCCTATCTTATCTTAATCCGAATACGGATTATACGATAAACTAATGCAGTGTCGCCCAATTATAATATATTCTGAAGTCAATGCATTGGATACCATAAAGTTTCCAAACATATTAACTCAAATCGCCTACAATTCCCATTTGTTATTTACATACCCCAAATGACAAATGTAGGACTAGCATGTTTTTTTAAATATACTACAAAAAAAAATCATGAATAGAACTTGTAATAAATAAAACACAACTGTGGATGTCTGAATTGGTCCGGGGCCCAATAAAAAGAAGCAAATGAACATCGTGCGCGCCGTTTACGCGTATTGCTAATTGTATTGCCGCAGTGATTACCACAACTTTTAATTGGCTACTGGGTACTTAAGAAACATTACGTAATTTAGAACCTCTGCCGGGTGGTTGATGAAATTAGATTTACTTAAGTCTAATTAATATTTGTGCACGCGTAAAATAACGCACACACTTGTGGTGGGAATGTAATTATTTTTGCCGAGTTAAGCGAATTAAAAGTGAGATTAATTCGCTGAAGCAAGCTACAATTTGCGATAAAACATTTTTACTTGTTGCTATTTGGTTAACGTTTACCTAACAGTATTTATTTCAATTTTCAAGCAGATTTATGATTTCTGCTTTATACACTTTATTGCTGAAACATTAAACATTTCTAATTACTAATTGAGATAAATGAAAATTTTATTATTAAAAAATCATTTACAACAACATACCTATTGCCAGTATTATAGAAGTTTAAGGATATTATATAGAACAATGGAGCACAATTTCATTTTGTATGATTTCATCTGCCATATCGAGTTTATTTTCATAAAATATCACAAAAGCTTCTCTACTAGTTATCATCGAGCCCTTGAAGCGCACTAAGTGGTAATGGTGCTTAAAGAGTCTCCGGTAGATTTAATAAGCTTATTGGTCTTCTTCTTGAACAGCGAATGCCCGCTATTTTTTTAAACTCTACGATCTGCTTTTTTTAAAATTATATTTAACAAACTTTCAAACCACAGTACAAATAATACTTGATATATTTTTAACGTTTATTAACAATCAAACTCGATACAACTACATAGAGAATAAAGATATAAAAATAAAATTGTACTACTGATTGAAGTTTTATTAAAAATCATTCAATTGAAAAATATTGTTTCATATATATATATATATATATATATATATATATATATATATATATATATATATATATATATATATATATATATATATATATATATATACATATATATATATATATATATATATATATATATATATATATATATATATATATATATATATATATATATATATATATATATATATATATATATATATATATATATATATATATATATATATATATATATATATATATGAATATGTAAAATAAAAAAAATTCTTATTTTTTCCATATTTAAACTATGCATTGTTGTATTTTAAATGAAATATGATGTTCGTAGCTCGTTAATTTTAATGGTATTTGAATCTAATTAAAAGTCATTCTTTTTCATCCAGGCTTACGTGGATTTAGTGAAGGCATGGGGCTGGAAATCGTTTACTATAATATATGAGAACAACGAGGGTCTCGTTCGGCTGCAGGAATTGCTGAAAGCTCACGGTCCCTACGAGCATCCAATCGCCGTCAGGCAACTCGGCGAGGGATCAGATTACAGGTAGGGAACCACTTCAACTTGCTTTATACGCACAAATGTGCATGAAATATCACCACTTCTACTTGTTTTGTTTTCCTTCAAATGGATTATCCAATTCTAAAACACAGTTGCAAGTACGTGAAGGTAATTCCATTTCAAACTCGATTAGAAGCCAGCCAAAATGAGAGTATGTCGGGCGGAGTGTTTATTCCGATATGTGTAACACAGATTTATTTGTCTATGCAATAGCATTAATTGAAATTACTGTGGCAAATCCATATGCTTTATTTGTTTTACCTTTGCAATCTGACGTCACTGGATGACACAACTATTAGACGTCTCTTATCTTAAATTGTATTTCAGTAAAAACCTGATATAGAAAGTGATTATTCGAATAAAATGTAGTTCCATCTAGTAACAGTAATTTACATCAGAATTGAATCCCAGGCGTAATCCTTTTTGGTATTTTCCAAAAATGCTCACATCGAAGCTTAGCCCTCCCCAACTGGTTTTATAAAATCGATCTAACAGCCACGGAATTCTCGTTTATTCCACCCCTGTACACTCTTCGTCCCCGTCACACTCTAGATATTTCAGTAAGCACGGTTGCTGCCGAATCTCGCATCAAACAGTCATTAAACTTGCTGGAGCTTTTAGCTTTGGCGTGTGTGTGTGTGTGTGTTGAAATGCTTTCAAGGTATGCTACCAGAAAATGCAACTAGTGGTATAGCTATACCGCCAGGTGTAGCGCAAGTTTGTGCAACACAGAATTTACAAGTCTACTTGTACTTTGCTGCGTGAATTTTTGAGGGATTGACTTCAATACTGGATGCTTCACGCGATTGTACTGAAGAGGCTCATCCGCTGCACAAACACCAATTTTAATGTGTTCGGTATTATAGCGTAGTTTGAGGGCTTTCAACATTTTTCTTTTGAAGTGGAAATTCATACAAATAAATCACGTCCTCTACATCCATGTTTTTTAATACTCCTTGTTAAATCATAAATTTATAATACCTATTATATGAATTTTCCGGTCGCAATAAAACTTTTAACATTCATTCCCATCTATGGTAGACAATTTTTCACCACTCAATTTTATATTTCTGTTGCTTCTATCCTATTGACTATCCTATTCTCATATTTATCCATTTATTCTAAGGACGAAACCGCGTTCATTTCAACTACGTAAATATACACGTACACATAGCGGGGCCTACAAGTTAACAGAACCACCGACACGGATGATACAAGAACATTACCTTACCACAATATCAGTGACTTGACAAATTTACATCGTATTTCACGTTTACGTTGAAGTTTGGCCGCACAAACTACGCCAAAACTGTATCATACTGCAGCATGCGGCACAGCGCGGGAAATGCTGTGTACGTTACACACGTAACTCACAGTTTATGGCGACGATTAGAACTTAACGGTAGTGCCGAATTCAAATACGTTCCACTGGTTTTACGATTTCACAAACTGTCACTGGCAAAAATCAATAATTCTTTATTGTTTTTCTAAATACGGTCATAAAAAAAAACTTGCACCATAAAAGTTTTGTACGCTTCAGTGCTGTAAGGATTTTTAATATTACCCTTGCTAAAAATTCTTTTGCCGAGGGAACAAATTTTAGCCGTTACGGCGACGAAATTTTCTTACACTTTCTAAAAAAACAATTTTGGATCTTCATAAGCATTTTTAGCGTTTTTCTTGTAAGTAAAATGATATATCATCTGTTTGTTTGCTAATTTATAAAAATAATTTTATTTGAAATTTTAATTTTCAATAAATGCAATTTTTGTCAATCGTGTAATATTCAATCATTTATTATTTTAGGATTAGGACTGCGGTATGTGGTATTTTCAAGCAGAGAAATAATTGAATATCGGTATAATTTAAATACGATTTAAAAATGTAGGTTTATTAAAAAATAATGTAAAACAATATAAATCTCGGAATGTGTGTTAATATCATAAAATACATTATGCGTTGTTTCCGTTTATTTAAATTCCTTAAGTGATGTTTCAGTTTTGCGACGTAAGTTGTATATTTTAGAATACTGATTATTTCTAAAAATAGCTCACTGTAGCAAAAAGCAAATAAAAAATACGTCATTTTGTATTATATCTCGAAAGAAACCACTTTTAAAATGACATTGGTTGTTCAAAATACAATTTTGTCACAAAAACGTTAAGGTCTGTCTTTTGTATGAACGAAAACAAGCAAAAAATGGGCATAGACCTTGAACAATATGTCCACATTCTCTCCCTATTTCCTGCCTGATACTCCCATCTTTAGCTCTTTGGAAATTGAAAAAAAAACCAATAAAATGTCGTACATATCGCATTAAAAAGTTTGCAATATTCAAATAGATACATTTTTCTTTGTCAAAAAAAAAACTAAATGTTAGCAAGACTTTTTTGTTCCATTTTCTAATTATTCTTCTATGCGTGCACGTTTCCCTGGCAATTATTTAGTAATTTGAATGAAGAATTTTGAAAGTAATAAGCTATTAATAAGCCTACTATAGAGATAAAAGACATTTTTAAAAGGTTTATGTATACGTTGAATTTTTCACTGGGATAAAGCATAAATTCACTGTTTCATTATGTTTATTTTTGCGCCTGCAGACCGTTATTGAAACAAATTAAAAACTCAGCCGAATCTCATATCGTTCTGGATTGCTCCACGGAAAGAATATATGATGTTCTAAAACAAGCGCAACAGATCGGCATGATGAGCGATTATCACAGTTATCTTATTACTTCCCTGGTAAGTTTACATATGTAGTATTTATTTTAAACCCTATTGTGTTTTGATACATTCGTTAAATTGTATGGTTCCATGATTAAACCGCAACCGCACTTTATGGTAGCCTTAAATAAAATCCGTTCCCTATATATACATACATCAGCTGTTTATTGATAATAATATATCCATATTCCCATTTATTAAATGGCAAGGTTTAAATTTGTACTAACAAAAAATAAAATAAATCACATATGACGACGCAAAATATTTTGCAAAGTCATTTATCTAACCATATCACCTACGAATTTTTGCACCATGAACATATATTTGTAAAACTGATTGATAACGTTACTATTTCAAAGCTTTGCCGTGCTTTTATACTGTTTTTATAAATAGACGATTAATTCAATTGAGACAAATGAATCACGAAATACGTATATTTCAGTTACATTATTTACTAATGTATTTTTTTGTTTAATTATTTCTGTACGTTTTGAGAAGAGTTAAAAAGTGTTATAATCCAAGAATTTGTGTAAATGTATTATCCAGTGATTCTGTTTGTGGTATTTGTAGAACAATATATGGAACAACAAAGGAGTTTCAGGTTTATGTTTGTTTACAATATTCTGTAAACAATTACCTTCACTCGTATTATTCGTTAATGTCATTATCTATAAATTGAATGCATATTACATGCTTAATTATATATTGAACAGTTGCTAATGGAAATAGACGTGAAATATATTTAGATGCAGTTCATACGTTGAGCTTATTTTCGTGACGACGTAATTAATTGAAGTACCTCATATATGTATGATTAAAATGATATGGTTTCATATTGCAAAATACTAAATTATATGTATATGCTTTCATGCAACTTGGTTAATTACGTAAAGCTGTTGTTCTTTCTATACAATTTATGGTCTTACATAATTTATGTGTTTAATCAGAAACATGAGTACGAGATACAAAAGCTTTGTTTCGCGTCCGATTTTCAAACAAAAAGGGAGAATAATTAGTTATTTGTTGATAAAAATACAAACACCAAGCATTTAATAACGAAATTGTGTTTTGTTAAAATCAAAATGAACATTTTTGTTTAGAAATATTTTGTTGTGTATAGGATTTGCACGGTGTTGATTTGGAAGAGTTCAAATATGGTGGCACAAATATTACTGCATTTCGACTAGTGGATCCGGAAAAACCGGATATACAACGTGTGGTTAGGGATTGGCAGTACGGCGAAGCCCGGTTCGGCCGGAAACTCGAGCTATCGGCTGCTTCTGTGAGGGTAAATCTGATAAATGACATCATTTTTAACATTCAACTACTTTTCTACTAGTGAACAGTGGTATATCGTAAAGTATATATCTTTCTTAGATGATTCGATAAAAATGAATTTACCGATGCTAAAGTACTAGCAAATAATTTATCGTTTTAAGAAAATTATATACCTACGTTTCATTTTATATTTATATATTGGTAACCCATTTATGGAATATACCTGTTGCTATTGTATTTATTTTAATATAGATTGTTGACGGAAATATATTTGTTTGCGCTGCTCGGTTTTTGGACACAGGACAATTTAACATTTATAAAGGTATGTCCTCGATTTGTTACGTATCGTAACCTTGTTGATGGAGTTGTATTGTTCAGGCTGAAACTGCGTTGATGTACGATGCCGTTCATCTGTTCGCCAAGGCCCTTCATGATTTGGACACAAGCCAGCAAATAGACATCAAACCGTTGAGCTGCGACAATGTCGATACCTGGCCCCACGGCTACAGTCTCATAAATTATATGAAAATTGTGAGTTTTCTATTATTCGATAGATTCACACAAGACATAAACTCTCTTTCAAGCATTACACGGATGACGAAACATATATATTTATATTTAAAATACTTCCATTCAACATTTGATATAAATTAATTTATTATTTATTTTGATGGCATTTGCCGCGTAGGTGGGTGTAATTTAATTAACAAAAGTTTAAAACTCTGCTCAGGTGGAAATGGCTGGCTTAACTGGCGTAATAAAGTTTGATCACCAAGGTTTCCGCTCCGATTTCGTGCTAGACATCGTAGAACTGAACAAAGACGGTCTCAAGAAAATAGGTACGTGGAATTCAACAGAAGGTGTCAACTTCACTCGTACATACGGCGAGGTTTATACACAGATTGTTGAAATACTACAAAATAAAACGTTTGTGGTCACTACCATTTTGGTAAGTTCCATTACTTTCACATATTACATTATTCCGTTATGTATCAGAAATAAGATATTCTACTAATATAAATATCAAGATCAGCTCACGTATAATTTAAATTTAATCAGAAACTTCTTATACATTTTTTTTTCTCTCTTCCTTATATAAACCCTCTTTGTACATACATAGGTGAAGTATATTTGAATAATTTTTCATCTATACGAACCAGTGTTCGATTAAATAAAGTAATCATAAAAATGCAATTTTCTTCTGCATAATATGAAGCACCTGAAGATTTTTAAAATTCAATTTTATCCGACATCTCTTTATAAAAACGAAAGCAAACAAATGTGGTTTTTTAATGTATTAATGTATTCTCAATGTTATATATATAGAGTTCCCCGTATTGTATGCGGAAAGATTCAAGTGAAAAACTGACAGGAAACGCTCAATTCGAAGGCTACGCTATCGATTTGATCCATGAAATTTCAAGGATTCTCGGATTTAATTACACATTTCGCCTTGCTCCGGACGGCAGGTAAGTTTACACCATTGTATACAAAATAAATGTTTCATGCTGCCATTGTGACAATTGTCGTAAATAGTTTTACAATTTGAATGCTTATTACGCGTATGCCATCAATTATTGTTAGGAAACTTTTGAGACTTGTGTCAACGTTTAACTTGAAATTAAGAGACATGAAGGCAACGTTCAAAACTTTGCAAGTAGTTTTTTGCTAAGCTTTGTTTTAAAGTTAGCTGTAAGCAGGAAAGTTTCTACAAATTTACTTAGTCTTCGATTGGCAACACGTGTAGTGGCGCCGTACTGAATTTTAAAATTGTGCTCGTTTGGCATTTCGATTTACGGCGTCCGGAGTGTGCTCTCGGTACAATTGGCCACTTACACTACGTGCGGCAGTCTATTTTTCCCCGTTGAAAGTATCGACAAACGATGTGGGTGTTAGCGCGTGTTACATTTGCTTTCGTTATTGGTTTAAGTGAAATAATTTATGTATTCATTTAGGACGTATATAAACAAAGGAATACATAATGTGTTAGGTACGGTTCTTTAAATCGCGAGACCAAGGAATGGGATGGCATGATTAAAGAACTGCTGGACCAGAAAGCTGATCTTGCGATCGCGGACTTAACAATCACGTACGATAGAGAGCAAGCAGTGGACTTCACGATGCCGTTCATGAACTTGGGCATATCCATCTTGTACCGGAAACCGATAAAACAACCGCCGAATCTTTTCTCTTTTCTATCTCCACTTTCGCTAGACGTTTGGATATACATGGCGACCGCTTATCTTGGAGTTTCTGTTCTCCTTTTCATCTTAGCGAGGTATTTTCAGAATGCATTGTTATTTATTTTCCTTTTGCCTTAGGATACTTGTACATACATACATACACATTTGTGTTCAATAGAGAATATATTTCTATAGAATATATTCTAATTGGAAATATAAAACGACATTTGAAAATGAATTGTTTGTTTCGTTATAAATTTGTGTTTTTTTTTTGTCAATAGAAGATTTAACTATTTTAAGTATTTATATGGAGTATATAACTCTGCAGGTTTACACCATATGAATGGCAAAATCCGCATCCATGTAATCCGAATCCGGATCACTTAGAAAATCAGTTTACACTATTCAATTGTATGTGGTTTGCAATTGGTTCGCTGATGCAACAGGGTTGCGATTTCTTACCAAAGTAAGCATACCGTAGTGTTCATTAGCCATTTTGGTTTTCCAGATTCAGCCCCTATGAGTGGGATAACCCACATCCTTGTAACAACGACCCGGACGTCCTTGAGAACCAATTCAGTTTGTTAAATTCCCTGTGGTTCACCATTGGTTCACTGATGCAGCAAGGTTCCGATATAGCACCAAAGTAAGTGTTGCCGCGAACATTTCAATAAATGCTAGTTTACTAACTATGTCTGTATACCATATCACATTATTTTGGTGACTATTATGCAGTCTTGCTGAATCAAATCAAAAATTCACAGGGGTTCATACATTATTCGAGAATTTAAAATAAACTTTAACCGTCTGTAAGAAAACAATATAAAAGATTCTCGGACGCTTATTACTATACGGCACTGAAAACAACATCAACGTTACACTTCTGAAACATTTTATTAAATATTCACTCTATTTATTTTCATATACATCTTAGCATCATTTTATGCCTCGAAATGTGTTTGTTAAAGAATCCTATTTAAGTATTTAAGGTCTTTTGAATGTACTGGTTTTTTTTTTTTTATACAATTACACTGAATTCGTTAGTCAACATAAAACTCAAGTACCTTCTGCATCCTTCATGTTTATTTTTCCAAGCACGCTCTATTTCTCAAATATGCTGTCTAACATTGAGCTATCGGTTTCAGAGCAGTTTCAACAAGAATGGTCGCTGGAATGTGGTGGTTTTTTACTCTCATAATGATTTCTTCATACACTGCTAATCTGGCTGCTTTTCTAACGGTTGAACGGATGGACTCCCCTATTGAAAGCGCCGAGGATTTAGCAAAACAAACTAAAATTAAATATGGTGCTCTTCGCGGAGGTTCAACTGCTGCGTTCTTTCGAGTAAGCCAGCCAATTATAATTTATAACTACTGTATAACTAGTTATCTATAGTTATAGCAATGGAATACAATTATAAATAATCCTGTTCATAGGATTCAAACTTCTCGACCTATCAGCGCATGTGGTCTACTATGGAATCTGCACGTCCGACTGTTTTTACTGGTAGCAATTTGGAGGGCGTGGATCGAGTGGTCAAGGGTAAAGGAGCCTATGCATTCCTAATGGAATCTACGTCAATCGAATATGTTATCGAACGAAATTGTGAACTTACGCAAATTGGAGGAATGTTGGATTCAAAGGGCTACGGTATAGCTATGCCTCCAAGTAAGTTCCAACGATAATTTACTAACTAATTTACTGACTAAATAACTTCTTGATATTGTGTTGACATAGTTTCGCTGTAATGTAAACACAAATCGATAGAAATAGTGAAAGTAAAACTCATTCACGTAGACGAAACTCTAATCTGTTTATTGTAACTTCTAAAGTTTTATTTCACAATAGAAATAAATTGCAACATTATAAGATCCTTTATTTTTTTGTCCACGATTGCTAGATTCGCCATTCCGCACTGCTATCAGTGGAGCAATTTTAAAACTTCAAGAAGAAGGCAAACTGCATATCCTTAAAACGAGATGGTGGAAAGAAAAACGCGGAGGAGGAGCATGTCGAGTGAGTAGAGTAATCGTAATCATTTTATACATATAATATATACGAAACTTTTTTATCGACTTGTGAAATAAAATTATATGGCCTAATACTGAGTGCGAATAATTTTAAATTGCAAATAACTTGTCGTTTGCAACTTTTATACATAAAGTACTTACATTTAATGGTATTATTAATGCAAAACTTGTTTATTTCAACTGTTATTATTTTGCTTTACATCACTTTTTATTGTGTTTTTTTTTTATAGGTGGATACGCCGAAAACAAGTAGCACCGCAAACGAGTTGGGTTTGGCGAACGTCGGCGGTGTGTTCGTAGTCTTGATGGGTGGTATGGGTGTCGCCTGCGTCATAGCCGTTTGCGAGTTCGTGTGGAAGAGCCGTAAAGTCGCCGTGGAAGAACGGGTGAGCAGCATCCTGCACGACACGTAGCTATAGGAGATGCCCGTAATACGAGGCAACAACGCGCGCGAATTCATTCACTAGCACGATACAAACATTACTGACCTGCGCACCGGGGACACGTTCTCCTTTTATCGTTGTACATCAACGCAAAACGGAGATTGAATCATTTTCATTAATAGACAAATGACAGTCGGCTGACTGAATTTAATTAATTGTTAAATATGCAATACTAAATAAAATTAGTATTAATTACAAACTTTTTTTTCTAAAAAACTATTTCTGTTAGTTTTGTTAGTTATATTTGGTCAGCCATGTAAATAGTAATATTAAAATGATTTTATAAAAGTTAAATCGTGTTCACTAGTGCCAATAGTAGCACAACATTAAACACAAAAAAACTGTCCAAACTAATAAATGGCTCACACTGATGTTTCATTGATTTGTACAACTTATATATATTTGTTTTTCTTTTTTAAGAAACAAAACCAGGCCATTAAGAATCGAGCTTCGAAATAGTAAAGTCATTTAGTAATTTGTACACAATTGTAAATAATAGTAATCTAACAAAAATGAACGGCCCTAGAACGTAAACGAATTTATTGACAATATAATATAAGATATACCGCAAACTATTTGATAAACAATCAAATCAATCAATCTTTTTTTTTTTGTACTATTACATTGTGACACACAAATTGATTGAGCGTGCGGCTGTGTGCGTTTTATACTATATAATACATTCATTAGATGACTATGTTAGTTCTGTCGGAATTTGTTGATGCTCTCCTATCCTGAATGGATTATTAGGAGGTAAGTAGTCGCTAAATTTATTTAATTCAACATCTTAGCATTCAACGATTTGTAGTTGCTAGTCCTAGTATTAAATTCAATCATATATTTTTTAATAAAACAAAAATAAACGCGTGTTTCTTTCAAACTACAAATTACCAAATTTACCAAATTACAATTTTAATATTGAATGCGACTTTAAATTACGATTAAAAAATAAATATGAATAACAAAAGTATACTATTCGCACAAACACAACGAGCGTATTCAACAAAAAAAAAACAAAATTTAAATACAGTGTTATATGAAGCATTAAATATATTGATAATCGTAAAAAACTGATAAAATATTCTTGTAATATATTTTGTACTTTTGTGCTCTAAGAATTAAGAAGATTTACTTTAGTTGTTGTGTTTGGTTAAATAAATAAGTAACTAATTTAGCATTTCTGTGTGCAGTCATCGCTTTGTTCCGAAATGGCATCAGAGTTAAGATTTGCATTACGTTGTCACGGGTCTCAAAAGCCAACCCGAAAAAAGAATCCCGCAACCGGTCGCGGTACTGCACCGAACGACGACGACCGATTCCACCCACTAGGATCATATGCCCAGTATGGATTCGTTGGCAAAGAGCCCTTAACTTAAATGTATCACGCAACAAATATCTGTTCATATTTTATTTCAGCCAAAATTACATATCTCTGACTATTGTGTTTCATAATATTTTATTCATCTTACAAATAAGTATCTGATAATAATTTCGAAAATAGTTTACCTAGAAACATATTTATATTATTTTCTGAGAAATTTAAAATTGATTTTTCGTTCGTAATTCTACCTACCAATATTTACAATGTACATTTTGGACAAGTGACAAAAATGTTTGCGCAAAACAATAATAAACGAAAATACTGTTCTACGAAGAACAATTATTGTTTTATTTAAAATGTATTTTATAAGCACTAAATATTTACTGAAATTACTTATCTGTAAGACATAGCTCAACGATACAAACTTCGCCTATCATAGTGAGATACATAAATATTTACCTCATTCATGTTTTTATATAATATTATAAAACGCATTTAATATTTTCTTAATGTCAATTATTATAAAAGCTTACATATAAATACATAGTTAGATGTATTGTTGCGATGATACTTTAAGCTGAAGTCAATGTTCAACTCCAATCTATCTGTGTCATTTATAATTATCTATTACAGTAAGAATCAATTTATTTTTAAACGATTCATTTGTATAAAAATATTACATGTATAATATAGTAAATATAGTTAGAGGAGTAAGCTGAAAGAAATCGAATAATATATGCGAAAATTGTATAAAGAATGTCAACTAATTCTTCTTGTATATTTTTTATTAGCAATATTTCTAAAAAAATATTTGATCAATTCTCAGTAAAATAATTTACATATACAGGGTGTAACAGCGAAACGAGCTACCTCAAATAACTTCTATGTTATTAAAGATACAATTAAATAGTATAAAACAATCTTATGCAGGACCAAGGGGGACATCCAACTATAAAAGAAAATATTTTTTTAAACCAGTGGTTCTCAAGCAACGACACAAAGTTATGTTTTTTCAAATGAGATGCTATATATTTCTTAAGCCCATTCGATAGAGTATTTTTTTCTGAATTCCATTATGTATTCGTTTTATACCCTTACATAAGTAAAATATTGAGAAAAATTCGTTTGAAAGTTAAATAAATTTTATTTTTATAGTTACTTTTCAGTAGGCTATGAAACAAAATTGAGCTTAAATACATTAAATTATTTGTTATTTACTTTATAACACTATTTATAAAGTAAATAACAAATAATTTAATGTATTTAATTTATGTTTCGTTGTATTTAAGCTCAATTTTGTTTCATAGCCTACTGAAAAGTAACTATAAAGATAAAATTTATTTAACTTTCAATCGCATTTTTCTCAATATTTTACTTATGTAAGGGTATAAAACGAATACATAATGGAATTCAGAAAAAAATACTCTATCGAATGGGCTTAAAAAATATGTAGCATCTCATTTGAAAAAACATGTTGCTTGAGAACCACTGGTTTAAAAAAATATTTTCTTTTATAGTTGGATGTCCCCCTTAGTCCTGCATAAGATTGTCTTATATTATTTTATTGTATCTTTAATAACATAGAAGTTATTCGAGGTAGCTCGTTTCGCTGTTACACCCTGTATTGTTTTGATATGTTTATACTATTATGGTTACGTCTTCCTCAAATCTAATATAATTTTGTTGAAAACTCTTATTTTGGAATTTTATACTAAACGAAAAACACAAATTATTATTATATTATTTTAAGTAATGTTTCTACTGAATAATTCCTTACTATTATTATATATAATCAAGCATAAATCGACGTGTTCTAGGAAGAAATAAAAAAAATTCGCTATACCACATTTTCAGGCAAATCTAATATTATAAATTTGAATCATTGAAAATGTATATCCTAGAAGACGTTGAAATGGAAAATAAAATGTCGAGCCACTGATCGCTGAAGGTATTTGTACATAAATATGAAAAAGTTCAATATTAAACTTATCCATTGTTAAAACTAGATTCTTGTAAATATTCATCTGTATTGTGTAATCTTTTAGTGATATGGGATTTATATTGATAATAACAATTTCATTGTCATATGTAAATAAATAACGAAAATATTCTCCTTCGAAACCAAAGATATCAATTTGATTTTTTTTTTGTCTATATTGCGACAGTTTCTTGGCCGTTCTAGGTTGCAATTTCTAAAAATAAACATAAGTTGATCTAAAACTCACTCGTCTATTTTTCCCCACAAGACGCGAGCCAGAGTCGATCGTATACACATCTATCGTTAACATTATTTACAATTACGAAACGTTTGTTTTTCCGGTGTATTTTGCTTTTACAATTATGACTGAAAAGTGTATGTGTTTTTATTTTTAAGTTTTTCACTTTGAAATTTGTGATGAAGTTTACATCGGTGTTTTTATCAATAATATTTATTTTTAACGGTGTTCTAACTCAATCCTATAATACTGAACAGGAAGAGATTGTTATTGGTGAGTTAATATCTGCAATGGAATACCGACGATAAAAATATTTCATGTTAGGTGGACTATTCGATGAAAATGGTTATGAACAACATCTCGCGTTTGCTCATGCTATCGAATTAGTTAACGATGAAGGTGAAATATTTCCTAAGAAATTATTTGGGGAAGGAAAAAATGTCCCGCCCGATAATGATTTTATGGTATCGAAAGAAGTCTGTTCGTTATTAGCAACGGGAGTCGTAGCGATATTTGGACCAACTACTGGTAGTGCTGCAAATTATGTTCAATCTGTATGTGACGCTAAAGAAATTCCACATATCGAAGTCAGGTAGTTGTCTACATGATTATTGATATTTTTTACTAGAATGTTTTTCATAATTTACCAAACAAAATTCTTGAACCACATGCATGGCAAAGGTCCAATGATTTCTGAAATGGACTATGTGTACTAGATATTTTAAGAGAAATGTTGTCGTCTATTTATATTTTTTAATGGTATGTTATTTTGACGTAAAAGTAAATGACAGGTTTCACTACGCATTTGCCAACATTTTTTATCTCAGAAAATTAAAGGAAACAACAAGTAATCCATAAAAAAAAAAATATCTGCAGTGTCATGCACCGAACGTTCTTATCCGCATATGGGTTAAACCATATCGTAGTTACATTATTTTTCTAATTTATAATATTCGTTCTAACATTTAGTTCGCTTTTACAGTAGATATATTTCTTAGAAACAATATAAAATGTCAAACTTCAAATAATTTAAGACTATTTTGTTAAACAATTGACAGGCGCAGATGATACGATTTATGTAAAAATATATATAATGAGCAGAAATTTATTTTGAAGCCATTACTCTTTTTGGAAAAATAATTCTAACAAAAGTTGTGCTAAATATAAAAACCTTTAATTTTTGTTCATGAAATTTTTCTGTAACTGTGACCATTTTTGCGTAATTGCAGAAACTGCAAAGAATGACTAGAGTAAACAAGCACTTCCGCTTTGAATATTTTTTTCAAAAATTGGAGGTGCACACCTCAGGCATATGCAAATCTTAAGTTTAAAGTTTCATAATTTTAGCTTCAACCGTTTAGGCTGTAGAGAACACACACACACACACACACACACACACACACACACACACACACACACACACACACACACACAGACACACACACACACACACAGACGTCATTCCAAAAATAGTTGGAATCGATTCAGGGAAGGTCAAAACGTATATTTCCGTTAAAATCTCTAGATCGAAATTTTTCATGATTACAATACTTACTTATACTGCATATAAGAAAGTAAAAACACATGTATAAAATATAAAGATATGTATAATTCCAATCCGTTATTATATTCCTAAGTATTCAACAGCTGGTTGAAACACATTTTGTTCATGTTTATAATTAATAACAGATTTAGATTTTGAATAAATGGAATTTAATGTGAAATTAAATTCAGAGCATATGTTTTGAAGGCTACAAAGAAATGAAACTATTACATAAAATGTAAACAAAACATTCTGGAGAATGAAGAAAATAGGATTTCTTTTATAAAATATATGTTTAAGCTAACTATTCATCTTTACTTTTATTGGTTTCAATTTAAATAGAATTTATTAAATGGAAGTGAATACTGTTTTTAGATCTGATATAAGTCAGTTTCGAGATGCTTTGATGATAAATTTGTATCCATACCCCCCGGTTCTAGCAAATGTGTATGTTGATATAATCCGAGCATGGAGCTGGAAGAGTTTTACAATTCTTTACGAAAATTTCCATGAATTACCACATATAAATGAACTACTAAAGATGTATGATAGGAAAGGATTTCATATAAATATTCGTCAACTTGATATGGATCGAAGTGGTAATTATCGGTGAGTACTAGTACTTTAGTAATCATTTTCATCATTGGATATTTAATAGATTTTGGTTTTACGTAATATATTGTTTCTAGACCTTCTTTGATAGAAGCTAAGAGGACAGGAGAAACTCACTTTGTATTAGAATGCCGTATCGAAAATTTAGATGAAATCATGAAACAAGCTCAACAAGTAGGCCTAGTCTCAGATAACTACCATTACATAATCATGCACCCAGATATGCATACCATCGACATGACACCATACCAGTACGGTGGTTCAAATATAACTGGTGTACGTTTAGTAGATCCACACCATAGATACGTGCGAGAGATTGCAAAAGATCTTCACAAACGAAAGATGACCAATGACCCTGATCTTTTACCTGATCGTAGACCGCAATTTAAATTCAGATCAAAGACGGCATTATTGTATGATGCAGTGTTTTTATTTGCTGACGCTTTGAAGGAGTTAGACGCACCTTACTTTACAGCGAAACCACTCTACTGTAACTCTACAGATAACTGGGAGCATGGATATAGTGTTATTAATTTTATGAAAACGGTAGAGAAAAAAACACTCCTAAGCATTTGTGCGCGTTTATGACAATGATGCTTATGTTTCAGAAAACAATGACAGGGATTACAGGGGAAATCAAATTTGATCATCAAGGTTTCAGAACCGATTTTACATTAGATGTGGTAGAATTATCACCAGATGGTTTGATCAAAATTGGAGTTTGGAATTCAACAGAAGGTTTGAATATTTCAAGACCAGAACTAACAGCAAGTAATTGGGATAGTGACAATTTATATAATCGATCTTTTGTAGTATTAATTTCATTGGTGAGTTAAAATCTCTTAACGTCTGGTTTTGACCAAATTAATATTATTGTTTTGTAGACTGAACCATATGGTATGTTGAAAGATTCTAGTATTCGGTTGACAGGGAATGATCGATTTGAAGGTTTCGGTATTGATTTAATTCAAGAATTATCATCATTATTAGGATTTAATTACACATTTAAACTACATCCTAATTCAGTGTATGGTGGCTATGATAAAAAGAAAAAAACCTGGACTGGAATGATCAAAGAATTGATGGACTATGTAAGCAGATTTTTTATTTCTCGTTTATTTAAAAACATTTAACTTAATTTTATGTATATATATAAAAAAAAATTAGCGCGGTGATTTGGCTATAACAGACTTTACAATTACTTCCGAACGAGAAAGTGGTGTTGATTTTACAATGCCATTCATGAATTTAGGTAAAGTAAAAAAAATGAATTATTTTTTTAAATTTTCTTTAAATATTTTCATAATTTTAGGAATAAGTATTCTTTACAAGAAACCAATGAAAATGCCTCCAAAACTTTTCTCCTTCACATCACCATTCTCAATGCGAGTATGGACCTACTTAGGTGGCGCCTACTTCTTCGTATCCTTAATGCTTTTTATAATAGGCCGAATAAGTCCAGCG
Source organism: Nebria brevicollis (assembly GCA_944738965.1). Taxonomy (NCBI): domain Eukaryota; kingdom Metazoa; phylum Arthropoda; class Insecta; order Coleoptera; family Carabidae; genus Nebria; species Nebria brevicollis. Next base: position 9,309,986 of record OX122906.1, read on the forward strand.
GAATGGACCAATCCTTATGCATGTATCGAAGAACCAGAATTTTATTATAATCAATTCAGTTTAAAGAATTGCTTCTGGTTTACGCTTGGAAGTTTGATGCAACAGGGTAGTGAAATCGCACCAATGTACATATATGTTATTTTACGCCTTTGATATAAATAATAATTTAGTTTAATTACAGTGGTATTGCTACAAGGATGACTGCTGGTTTATGGTGGTTCTTTACTTTGATTATGGTCTCCTCTTACACTGCCAATTTGGCTGCGTTCTTAACTGTTGAAAGCTTGTACACTCCGATTAAGAATCTTGAAGATTTATCGAATCAAGATGTTATTGGGTATGGCGCTAAAGCAGGAGGAGCTACCGCGAATTTCTTTAGAGTAAATTTCTAACTAAACAATTAGCAATTAATTAACTAAAATATATATTTTTTTAGGATTCAAATGATACTATGTATAAGAAAATTTGGCAACATATGGAAGACGTTCCAGATGATATGATGTCTGATAATCCATTGGGTGTTGAACGTGCAAATTCAGATAACTACGCCTTTCTTATGGAATCGACTAGTATTGAATACACCATAGAACGTTATTGTAACTTGACACAAGTCGGAGGATTATTGGATAGTAAAGGTTACGGGATAGCAATGAGAAAAAGTAATTCAAATTAAATAAATTACTAATTATTTACTTTCAATACTCAATCTTTCTTCCAGATTCAACTTATCGGCATATATTGAGTACAGCAGTACTGAAGTTACAAGAAAGTGGTAAACTTTCAGTACTCAAGAATAAATGGTGGAAAGAAAAGAAAGGCGGGGGAAAATGTCTTGTAAGTAATTTTTAGAAATTGGTTTAAATTATGAATTATGCATGTATTTGAAAATTTTAGGATGATAGTTCAAGTGATGGAGCCGCAGAATTATCTCTCCAAAATGTTGGTGGTGTTTTCTTGGTACTGGTTGTTGGTTCATTCCTTGGTATCTTTGTTGCGTTTGGTGAATTATTGATTGGCGTTTGTAAAAGATCGTACGCTAATGATATACCATTCAAAGAAGAACTTATAACCGAGTTGAAATTCTTCGTAACATGTCAAGGACAATCGAAACCAAACACGTGTCGAAAGTCGATTTCAATTGGAGAAAGTAGCAAATCTTTGAAGTCAGAGGAAGAACGTTTTGCACCAACGTATGGGTTTGTACCAGAAATAAATAAAAACTCTTCTATGCCACCCCAAAGTCGAAAATCCAGTAAAATGACAAATTAAATAAATATGTATAACGAATGTGATTGAAAATTAAGTTTAGATGCATTTGTACAAAGAATGGAAAATATTTAATAAAATATGATATAATAAAAAACAAATTCTCAATAACTAATTTTACGTAAGCTATTTCATAGATTCCAAAAAATGGGTGATAAAAATCATTAATAAATTTTAGTTTATTTATATACACTGTTTACGATAAAAAATAAATACTATATTTCGTAATCTTAGAAAATTTATATCGTAAACATTTCGAAATTCGTAACAATTTTGAACAAAATAAACGACGACGACTCTTGTAAAAAACACTTCTTCACTGTTTACTTAATTTGAAGTATTTTTAAGAGCGGTCTTTTTATTGTTTTCGGAATGCAATATTAAAGTTTCATGAGTTCTCTTTTTCCATTGGTCTAAATATAACTGGCGTCGACGCCAAGCAAACAGACTCTACTGGAATTTCAAAGGAGAGAAAAGTGTTTGCAACAAATTACTGGCATTGCAAATAGGCGCATTCGTTACAACGGATCACTAGATAAAATGTGACGTTTAAATAAAGTGATTTTAGTTGAAAATGTATTTTAAAAGTGTTTTTTGTGCATTGTTTTTATTTACAACTCTAAGAATTGCAACAGGATCTACAAGTTATTTAGTTAATATAGGTAGATATTTGTGTGAGATATTTTTTTCAGCAAGTGAAAAATAGCATTTCTTTGAAATAGGCGCAATTTTTGATGAAGATCAAGACGAACAAGAAACTGCATTCAAACATGCAGTTGATATCGTCAACAACGAAAACTTTTCATACGAATTCGTACCGATAACCAAACGCGTCCAATACGACAATGAATTCGAAGCTTCTCGAGCAGGTATCAAAATAATACACACAATATACTCGTTAATATACATAATTTATAGTATGTTCTATGTTATCTGCCGGTGTACTCGGTATTTTTGGACCGATATCAATATCGTCGTCTAATTACGTACAATCGATTTGCGATACTATGGAAATTCCTCACGTGGAAACTATGTGGAATTTTCGACAACAACGAGGATCTTGTCTCGTGAATTTATTTCCGTATCCGTCGATGTTGTCGTATGTTTTTGTGGATTTAGTCAAAGTATTTAATTGGAAGAAATTTACTGTTATTTATGAAAACGATGATAGTTTAATTCGAGTAAATGCAATTATAAAAATGGCTGATTTTACTGGAGTTAAAGTTTCATTTCAACAACTGGATAGTGCGTATACTGGGAATTATAGGTGTGTTCCAAAACGTGATTATTAACCGACAAGGATAATAAAGACAGCGAAATTAAACTAAATTTGCAATATTCATTTTAAAATTAAATTTGTTTTATGTAGGGTATTAATAAATGATGACACTTCATCAGTGTTTTCAAAATCAGTAATAAATTTTACGATGCAATCACGCATTCAACGTGTGTCGTTAACTTTAATGTATATACACAAGATGTAAGATACTGCCAAGTGCAAAAAAAAAACATCTGCAGTGTCATGCACCGAACTTTCTTATACGCATATGGGTTAAACCACATCGTAGTTACATTATTTTTCTAATTTATAATATTTGTTCTAACCTTTAGATCGCTTTTACACTAAATATATTTCTTAGAATAAATATTAAATGTCAAACTTCAAATTATTTAAGTCTATTTTGTTAAACAATTGACAGGCGCAGATGATACGATTTATGTAACAATATATATAATAAGCAGAAATTTATTTTGAAACCAGTACTTTATTTGGAAAAAAGATTCAAACAAAAGTTGTGCTAAATATAAATATCATTAATTTTTGTTCACAAAAATTTTCTGTAACTGTAACCATTGTTCAGTAATTGCAGAAACTGCATTAAATGACTAAAGTAAACATGCACTTCCGCTCGGAATATTGTTTTCAAAAATAGGAGGTTTTCGTGCCAGGCACATACAAATCTTAAGTTTAAAATTTCATAATTTTCCCTTTAGCCGTTTGGGCTGTAGAGCGCTCACACACACACACACACACACACACACACACACACACACACACACACACACACACACACACACACACACACACACACACACACAGGCACACACTCACACACACACACACACACACACACACACACACACACACACACACACACACACACACACACACACACACACACACACACACACACACACACTCACACACACACACACACACACACACACACACACTCACACACACACACACACACACACACACACACACACACACACACACACACACACACACACACACACACACACACACACACACACACACACACACACACACACACACACACACACACACACACACACACACACACACACACACACACACACACACACACACACACACACACACACACACACACACACACACACACACACACACACACACACACACACACACACACACACACACACACACACACACACACACACACACACACACACACACACACACACACACACACACACACACACACACACACACACACACACACACACACACACACACACACACACACACACACACACACACACACACACACACACACACACACACACACACACACACACACACACACACACACACACACACACACACACACACACACACACACACACACACACACACACACACACACACACACACACACACACACACACACACACACACACACACACACACACACACACACACACACACACACACACACACACACACACACACACACACACACACACACACACACACACACACACACACACACACACACACACACACACACACACACACACACACACACACACACACACACACACACACACAGAGAGAGACGGACGTCATTCCAAAAATAGTTGGAATCGATTCAGGGAAGGTCAAAACTTATATTTCCGTTAAAATCTCGAGTTCGAAATTTTTCATGATTACAATACTTACGTATACTGCGTATAAGAAAGTAATTAATTCAGTTTCATTTAAGTTCTGTTTGTTTTATAAATAGTTTACATATAATTCACTATTTTCTCAAAATAATAAACAAAATATAGCAGATTTACGTAATAAAATTTATTCCCACACACAATTATAATTTTTATGTCTTTTAGACCAGCGTTAATGGAAGTTAAAAAATCTGGTGATACAGACTTCATATTAGATTGTTCTATTGATATTTTAGGAGAAGTATTAAAACAAGCAATGCAAGTAGGAATTATGTGTGATATTCACAGATATATTATCACAAATTTAGATTTGCACACAATAGACTTATTTCCGTTTCAACATGGCGGTGCTAATATTACTGGGGTATGTAACATCAACATCCTATCGGAACATTTCAGTTCACTATTTATGAAAACTGTCAAGTTATTTATTTCATTTATTGTATACATTATGAAATTGGCTTTGCGCCCAAATACATGTTTATAAAACACTAAATCAATCTACATAAACACTAATCAGTTTATTATTTAGATTCAATTGATTGATCCAAACGATAATAAAGTTAAAAAGATCGCTAGAGCTTTACAAAAACAAAAACGTTATAATCAACGAAGTGTTTCGCCTGAAAATGTACTACGCATTAAAACAGCGCTAATATATGATGCAGTTCATCTGTTCGCCGAAGCATTACGAGATTTGAGCATTTCTAAAGTTGTATATCCAAAACAATTGCATTGCAATATGAGTAATAGCTGGGAGCATGGTTATAGTCTTATAAATTATATCAAAACTGTACGAAAAATCTACGTTAGAGAAGTTTAATTTTTTTGCCAAAAATATATATATATATTATAGAATTCCATAAAAGGATTAACTGGAAATGTTAAATTCGACCACCAAGGGTTTAGAAGTGATTTTACTTTGAATATTATCGAACTCTCTCTGGTTGGTATCCAACGAATTGGATACTGGAATTCGTCGGAAGGTTTACGATTATCGCGACCAACGTTTTGTATACCAGAAATTGAAGAAGATACAAGTCTTCGTAATAAATCATTTATAGTTTTAATTGCTTTAGTACGTTGAAATGCATTCATTATTTTATAAGTTTATACTTCAAATATAATTTATAGACTGATCCGTATGGAATGTTAAAAAAGACGAGTCAAAAATTGTTAGGCAATGATAGATTTGAAGGTTTTGGTATTGATTTGATCCACCAGTTATCTTTGATGTTAGGTTTTAACTATACGTTTAAATTGCAAGAAGATGGTAACTATGGAAGTCAAAATTTATCAACTGGCGAATGGGATGGAATGATACGAGAATTATTAGATAAGGTGAAAAAATATGATTTTCTATTAGGCAATTATAAATTGTTAACAATTTACAGAGAGCTGATTTGGCTATAACAGATTTAACAATAACATCAGAACGTGAAAGTGCAATCGATTTTACTTCCCCATTTATGAATTTAGGTATGATAACACCTCCACGTGATGAATTAATATATAATAAACAATCTTTTCCAGGAATAAGTATTCTTTATAAAAAGCCAATGAAATTACCGCCAAGTTTATTTTCTTTTATGTCACCATTCTCCGAGTCAGTTTGGTATTATTTAGGTGGAGCTTACATTGGTGTTTCTTTCATGTTGTATCTGATGGCGCGTGTAAGCCCGGCGGAGTGGACGAATGGTTATCCATGTAATGATGATCCAGAGTTTCTGGAGAATCAATTCAGTTTTAAAAATTGTTTCTGGTTTACATTAGGGAGTTTTATGCAACAAGGATCCGAATTAGCACCGATGTAACTGAGTTCATTTTATGTTTAGAGTTATTTAAAAGTAATTAGATTTTTTCTTTAGAGCTATATCGACTAGAATGGTTGCTGGTACATGGTGGTTTTTTACTTTGATTATGGTGTCTTCTTATACGGCTAATTTAGCAGCGTTTCTTACTGTTCAGAGTCTGTCTTCCCCGTTTAAGACAATAGAAGAGCTAGCTAATCAAGATGTTATCAAGTATGGAGCGAAACGCTCAGGAGCGACATCCAATTTTTTTAGGGTAAATTACTTTCGAAAAAAACTATTCGCCATAAATTTATTTCTAATTTATAGAATTCAACATACTCGACTTATCAAAAAATATGGAAAACTATGGAGGCTAATCCTAGTCAAATGACAACATCGAATCCTGATGGTGTGAAACGTGCAGAAAAAGAGAATTATGCATTTTTTATGGAATCAACAACTATCGAATACACTATAGAACAACATTGTAATCTTACGCAAATTGGACGACTACTAGATGATAAAGGCTACGGAATAGCTATGAGAAAAAGTAAATCCACAAATAATATATAATCCACAATTTTATGCATTACCCCACCCCCCAGATTCTACGTATCGTCATTTATTGAGCACTGCAGTATTGAAACTACAAGAAACTGGAAAACTCAGGGATTTGAAACGAAAATGGTGGAAAGAGAAAAGAAGTGGTGGTATCTGTCATGTAAGATATTTGTTTACTAATGCTTTAGAATATATAAAATGAGTTTTGTTTTAAATAGAGTGATGATAATACTGGTGACGCCGCCGAACTTGGATTACCAAATCTCGGTGGAGTATTTTTCGTACTTGTCGTTGGATCTATGGCTGGCTTATTGGTTGGAATAATCGAGAAGTTATTTGATATAGCAAATACATCATTCAGAAACAATACATCTTTTACGCAAGAGTTAAAAATCGAATTAACGTTCTTCTTCAAATTTAAAAATCACACTAAACCAGTTCGATATCGAAAACAAAGTAAACAATCATTTGACGAATTTAATTATCCTCAGAAGAGTCTCGATTATTTACCACCACTGAACAAACAATCTATGGTGCATTAATTCAATGTGTTTTCTATTGAATATTTTGTATGTCTTAATATTATTAATAAATTTATATGTTTATTATATAATTACATATTAATAAGTATACTTTTACATGATTTATAGTTAACATTTATAACGAAAATAATATTTATAATCGCGCCAAATTAAAAAAAGTTTATATTAGAGCAGTAATGAAAATATAAAACCACTTCAGTTTTTTTAATTTTGATTTTTTCGCAGTCCTGACTATTATCTAGAATCAGCCCGGGGCCGTAATTGTAGCAATGGTTATAAGGCCACTCCATCCCTGGTTTATAAACAAGCCTAAAAGAACTTGTGAACAGCGCAAAGAAAATTACAACGTTGTATTTCCTTCACGTGTGTGTGTCTGCTTTTAATTTTGTTATGAGGTTAATCAATCAATTTTTGTAAAAAAAAGTAACTACGCTTAATAATATAAAGTTCATCATGGACGTAGAAGTTAGACTTGCTAGCAACCAAAAGGTATATAATACGACAATTACTCGTAATTATAATTAATAAACCTCGAATAATAGGGTAAAGGATTGTTCGCGATGAAAGATTTGAAAACAGGCGACGTTATTTTCGAAGAAGAACCAATCGTTTGTTGCCAATTCGCGTGGAATGAACAGTACCACTATCAAGCATGCCATCATTGTATGAGGTACGTTAAAAACGTCAAATAAACCACAATCAGTATTGTAATCGTTTTTTTTTTTATATTATAGACCATTGGAAACCGCGGAAGAGAACTCGAAACGATTGACGAGCAAATTGAATCTCGTTCTACCGCATCCAGAATGCTGTGAAACTAAGACAGATGATATTGTTGAGTGTTTGAGTTGCGGTGTTCGATATTGTTGCGATGAGTGTCGTATTGTTTCGTTTCAACAATACCATCGTACCATTTGTCTTCAGACTCGAGAACGAAATATCGTGCATCCGTTAGAGAAACTTGTGGAAACATGGAAGTAAGTCTTATTTTAATGAAATTTATATAAATCTTCTACTAACATATGGACATTTAAAATATTATAAATTGAAGAGAAATGAGATAAAATATGTGTAAATGTTATTATAAATTTTTTATTACAGAGAATTACATTTTCCTCCAGAAACATGTAATATAATGCTCTTAGTTCGTATTATAGCAATGGTACAACAATCCCCAAATCCTCCAGAATTCTTAAAACAATTCATGCAGTTTTGCCACCGTACAATCAATGAGGACGCTGACTTAGCTCACAAATTAGTCGGTGAACATTTCATCCCTCAAATCAATCAATTGATGCATTTAATTTCGCAAGCAATGTCTAGCTATAACGTCGAGCACTGGTTCACCCCAGAAGGATTCCGCTCTCTGTTAGCGCTAATCGGAACAAATGGGCAAGGTGTAGGGACTAGTGCGATTTCAGTTTGGGTGAAAAACACCGCTGAGTTGCCGCTCACGGATAACGAACGCGCCGATTTGGATAAGTTTATAGATAAACTATATGAGGATCTCGATAAAGAATCCGGCTCGTTTTTGAATAATGAAGGATCAGCGCTATATGTGCTTCAAAGTGCATGTAATCACAGTTGCAATCCGAATGCACAACCGCACTTTAGGCATAACAATTACCGATTGTCTATGGTTGCTTTGAAAGATATTCAAGCGGGTGATGAGATTCAGATTAGTTATTTGGATGAGTGTGTTGCGGATAGATCGCGGCACACAAGACAAAAGATTTTGGCGGAGAATTACATGTTTAAATGTGAATGCGATAAGTGTCTAGCTGGTGCTGATGAGCCAGATATCACCAGTGAAGAAGAAATGAGCGACAGTGATTGAGGTTAATATGGGTATACTATTTAATTAAATGTTCGCACTAATCAAATATATATTGCTTGTATTGCAATAAATCGTTATATTTACACCATATATTTTTCTTAACTTTCCTCTTAATTTTCCTCCAAAGAAAATAAATTAGGTTATTTATACAAATTTAATTCTGATACATATCAAAATTACGACACAATTAAATTATTTGGGTTTAAATTTATCAACTTATTACTACATTCAGCCAATTCAGTAATGGATACTCGCCCCCGCTGTTTGATAAATTTCGCGACTGACTCCAACTCGTTTTGTGAAATGTAAATAAATTTACCGCGATCATCTATAACCCCTGGTAAAGTGTTGTCTTTCTGTAAATCTTGAAGTCGATCAATGGCAGCTTGAGTCTTCAATTTAAAATGTGCTGCTAAATCCTCAATAACAATAACTTTATTTTCTTTGATATAATTTATAAAATCTTGCAATGTTTTCTCGTTTTCATCTTCACCCTCTTCAAAGCCTTCTTCTTCCACCGAAAACGCTTCTTTCATTTTCAAATATTCTTCATAATCGCGTTTCTCTTTTTCTTCCTTAATTTTCCGTTCTTGTTCCGCTTTTAATTTCTCTTCATCTTGTTCCTTCTCGAACAATTTCAGTCGTTCTTCTTCCGCGAGTTGATCACGCTTCTTTTTTTCTTCCCGCGATTTTTCTTCTATTTCTCTATGCGCTTTCTTCTCTGCCTTAGCTTCCATTTTCGCGCGTTTCTTAGCGCCCATCTTTTCATCTATACCATCACCCGGTTCATCAGCTACTTCAATTTCTTCTTCTCTTGCATCATGTCGAACAGCTATAAAATTAAATTTTAGTTTGTATACAATTATTGGTATATTAATATATACCATTAGCTCTCATACGAGCTCGTTGATTTCGAACAACTTGTGCTCTTCTTGGAGCTTCTTCCCGCTGGTTTACAGCTCTTTCTTGTACTTTTTCATCAGCTGCGCAAATCAAATATTAATCCATATGGTCCATATTCACAGTTAGGGTTAACCACTTACGTTTTCCTGATTTAAGAAATAATGCTGCTCCAAATATGAATAATATAAATACTGATAGCAATATTAACAGCAAAGTTATATCCATTTTTTAACGTAAGCGTTAATAAAAATCTTATAAAATAAACAGATTGAAGTGTGACGTCACACTGAAATGTATACTGTGAAGTTGGAGCGAACTGATTTCCAGATAAAATACAACCATGGCCATTTCTGTTATGTATGCTACTTTTAAATATAATAAAAATATATTTAGACTCTTATAAAATAGTTACTCGCGTTATAAATTGTTTATAGGATTATTATATTTATAGTACTCTTATAAAATTTATTGCAAACATGACTTATTTTGTTATTATTTGCTTTTGCTTATCAAGTCTAAAAACGTAGTTGTGAACAGGGCTGAAACGATTTTTGCATATCTTAAGCATAAACACAACGTTGACTGTTTAATGTTGTTGTTTTCCCGCGCCGTCAGAGACCGAGATACATTAGTGTTTCGGTAATTGTGTATTTCCTGCGTGATGGATCATACTAAGAAATTATACAACGCTATATATGTTTCTGACCGTATTGTAAGTGCTTATACAAGATTCGCAGTTATATTAGAAATTATAATCGTTTTATTTATGTAGGTTACATATAAAACAGCTGCAGCTATTCTTAACTTAGATGTAAATGAATCTAAGTTAGCTTTAAAAACATTTGTTGAAAATATTCGGCAGAAGAATGAAAGTGTAGGTGTAACATACGTAGTAGGTGGGACTATTTGTGATAAGCACAAATTGATTATTGTGCCGGAACATAAATACGAGAAAACAAAATCGTTATTTGATAATATAACAATTGATCATATTTATTCGGTACAAAAATCAGATGTAATCGACTGGGCTGCAGTGTTCAACGTAGACGATTTATTATACGAAGATAAAAATGTGGAAATTAAAAAAGAAATTCAAACCGAAACTGTAATAGAAATTAAGCAAAAAGAAATTAATAAAAAAGGGTCTATCCATAATTTGTTCTCGCAATCTGGTAAAGATATAAAAAAGGAATCGAAATCGATAAAACAAGAACATGATGTTAAAAAAGAAAAAAATACGAATGGTACGAGTAAATCAGTGAAATCTTCATTTATGTCTAATTTTATGAGTAAAGCAAATAAAGAAAATGTGAATGAATCAAATAAATCAGATAAAATTGATACAAAAGCAATTAATTCGGTAATAAATGCTGAGGATGATGATGAAGAAATTGGAGTAAAAAGAAATAAAAAACGTGCTCGTATCATAAATGATGATGATGATTTGCCTGAGAGTAAAAGTCCGAAAATTGATATATTAGATGATGATTGTGATGTGGATGAAAAATCAGAAAATGAAGATAGTACAGAAGATAGTAAGTAGTACTACATGTTGAAAATAATTTTTATGTTTGTAAATCTCTATTAAGTTTTTGGATCACCGGAAAAAGATCCAGAATTGAATAATGAAGAAATAATAAAATTGGAAGGCTCTGATGACGATTTAGAAACTAAAGCACCTAGTGGTAAAGGCAGTGAAAATACCCAAACCGAAGCTGATACTAGTGAACAAATGTATGAAGATGATGAAGGATTCTTTGGTACTATTAATAAATATGATTTAAATCTTATCATTATATGTATATATGTATTGTTTTTAAGTTACGGAGAAAACTCCAGCTTCCAAGAAACGTAAACTGGACAACGTTCCAGACCAACTGAAAGATGGCAAAATCAAAGAAGAGATGAAAGTGGAGAAACAAATTAAAAAACAAGTCACACAAAAATTAAAGAAAGATACTAACCAAAAAACATTATTTAATTTCTTTACAAAAAAATGAGATTGTCTGAAATTATAACCTATTATTGTAAATATACTTTAAATAAAAATTGTTTTAAGATGCTCATATTCTAAATGATTTTCAAATTACATACAAAATAATGCATTAACCTATAAATAAATATTTACATTTATTGATAGAATTATCGGAATTATCTAACGCGTGTGCAACCCTTATGAATAGCGTATTTTGGTTTTTTTAGGTTAACAGATTTCTGCTTTATCTACATATTGCGCGTTTTTAATTAGTTATTTATACAATTGAAGAATATTTAGGTAAACAATTAGAGTAGCTTAAACATTAATTCACTTTATTACGAATAAATATAGAAAGAAAGAAACTGGGAAATATAAAAATAACACATGCTAGATAATCAAAAAATCACTTACTTGTTCTAAATATTATGTAGAGTAGTCGATTGATCACCCCTGATACATTTGCAAATGAATTAGAAATCATCGTAAATATTTAAAACACCCAACATAAAACATTTTAATATTTATTAGACAATAATAATCAATTTAGACGGTAAAGTCAACGAAAATAAATAAAGAACACTATATTAATACATGAATTTAGCATGGCGAATGCATGATCTACGAGTGCCATGACCAGCAACGCTTTACCTTTAAATAAACTGGAAGTAGATATTTCATATTTTCGCAAAAATCTAATTTAATCAGCCAACCCGCACAATAAACGTTATAGAATTTCAATTACCATTATTTTCATTGACTTTTAACACCAAAATACATATTAGAATCGTGTTTTTTACCACGTTTTTCATGGATTTAATGTTAACAAAATTTTGGCCGTGCGGCGTTTACCTGACGTTCCACGGCACACTACAAAGATTACTTATTAATTCCTTTAACGATGTTTTCAATATATATATATACTTACATATATCTTGTGTTGCATTTTTTTACTTTCTTATACGCAGTATAAGTAAGTATTGTAATGATGAAAAATTTCGAACTCGAGATTTTAACGGAAATATACGTTTTGACCTTCCCTGAATCGATTCCGACTATTTTTGGAATGACGTCCGTCTGTGTGTGTGTGTGTGTGTGTGTGTGTGTGTGTGTGTGTGTGTGTGTGTGTCTGTGTGTGTGTGTATGTGAGCGCTCTACAGCCTAAACGGCTAAAGGGAAAAATTATGAAATTTTAAACTTAAGATTTGTATGTGCCTGGCACGAAAACCTCCTATTCTTGAAAACCATATTCCGACCGGAAGTGCATGTTTACCCTAGTCATATTTCCTAGTTTCTGCAATAACTCAAAAATGGGTAAATGGGTTACTGTAAAATAACAGAAAATTTTTATCAACAAAAATTAATGATATTTATATTTAGCACAACTTTTGTTTGAATCTTTTTTCAAAAAAAGTACTGGTTTCAAAATAAATTTCTGCTTATTATATATATATATATTGTTACATAAATCGTATCATCTGCGCCTGTCAATTATTTAACAAAATAGACTTCAATAATTTGAAGTTTGAAATTTAATATTTATTCTAAGAAACATATTTAGTGTAAAAGCGATCTAAAGGTTAGAACAAATATTATAAATTAGAAAAATAATGTAACTACGATATGGTTTAACCCATATGCGGATAAGAAAGTTCGGTGCATGACACTGCAGATATTTTATTGTATGTAAAATAATACACGGAATTATAAATACAAATAACACAATATCTGCAGTGTCATGCACCGAACTTTCTTATCCGCATATGGGTTAAACCATATCGTAGTTACATTATTTTTCTAATTTATAATATTTGTTGTAACCCTTAGAACGCTTTTACACTAAATACATTTCTTAGAATATATATTAAATTTCAAACTACAAATTATGTACGTCTATTTTGTTAAACAATTGACAGGCGCAGATGATACGATTTTTGTAAAAATATATATAAGAGGCAGAAATTTATTTTGAAACCAGTACACTTTTTGGAAAAAACATTCAAACAATAGTTGTGCTAAATAAGAATACCTTTAATTTTTGTTCATAAAATTTTTCTGTAACTGTAACTATTTTTGAGTAATTGCAGAAATTGCCAAAAATGACTAGAGTAAACAGGCACTTCCGGTTTGAATTTTGTTTTCAAAAATAGGAGGTGCACACCCCAGGCATATGCAAATCTTAAGTTTAAAGTTTCATAATTTTAGCCTCAACCGTTTAGGCTGTAGAGAACACACACACACACACACACACACACACACACACACACACACACACACACACACACACACACACACACACACACACACACACACAAACACACACACAAACACACACACACACACACACACACACACACACACACACACACAAACACACACACACACACACACACACACACACACACACACACACACACACACACACAGACGGACGTCATTCCAAAAATAGTTGGAATCGATTCAGGGAAGGTCAAAACGTATATTTCCGTTAAAATCTCGAGTTCGAAATTTTTCATGATTACAATACTTACTTATATTGCATATAAGAAAGTAATATATCAATAATAAAAAGAATAAATAGTGTGCAGGCGTTCTACATATTATATATCTAGTAGTATTTAATAAGAATATTGAATCCTCATTTAGATTGCAAAAGAATCAAATTTTAGGAAAATTGAAACCATCATAATTAAAATCCGTTTTAAGGTATAATTTCCTGAAAAAGACAATTCTATTATTGGGACATACTAGGTACCTAATTTAGTATTGCGAGTTGATCTGCAAGAGCTGATTTGCGGATCGTCTTCTTGTATACGCGCACAATAATTGTCTATGTTGTTTGTACCCGGCACATTACAACGAAACGCGAATGCACATTTAAATAAAATTAATATTGTTAAAAATCATTAGCGTTTACATGAGTCTGTAAGTTAGCAATTCGAATAATTGCTCTATATTTTCTAATGTTCCTACACTAGTCTACATTATTCCGCATTATGTAGCAACAATTTATTTTAGCATTTTACATGCATTCTATACGTTAAAATCGAACTAAAACGGCCGACGTTTCTTACTGCACTGATCGTTTTCGAACAAATTTAGACATGTTTTGAAGTAATAACCAAAAATATGGTAACTAAATTCAGTGCGTATATTTAAAGTTGAAACTTGATTTATATGTATACAGATAAATAAGAAACCAGTATTTATAAAACTACGTCACAGATTGTCTGTCCTTCTTCAACTTATAGGCTGTGAATTTAGTTCCTATATCTCCAGTTATTATTTGAAAACATGTCCAAATTTGCTGGAAAACGATCAGTACAGAGACAAAATTCCGTGGTTGCAGTTCGGTTTTAACGCATACAGTATTATTGAAAGCTTTAAAATCAAATACTATTTTCCATTTAAAAATCACTGACAGTGAAAGTAAGTGAGTATAAATTTCTATTTCTATCTATTTTCATAGCCTTATATTTGTGCATACTAAATAAATATATGAATCTGAACTCACCTTTGCAAACTTCATTATCGACACCAGAGATATATATGTAAGTTTAAAACATTGGTAAATATTTAAATATATCATTTGTATAAAGTGGCACCTGTTTTTAATACAAATAACAAATTTATACATAAATTGATACCTAAATGTACATTATATTACAATTTTTTTTTATACAAACATAAAAAATACTTAAAATTTAAATTATAAAAAAATTTTCGATGTACAGTCTTCAATGTTACACTTATAAAGCGTAATGTTGAGCAGTTACGAATTCCATAAAAAAAAAACAAAAACGCACATCTAATAATTTCTAAATATAACTCTTTCTATATAAACTCTGAAGACTAGGAATTCATAATAATAAAAGTTTTTCTCAAAAACATTCGTCATTTACACAAATTTCAATTGCAGCATATACAAGTTATAAAAGTAACACTAATTTAAAATATATTGGAATATTAATGATATTTACAAGAAATAAATTATACAAATTTAAAAATAAACAAAATTACTTAAAAATAAATCAACAAATATTTGTTTAGCCTAAGTAATAAGAGGAAGACTTGAATAGCATATGAGTCACTCATTTCACCTTCTAACCAAAGAATTAAAATTCCACGATTAGCGTTCTTTCGTTTAACGTTCTATTGAGCACTGCGCGATGAATGTATTTAAAAATTAGATATTTTTATATGAAAAGCCTCAATTTAAATATACTTGTTCATATCAGTGATGTATATTTCTAATTAATACTAAAATGTTCAAATGGCAGTCGTTTCGGTAGAACATACACATACACATGAATTAAATATAATGTCTGTTTCATATAATATTTAATATAACTTCACTAGAGTTTATAATTCGGTTGTTGTTTCCACGGGGGACCTGTCGTTTAGATACGAAAATCCACCGAGATGTGAGTAATCTTTTTTCTCTCGAAACATTACATTTTCGTTTGTTGCACTTGTCATACCATCATCATCAGTTCTACAAACATTATTAACAAAATAATACATACAAGTTTCTTTCAACATTTTAAATCGTATTCGTGATCGAAATAATCGTTGGCGGCGCTAGTAGCGTTAATAAAAATGCCTGGCGTAATGACCAACGTATTTGACAGTTGAGATAGAGGCTATGATTGGACACGCGAAAGCCAGCAAAGTGAAATATCTTTTAAAGTGAACTGATTATAAATGTTCTTTGCCAAAACGAATAACTCTTGGAGTCAGAATCTTTTATTTTGTGTTCTTAAATGTGTATTCTGATTGCAACTGTTATTTACAAAGTATTTGTGAATTATCCGAAGAATTTACTTCGTCAAATATGGTAGATATTTTGTTCCTTGGATATTTATAAAAAAAAATGACAGCTGGCCATTAGTGGAACAAACAGCTGTTTGGTACATTAATGCCGGGCGTAATGACCAATTTTTGTAGTACATTAGTTTCACCGCCAGAGAGCGAGTTGTTAATTTGGATCACGAATACGTGTTGAGTTACTAACCTTTGGTATAGTGGATTTGTGACCGGCAATTCATGTTGATTGAGTAGATTTCGATCAATGGTGCCATTGTTCCTGCTTAACGTATGTATATTATTACCATTTCCAATAACACTAGATGCCCGTGCAGTTGTAGCTGCTTCGGAGCTTACTGGGCTTTGTTGACCTATTTAAAAAAAAAAAATTATGTAAACAATTTAAATAAAATTTTATCATTTATTATGTCTTGCATGATAATTACCTATACTATCTGAATTTCCTTTGGTAATATAACTAACGTTATCTAAACTAAACGCATGGTTTTTACTACTGAAATCCAGTTGTAGGTCATTAAAACTATCATTATCGTCCAATGGCACCGACATTTGTAACACTTGAGTTTCATATTCTTTTAAATTCGGCTCCACAAACACTGGATCATATCGTGTAGGAGTCGGTACTACGTATGATCTTTGCATTTGGTCCTTGTAAGTTTTATATCTAAAACAGATTTAAAAATACAATTAATTTATATAAATTAATTAATTTATATAAATTACCTTGACCACGAGATGCATATATAAACAATGCCAGCGAAACCAAGCACAAAAATGAGACACGCAATTATAATCAGGGCGTATGGAAACACTTCAGCATTTAACGTAACGGCAGTGCGCACTTTGTGAACAACTAATGGTTCATGGATATTAAATGCTGTATGCTTTACGAGACCCGACACACCGAAAGTTATGTTATCCATTGCACCTTTATCAAATATTGATCTGGAAACAAACAATAAATTTATTTATTAACTATACAAAAAAATATATATGGAGAACTAAAGGTGTTACGTGTTTTCTAGAAATTGGTTTATGCGTCATTAGACATTGGAAATGTACGCGATAATGCAATTTATGGGAAGGAAAACAGCAATAAATAAACGAATACCTACGAATTGCTCCGAAGTTGCAAGGTATTTTTAGCTAATACAATAACAATTGGTGTGGATAATTGGTAATTTGTGAATGTTTTATAAATGATTGTTTATACATACCGTTGGACTCTGGTGTGATTTGTCTCCAATATTTTCTCTGTTTTTGGATCAACCGTATAGAACCAAACATCAGTAGCGGATAAGTCATTTTCTAGGGTTCCATTTTCACCTAAATATTGTCTTGCCGATAATTTTTCAACCCCAACTAGCAAACCAGAATGTTCTTGAAGCACAGAGATCAATTCGTCTTCTTTGCCAGATACTATATCTGGTTTCGCGTCACCAATTACTAATATCATACGATTGTGTTCATTGATGAGATTAATCTTAAAATAATAAATATATATTATAATATAAATTATATTTGCGAGTTAAGTCAAAATATACGTACAACTAATGGAGCTTCGATAAGGTTGTAATGTGTATCTGAATTTGGGTTATCTCTTGCTTCTACAGTTAATCGAAACGGTAGATCATCCGCTGAAATATCTTCAAATGTTTTCTTGTTTTTTATTAATCCGTTTGAAGCATCCATTGTAAAGTATTCCGGAGCAATTCCTTCACCCTTCAATTTATATTGTAATTTGCCAAATTTACCACTATCTTCATCTTCTGCCTAAAATATTATTTTTATTATTATATTCATACTAGATCGCCGAGCCAAAATCTACATACTTTAATTTGCGTAACGGCAGATGCAAGCGCAGAATTTTCGGGAAGTGCTGCGTAAAATTTCCCTTTCGAAATTTCATTTTGTAATTGTGGAAATAAAAATCTAGGTATATTATCATTTACATCCACTACATGAATAGACACCATTGCACTACTATGCACAGGATTAACGAATCCTTGCAAGGATTCGATTTGTAATTCTAGTTTATAATTCTCATTCATTTCAAAATCTAAAGTTTCATTTAAGTACAACGCACAATTCCTATCTGTAGTTACATTTACGTAAAACTTTCCTAAAAGACAACCAAAAATAAATATAAATTGCCAAGTTTTAAAATAGTGTATTTTATACCTTCTGTATTTCCTGAAATAATATAACATTTAAGTGGAATATTATCGCTATGCGTATGACTGTTCACGATAGTAAATGTTTTCAATAAACTCCCAACCGTTCTGTTTTCAGGTACTTGGATATTGAACGCATCATCAGCAAAGCTCAAACCCACTTCTGGAGCAACAGTAGCAACATGTCGGACATAAATAGCTAAGCTAATTGAAGATGAGAGTTGAGGCTCTCCCAAATCGTACGCGCGTATATCCACCTAATTAAAAATATATATATAATTTAGATTGTGCTTCATTTATAAATATAAAATATCTGCAGTGTCATGCATCGAACTTTCTTATCCGCATATGGGTTAAACCATATCGTGGTTACATTATTTATCTAATTTATAATATTTGTTCTAACCTTTAGATCGCTTTTACACTAAATATGTTTCTTAGAATAAATATTAAATTTCAAACTTCAAATTATTTAAGTCTATTTTGTTAAGCAATTGACAGGCGCAGAAAATACGATTTATGTAACAATATATATAATAAGCAGAAATTTATTTTGAAACCAGTACTTTTTTTGGAAAAAAGATTCAAACAAAAGTTGTGCTAAATATAAATATCATTATTTTTGAGTAATTGCAGAAACTGCAAAAAATGACTAGGGTAAACATGCACTTCCGGTCGGAATATTGTTTTCAAAAATAAGAGGTTTTCGTGCCAGGCACATACAAATCTTAAGTTAAAAATTTCATAATTTTCCCTTTAGCCGTTTGGGCTGTAGAGTGCTCACACACACACACAGACGGACGTCATTCCAAAAATAGTTGGAATCGATTCAGGGAAGGTCAAAACGTATATTTCCGTTAAAATTTCGAGTTCGAAATTTTTCATGATTACAATACTTACTTATACTGCGTATAAGAAAGTAAAAAAAACTTACTTGATATTCACTATCAGTTTCTTTTCGAAGATCATCGCGCACTATTATAACTCCAGTATCTGGATCGATTTGAAAGTATTTACTAGATTTGCCACGGCCAATCAGTTCATATCTTACCTTTAAATTAAAATTTAGTAATTAGTCTAAATTAATTACAATCAGAGGATTATAGGGAATAAATGAAACATACTTTATTGCCCGGTGCAGTACCATCAGAATCAGTTGCTATTAAATTCGTAACTGTAGTTCCAATAGAAACCTCATCGTCTAGAGTTACAGGCCGTGGAACTGAAGTAAATACAGGTGGAATATCATTACGATCCTAAAATATTTACATAAAATACAAATCATTTATTTAAATTATGATTTGAGAATTGGGGACTTACTTCTACATTTATTATAACTCGTGTGGTTGCCCCCTTTTCCTGTCCTGGATTTTCCATAGTGCCGATAATTAAAATATGTTGATTTTCTCGCTCATAATCTAAACCACGTGTCGTATAAATAATTCCAGTTTTTGAATCAATTCTGAACAATTCCGAGGGTCCTTGTCGAATAGTATAAGTAATTTTTTTTATAGTGTCAGGATCGTCAGCCATCACTTCAATAACCATATAATCAGGTACGTTTTCTGGCACGCTAGTCTCATAAGTAGTTCTATGGAATATCGGGTTTTCATCTTCGATATCAATTACTGAGACTGTAACTGTTGATGTTGCTAATCGTGGGTCTGGAGCACCGTCTCGTGCAGTTACAACAAATTGATATTCCTAAACACAATATAATAAGAAATAGACACTTAATTGTGTATTAACAACAAAATACTTTTTGAGTCTCGTAATCCAAGGCGACTTTAGTAACGATTTCACCACTTTCTGGATTAATTGCAAAAGGTACATCACTGGGAATAGAATAAGTAACTAAAGCATTTATTCCTTCATCTGCGTCTGTTGCGTGAACAAAACCAACCGACATGTTCGCTTTGCCTTCTTTCACATGGAACTCATACGGCATATGAACAAATTCCGGATTCTTATCATTAATATCGGTTACTTTTATATTTACAGTCGCTGTATTTGATAATCGTCCTGGATCTTCTGCTTTTATAATCTACAATTTATATTATATATATTATATTGTTACGGGTTTCGAAATGGGTATTACATACAAGTTGGTAACGTGTCAAGTCTTCGCGATCTAGTTTTCTTATTACTGATATAACACCAGATTTTGAGCCAATTGTAAATTGGCGTAAATCATTCCCAGATGTTATCGAGTATTTTACTGGATCATTTTCTGGATCTTGTGCCTTTAAAACAATATCAAACCTAATAAGTTACAACCCCCAATATAGATAGCTTTAAGTAATATTTTGGGCCCCTTACATGAACAGTAGCGACAGTTGAATTAATTGAAGCCCCTTCACTAACTTGTACTTCATAAACACTTTGTTGGAAAATAGGACTTCTAGTATTAGGTCCTGGACTGACGCTAACTTCTACAATGGACTGGCTATGTAGTCCACCTCGATCAGTTGCTTGGACTGTTACACTATATTGTTCCCCCGCATTTAGTTTACCCGCAGTTTCCAAGATACCGGATTGTGGATTGATTTTAAATTTATTTATACCATTATTCGATACATGATAAATGCTGTATGTTACAATTGCGTTTTCACCTTCATCGTTATCTACAGCTTTGATCTAGAAAATTATAAATATATTAATAAATAATTTGTTAATAATAGTTGGAATAGCAGAATGCATACAGTAGCGACTTCACGGCGAGCTTCGCCAGCTTGGACAGTAATCGGTGGTATCGACGGTAATATCGGGGCATTATCGTTTACGTCATTTAATTTAACAGTAATGGACAGTGGAGCGCTTGCTGCAGTTCCTCCTTTCTCTCTTGCAACAATCTAAAAATCAACCATTTCTGTGAATTTAGTCTGAATGTTCTCAACAAAATAATTATCATATTAATGTAATTGATTTGGATAGTGAAATGACATACTTGAAATTGAAATTTTCCAGGACTTGGGGGATCTCGATCTAAATTTTCTTCATTTACAATAAGCACACCTCGACCATTAATTCGGAAAAATGATGTTGTCAACTCGAATTTATAAATGGGTTTTGGATCTTCTGGGCCCTAAAAGTTATATACATATTGTAGTATATGCCTAATTTTGTTTAAGTTGAACTTACTAAATCTTTATCCGTGACAGTAAGTATTAAAGATTCTCCATCAATATCTATAACTTCTGTTCCAATTGGAGCGTTCTCATTCACATATCCTTCAGTGGACGTAACTTCAATTTCCGGCGGATTTGAATCAACTGGTTTAACAGTGATTGTCAACTTTGCAGTGGTTGATCGTTTTGCCTCTGAGATCTCTTGCGCCTGAAATTGATCGAATGATAGTGACGTTTGCATGCTTTTGTCTGCCGCAAATAGATATTCTAAGAAGATCTCCGTTCGGATGTTTTGCAAAGAACAATGATGCTTAAAACAATCAGTTTATTTTATCGCACAGGGGACTCGGTGCAACAACCAATAAGGATACAGTTTTATTGTTACTGCAAGCTATAAAGACTGCAACACTTTATCTGATTGTTGTAAATATTTATTAGCTCATATAAAACCTGTCTGTCGTTGTGAAAGTTAAATTGTTTTGTGCCGTTTTTCTATATTCTCTGAGTATATGTTCATTAATTAGTTTGAAAGAATTTTAATATTTGAGCTAATTAAGTCATTTTAGTGAAGCATTCAAAAATGCTTAGTACCTTTATGATAATATCAAATCGTTTGGAGACAGCTGTGTCAACAGCACGAATTTGTCGGACAGCTCCCGAATTAGGATTAATTTCGAAAAAATCCCTGTAATTCGTAGGAATGCCACTTAAGAATGAATACTTTATCGCTGAGTTTATCGTATCCATATCGACTGCTTGAATTTTTTCAGGAGATATATTGAGGATACCAGATAAAACACCACTGGAAACCTAAAATATATATATTTTTTTGAAAAAATGATCTTATGTTTGGTAACGCGTCAACTTACCGCGGCTGAATATTCTGGATTGATACAAGTGCCATCAAGAAGCATGCATCCTTGGTATATAAAAGAAGGATCTTGGTCATCATCATCTTGTATATTAACAGTTAGAGTTGTCGTTGAGGAAAATCTTTCAGACACATTCCGTGCGCGATCCTTTAAATTTTTAAATTGTTAAAGAATTCCTTATTTTATTTATTTTGATAAATGTGTAAATATTTATATTTGACACAATAAACATTATAAAAATTTATGACATCATTAATTGTCGTAAGACATAGAGCACATCTTGATTGCTCTAGACATCAATGTTTTGTAGATTACGAAGTCTCGTTTTACAAAAAAAAAAACAAGTCACACGTTGATGTGGTTTTAAAGAGTAAATAATTGTGTTGAAGTCATAAAAGGGTGATCTATTTTAGTACTTTTGCATATATAGTAATTACATTAAATATAATAATTTTCTCAATGATTTAAAAATACTTCAATGCTAAATAACTAATAAAGAAGCAAATGTCTTCATCAAAATATTTTTCATCAGACACACAAGGACAACCAAACCAGGAAATATATTTCTATAAGACATATTTATGAGCGTTTGATAGTGTATCCATATAATATTTCAATTTTAAACCATTTGTATGATAATTGCGCGTACGAATATATGTTATCGAAATTTTAATAATGTCATAACATATGGACGACATTGGTGTGTAGGCTTTACGAAAAACTGGCCTTGCATTGTTCGGTACCTACGTTTTTGCTTTCAAAAGAAATTGTGAAATTATACATTCAAAATACAAGTGTTTGATCTTTAATATATACAGATCCGGGATAATAAGCACTCATCGAAATTGTTTGCATTTCAAAACAAGGATGGGCATATAAACTTTAATTCCAAATTTAATAAACAATAATAACTTGATTTTATTTATAATTAAAAATCACATCAATCATTTCGTAAATGTACATATTTCGCATTTTGCTAAAATTTCACGTTAATTTTGAATTAAAATCCCGTTATAATAATTCAATTTCGTTGTCATTTATCACGTTGAACTTTCTCGTTACGGTCAGTTAAATCTAGTTTGACGGCCATGCATAAATTTCCTACACTTTTGTATGTTTTCCACACAGAGGAATTACAACAACATAAAAAAAAAATACCACCCATGTACTTGTAGATTCGAACAGATTACACATTCTTGATATGTTTCTCCTTATATGTACCAGTTTCGTAGATAAATCTAGCATGTGGACTTTCGCGTGTATCTGATGATAATAGGCGGAAACAAAATCAAATTCGCTAAATGCCAATTATAGTTGTAATTAGCGAATGATTACTATCAAAAATGTAAACACTGGATGAGGATTAGGGAATTTTTTGTAAATTAGGTGAAATTAAATATGATGTGAGCATTTTTATTTACAAAATATTTTTGACAATTATACAACTTTAATCTTGTGAATGTCGATAAAACTCAAACTGTATATTCATCTTCTTACTATCCCAATCAATAGGAATATCTTTCATGTTAAGCGCTAGACTCCAATCAAAAGCGTGATTAAAAATCCGTTGCATTGATTTTATATGAGTTTTCTTCGTTTTAAAATCAATAATTTTCAAATCACAACTATATTTATCGATTTCATCCGCCAATATATTTGAACACAAATAAAAATCTACTTGACCTTCGTAAAATTTGTATCTGCATATAAACATGGTTGTGTTATATTGTATGAGTAACCAATACAATCCAGTATTGCATTCGATGTTCAAAATTTCTTCTAGCGTATACATTAAGGATGTATGTTTCGCTTGGAAGTGTGCTTCAATTGAGATGCTGTGCACCGTTTGACAGACGCAGCAATTGAAGAAATTGCAGAAGAATATTTCGTGTTTCCACAAGTCTTTCAATGAGTTGAAATAGGAGCAACCTTTCGATCTATGCGCGCACGGGTATAATTGCTGGTAACCCATTTGGGTGTAATCAAATTCTTCTTTACAGTTTGTTGGAGCACATTTCGAACACACTGTGTCACTATTTAATTTGTATATTGGTGGTTTTGCGTACGAACTACAAATAATACACTTAACTTCTTCCAATAAATGGAAATTTAATTTTTTATTTATAACAAATAAAATATTAATATTATCAGTCCCTTTCAGTACTGTTTCCAACCCACTTATATTGCACTCGTATGAATCTGAATCAACAATCTTATTAGTTTCTTCTCGAGGTTGGATTTTAACGATATCGCTTAAATTCGTAGAATTCCTCGATATTTTTATACTACAATAATATTGTGAAATGAATTTTTCATGTCCGATATAACGAACACAAATCCACATTTTCCCTTCTTGAATATCAATTTTAAATTGTAACAAAAACAAAAAATTATAAGCTTTTATAAACAAATTTCGTCGCTCATTTTTACTCAAATCAAACACTAGCATATATGGTTTATTTAAAATAGAGTCCTCATGGTTTAAATCACAATGCTGGAGAAATTCTCCCGAATTTCCTTTCCAGTCACACGTTTCATTGATAGGACACTTGTACGGGCGCAGCACACAATTTCGTTCGTGTTCCAGGACTGTTTTCCAATTCAACAGTTGTTGACATCCATTTTGTAGGTATCGGCACGGAAACGATAGGATTGCAGCAACAGCTTCAAACGATTTGTTACGAATTGTAAAATCCTCAAATCCAATTGTATTTTGGCACCGGCCACAAATATTATCACCATTTGCGTTTATTAAAATCGGTGCACACGATAAATACAAATTACATTTCACGCATTTTAACTCCTCCAATGTTAAATGTTCCATTGCGTTTATTCAATAGTGCGTGTTGGATAGATGCAACCAACTAACTAAATTATTGATATATAAAGATAATCGTATCTTAAATAAATATTAGAAAATTTGAGGACGAAATTCGAAATATGTGGCTTATCTATACTAATTTGTAAAATTAAAGTTGGCAATATTTGGATTTCCGATGATAGAATAATCTATAATATTTATTTATAAGATTAAAAATAGATTTTTTTATTTCTATACGGAATAATATTTGTTTATGATACTTATCAATTATAATCTGTATTATATGCCAATTTATTATCAGTGCATACGTATTGTTTGATACGAGGTAAATTTCCAAAATAAAAATATTGTAATTGATAAACAATTTTTGACATAAATGACGCAAGTAATATATCATACTTATTTCTATTTGAATTACAACGCACTTATATATAAATATATTTAGTAATACGTGATCAACTTGCGAATTCCATAGAGATTTGCTCAATAAATTAATTATCTTTTTCAAATATGATTGTAAATATATTTAAAAACTTACCGATACTACGACGGTGACGAGGTATCGTTGAGTTCGTTCATAATCCAGTGTCCTGTTAACAGTGACTTGTCCTTGATGAGGTAGATTGATGGAAAAATAACCAAAACCATCGACGCTAGTGATCCTGGCTCGGCCCACTCCTTGATCTGGGCCATAATCAGTCCCGTTGCCTTCCACAATAAAATATTCCACTTGTCCATTAACACCAGTGTCTGCATCACGTGCAGATATCCCCGTGAATATTGTTGTTCCCACAGGTGTAAGCTACAACACAAAAACAGACTCTCTTCAGGAAAGGTCAAAAAGCTTCAGTGTAGTGCGGATATTTAAACATATAGCGAAATATTTAAAAAAATTCAAACAGTGTGCTAGTTGAATATAAAATTACAGATTTATAAGTATGTTAGTCGTGATATGAAATCAATTTTTAACGAAACACATAAGCCTCGCCCAGTTCACTTTGATAATCCCACAAAGCCAGGTGTGCTAAGGTGTGTACGACGTAACAGGTGTAATGCGTCTTTAATATTCAGACCACATTTTTTTTTTGCTGGTTTTTATTGTTATTATTCACTGACGTAACAATTAAAAATAATTCACTCGCTTAATTGTACTATAATTTGTATTTCACCACAAACAAAAAACATGGAGTATAACATTTTATTGTATTTCGATAAAGTAATAAACTTTTCATTTGATTTTGGTTCATTGGGAATAATTAAAAATATGAGTATGTAGTTTACATAAAAAAATAAATAAAAATGCAACTGTCTTTTAACATAGTTGTGGGAATAAATTTTCACAAGTTGGCCAATTAAAAATTGAAATTTGAATTAATTGTGTATTAAAATGAAATGTAGGAATATAAAATTTAGAATAGTATTTTGTTTACGTAAATAACTGCTTTAATGTTACTCAGTAAAGGTTAAACCTTGATTTTAAAAGTGGTCCTAATATTTCAAAATTCAATGTATGCGGGTGTAATGTAAGCAATTTTCAAACTATCTAGAGTAGAGATAATAGCTATTAGTAAATAAATAAAATAGTATATGCGTGAACTAATCTATTGGCCATGATCAGTTGAATATTCATAGTAATAAATAGACGATCATTATCATACATATATAATTAAAACACTTGATAAATTCAATAATTTTTTTGCTGTCTGAATAAAACGATGCTAGTTTATAATATGGAAACAGGTTGCTTATCATTATTGGAATAAAAAATTGTTGCCACCCTATATCTTCGCTTCAGAAGCAAAACTACGCAATAATAATAATAACAATAATTAGTAGTCTCAGCTGAGAATATGACTTGTAATACTTGTAATTGCCGCCGTAGGCGCACTTCCGTTCATTAGATCGTCCATCAGTTCCCGTAGCGATCTGACGCAGGCCCGTAATTTAAGAATGCTATCTTTGCCCCCAGGAACCATTTTATAATAAAATAGATTTTTTAATCATAGCTCTAGTGATATAGTTTATATATATAAGATAAACTAATTACGAAAATGATTTTTTATTTATTATACAACATTTAAGTTAGTGCTAAGAACAAGAATTGATTTTAAACCGATCCTGTAGTTATAAGATGCATAAATCCACATATTTTTAATGCAGATTGCATGCAATTAAATGTACGCATGACGCATTACATATAACAAATTTGAAACTCAATTTGAGACACTTTCGATCGCAGGGTCAAATGATTCCTGCGAAGCTAATGACTACAAATACACGGTGTATCTTATTACATCCCAAGTTGTTTGTGGTTGTTCAACAACGCACTCACAATCAGTACGTAATGCAAATTTGCATAGCGATGGCCGCGAGTCACAAACACCAGCTTACCCTTAAATGGAAATGCTATATCAAGATACACATAGAATAGAACATGTTTTTACTAAATTATTGTAGTTTGTAAGAAGAATTACTTCAGGGTATGTCTCTATCAACACTATTTCATATCAACTATCGTAACCTTAATGTCTTCATGTTAATTGGCTCCTAACAAAACAAATATTGTGAATTATTTTATCATAAAAGTAAATAAATTTCTAATCATATTTTACGATAAAATGATTTATTATATTTAGAAAATAAATATTTAAACGAAATTAATTTGATATATTCAATGACCGTTATGTTAGAAGGTAAAAACAGCATCTTGAAGATGGTATAGGTGGGAACAAGAGAAGGGGTGTCACCAGTGATAATCTCAGCATTATCGTCAAGTGAAAGGGACATTGCATATAGCAAAATCGTGAGGAAGATGAACTACACATAAACTTAGATGCCGTTACCTGTACATACAACGTCTAAATCAATTTTAATTCACGAAGATGAGTCGACAGTGGCGTTTCATAATCAGATTCTTTGAGTAAGATTTATTACGTAACATTTTAATTAATATTTGAATTGATAGCAAAAAAATATATATATTTTTTTTAAGTTGAATTATTATATAATATATTTCTAACGAATTAAAATTCCTAACTTATAAGCGTATTTTGATTAAAAATTATTTTTATTGGTGTCCGAGACCACCTTTTTAGAATGCGCAAATATATATTCAATGCATCATTAGCTACAGTAATAACAGCTTTTTTAAAAACTCGTTTGATGTTTTTACGCCAGCTGCATATATGATGAGACATCCTTTTCCTTTAATTAAATTATAAAATATACGCAATGGCTTGCACTAAATTTTCTTATACGTGTTTAAATACAAAAATCATTTATAATCTTACTTTCTACCGTTTAGGTTGTAGAGCGTTCATAAACACACACACACAGATGTAATTCCAAAAATAAACTAAAGTCAGGGAAGGTCAAAAGGTATATTTTCGTTAAAATCTCAAAATTGATTTTTTTTAATGATTACAATACTAACTTATACTACGTATAAGAAAATATAAATGCTATGTGTAATAAAATATGTTTGAGGTTGAATGAAAAAGCAGTAAATAAGAATTTTTTTTTGATTCAAGATGCATTTTAGAAGTGAATATCTATAAACTTTGACCATAAAATAGCAGTCGTTTCCCATATGACACAAGACTAACTGTTTAAACATAATTCACAATGAGAAACAACTATGATACGTCCATTATGAAACAGCATGTGCCTACTCAATATTAGTCCTACTTCCTCTTTGCGTTCACATGTGTTCACATATTCGACGATGTTGAGAATCGACGGCATGACTTCAAGTACTGTTGCTTCGACAAAGGACGAAAATAGAAAAATCAAAGACGTTTCATACATTCTTATCACAAGAATATAATATTTATTTTACTACATTCTTCTCAACAGTGCAATTACTAAAACAAAATCCAAATTCTGTTACCCTAAACAGTTTTATTTCTAATTACATTCATCATTACAAAAGATAAAATAGAAAGTAAAAAAATATCGAAAATCACTATCGCAAAAGTAACCGTACTCTCAATACCATTACGTTATCCATAGGGGTCACACTAAAACAAATTTATTTATATTACATAAATACTATATAAATATTGCATACACGGTTGCAAATACTTGCTAACGGGAATATTATTATAAGACTGACAAGAGTTGCAATAATAATTACGACTCTAACATAAATTAAAACTAAGCCCACGTGACCACGTTGAGTACCACGCGTTATATATTCCATCTAATAAACTCTTATATCGACTACCTAACGCCTTATACGGACCGTATAAGGCATACGCGGGCTTTGGCGCCCAGGAAATACCGATCTAATAACACCAACTGGTTGCTAAGTTACTGACAACAAATGAAAAGCATTCAAACGGATTGTTAATTGAAAACTACTTCCAGTTACTTAAAGATCAAACTATTATTAGGAATTGACGCTTAGCGCTTATTACGAATTTGGTCGGACACAAATTCGTAATACTCGACTAAGCCTTATGCGCAAATCAAAGCCAATTTAATGTGCATACTCTTTTGCTATGTCGTGTATACGTGAAGAAATATTCCGAATACATCAAATAGCGTCTAATTGGTATAACTAGTTATGTTTTATATACATATATGGGAGTATAAATAGGGTATATAATTACACCAATCAATATCTAGACAGTTGACATTGTACTACTAGACATGATACTTATATTTGAACTTAATAAAAATTCAGATATATTTACTTGTAATTATTAATTAATTTTGTAGATTCAATTTACAAGTTGAAATTTTTTTTCTTTCCAATTTTCATCGAATAAATTATATTTATTAAAACGTGTAGAAGAACTTACCTCTGGGACAGTGGTTTCATATGGAGTGTTAATGAATTCTGGAGCATTATCGTTGATGTCGGATACTCGTACAATAACTGGAATTGTCCGTTTTTTATGGGATGATTTCACCAAACAGGTCAACTAGAAAACAAGTAGAATTTAGATGATTGAATAATGATTAATATTTATATTAGTTTAAAAAAAATGTAAATAATTGACTTTTAAATTAGTTTCTAGAAATTACATCACTATTTAGTAACTAAAATTATTCACTTATGCTTTTGAATTAAGTACTGTCGAAAGAGAATGTGAAGTGATATCATCAATTGTTTAAACTTTTAAAATGTTAATATTGCTATAGCGTCATGTGAAGTTTTTGAAATATCTTCAAATTGAAAACAAAGCAGTTTCTAATTATTGTTAAAATTGCTGTACATTTTTAGAAACTTTAAAATTTCTATGTAAAATAAACATGTTAGAGGTTAACGCATTTAAAAAAAACTAAAAAAACCTCAGACTCCATTAATTTTAGCAATAATCCGTATGACGAATCGTAAATCCTCTAGACAAGTATTTTAACCATTTTACGACCGGTCATTTCATAATGAGATTCATGTATAATATATTATTCCTACGAACACAGACAATTGTTGTCGGAGACAAAAAAATCTATAAGGTTTTATTATATTATTTATTCATTTCTTCGAATGTCAAACCACATTTTGACAAAGGTGAATTTATGACAAACGTAGCAAGGCTCTTAAAATCATATTAAATGGTATAAATACATTTGAACCCAAGGAGTTAAGTCTAAAT
The DNA here is from genome assembly GCA_944738965.1 of Nebria brevicollis. Classification (NCBI taxonomy): domain Eukaryota; kingdom Metazoa; phylum Arthropoda; class Insecta; order Coleoptera; family Carabidae; genus Nebria; species Nebria brevicollis. The sequence goes on from OX122906.1 coordinate 9,341,279, forward strand.
TACTATAGTTTTTGTAAAAAATACAATGACATATTCATATATACAGTTATTAATTATAGAACTAAACCAGTATTAGTTAACCAGATATAATTAAGAAGCTTTTTGTTTTAGTTTTATTATGGTAATTAATTTAGTGAAGCTGATTTAATTAAAGTGAAATCAGTTAATTAGGTAATTTTGGGTCGCCGGTGCAATAGATGATTTATTAATTTAATTTGTAGCTATAGATCACTGATAATTTTTAATGATACTCCATTTCGAGTATTATTTGATTCGGATATGTTTGATTTAAAGATTGGTTTATGTGTTAAAATGAAAGTTGCGAAATTAAATTTGTATTTAACCGTAAAGTACTCACATGGTAGATCTTTTGATATAGTTATAGATCAATCTTGAAAGTGATAGATACCACAAGTTTAATATAGTATATGCATTTACCTGAAACACAACATGAGAAATGTTTTCAGAATCTCTATCTAACGGTTGAAGCAGTTGTAGTTTCTTCCCGTTAAGGATGAACAATGTTCTGCCTTTTGGGAACACAAGATCCAAAACGATCTCCGTGAATGGATCACCGACTATCGGAAGTTCGGCAGGACTTGTCAACTGACTGACATCTGTAACAAATAGAAATATATTACTTAAATAACTCGTATACATATAGTACCATTATCGATAAAATGGAAGTTACGTTTCTTTAATATAAAACGAACTTAAAGATTTCTAAAAATATGTTAAACATTTTAGAAATGTATGTAAGAATAATAAATATTTCGAAATTTTTCTCAATTATTTGAATATTAGGATATTAAAATGTAAATAATTTTGCTAATTAAATAATAATGATTTATCAATTCATCAAATAATAAAAACAATACGACCTGGGTTTATACAGATAAATTACGCAATTAATAAACAAAATTTAATACTTTTAATGTGGGTTTACGAATGCATAAATTAATGTTGATAATCAGTATACATAAAGGTCGTATAACCAATGAGAAAAACACTGAACAGGTAATAAAATTTCTAATAGAATTTATGAGTTTTTTTTGTAAAAAACTTATAGTACTATTGAGTGAAACGACTAGGGGATTCTCATATATAGTGCAATTCTATATACTATTTAATTTAAAGGAAGACAATCATCATAAAATGAAGAAACAATCAGTTTCAGGTGAATATATTAATTCAATTAAGACAAAGAAGTTCAAAAACAATTAACAAACCATCAACCTGATGACTGATCGTCATGTTTCAACGTTGTTTTCGGGGTATTTTTACTATAAAAATAATAATTGTTAGAGTGATGGAGTAATGTATAACAATCACAATTACACTTCAGAAAAATTGAATCGGCTGTTAACATGAAGATAAGTACCAAGAGAACATGATTTATCCCAGTAATGGAGACTCCTTGCCAAGGGTATAATGATGATTAGTTGGTAATCATACCTTAGGCTATCCGTAGGTGCTAGTAATCAAACGGACGTTGTCTGTAAGATCAGTATTTAAAAAAATACTTTTTAAAATTTACATTCGCGAGAGTTATTAGCGCCGGATCATGGTACGAATTCCAGTCAATTACAACACCTACGATACTAATATACTTTTGCGTAGATAAAATCATTGCTAGTTTTATTTTCTAAGCACACGCGCAATTTAGTGTCACGGAAATGCGCCAACGCCAATGTCTAACGGAATCTACACATTATTTCGTCTCGCTGAATCTACCTTTTTACTGCATAAACAACGACACGCGCGAAACAGTTTTATTAAACGCAACTTTACATACATTAATATTGATTACATTTGCCTGCACTTAATGTTATTTTATTTCAAAATAGAAATTACGTTGACCTGTTGAATTATTCATACGTTAATTATCGATTTAATTAGTTATAAAAATTGGATTTCTATCTAAATTGAAAGGAAATTATTAATTTTAATGCTTAAGTTTGCGTATTTTTATTTTTAATTAAGTTTTATATTTAAACAGTTATTTTAATATTTCTGTGTATTTTGCATTTGAAGAATCGTGAATAAATATTTTTTTTAATTTGTAAAATTTCCACGATATCTGCGATGGAATGCAAAAAAGAAATAGAAGAAAAAAAAAACATTGATGACTGTAACTACTAGTATTATTAAAAGCATGTATAGTAAAATGTTGTCTATAGTGGCTATACCACTTATTTCTAATTATACTAAATTTGCAAACGTGCAAGTTCCAAGTGAAACAACCTCCTATTACAGGAAGCTGTTGTAATGTTGTGTTGTGGGGATCAGTAGCAGAAAACGCAAGTAAATAATTAACGCCAAGTTCACCAAGATAATAGCTGCAAGTTGTCGTCGTTCTCCAGGCCTATTACTCGTTTCTTTAAACCGTTACCTTACGATGTTCTTGAATTACAGTTATAAATGCAGATAAGTTCCAATTTAAAATTAACCTGCATATTTAATACACAAAAAACAAAAAACAAATCAACATTTTTCTGCTTTTCGAATATCTAAGATAAAATAGCTCAGTAGACATAACGCTGAATTAAGATACGAGGTTTAAGGTTCAAATTCAGCATAGAAAGACAAAACATGTATGCTTATATGTATGTGGTAAAATGTCACAGCGTGCAACAAGCAACGTCAACGCCACGATACATAAACACATGCGACTACTCAAGTAGCCGAGGAAAGAAGAGGTTAGTCGATCGCCGGTTTTATTTACCGCTAACCGGTCAATCAACTCGTGCTGCATTTGCGGTACCTGTACAGGAGGCTTATTTTAACCCCTTGGGCAACGAACGTGTCTTATTATAAATTTTTTAGTCTCTTTCCGGGAAGCATTTATTTATATAAGTTATATATGTTGCGCTTCCAGCGACGCGAAATAATTGAATCGTTGCACTATCGCTCGAAATTTGAACCTGCATGTATTTAATTTCCCGGATATTTAACACAAGAAAATATCATTCAATGTCCTAAAATCTACAAAGAATAAAAACTGACGAAAGCAATCAGAAAAATTGAAAGTTGCACACATAACACATAATAGCTGGATATTGCATATAATTTCCTTGTATAGAGTTCAATAGAATCAACTAAATTTAATTATTCATGATATGTTAAATATATTAAAGCGATTTTTGCGGTAAATTATAATTTAATGTATCAACAAATCGAGTAGTGTAATTTGCCAAAATACAAATTGCTTTTAAACTGTATTTACCGTAATTATTTTTACAACTGCAATCTAATCTATTGTATAATTTTTAATAATAAAAAAAAACTCTTATACTCATGGTTGATTGAGCACTGATTATTTTGAAAGTATAACATAAATAATCTCGAGATACAATTTTTAAATTGTCTTAAAACAATAAAATAATTTGTTGCTATATAATCGACAAAAAAGGTTTTACAATTATTTTGGTCACACGGGATTTGTAACCATGTCTAATTTAAATTTCAAACATATGTTTTCAGTGAACGTGTTCATTTATAGTTTTGCGCTTTTCTCTTTTTTGTTGCAACGTTTTGCTAGATGATTTCACTACAACTATTTTCAACTTTATTTATTCATGCATTTTCGAAGAAATGCTAGTGTAAATGAAGAACCGGTCGTAACGCATATAGCACATCGCTGTTTGCAATACGTTTGTTATTGACTAACCGTGATGACACGTCTATGTGTGACAATAAACGTTGAACAGCCACCGTCGAAGAACTTCTTTCCAAGAAGCTTTACATGTATGCTACAAAAGTTATTCTCAAAAAAAAAAAATAATAATAAAATTTAAATTTAGTTAACGGTAGTAATAAAATTCAATTAAAATTAGTTTAAACTGTATTTGAACTACTTTTTATGTAAATTTCGATTGTATTCTCTGTTAGTTCCGGCATGTTAGAGTAAGTAAATACTATAAACAGCAGTATCTAATACGGACTTTATGTAATATCATAAAATCATGAAACTAACTATCTAAGAACTTGTCAACATATCACACATCTCCAGAACATGAGATTGATGACTGGCACTACGCTGGAGGGGGGGGATCGTTTTTTTGCAGTGGGGGCGGTTGGAATAAGAGAAATAGCATTTGTTATTACAGTCTAAAACAAAAGGTAAGTGGGTGTGCGATGATTATCTGTATGCAGAAGATGTTCAATGTACCACGGAGTGATTTAGTAGGCGCCTCGGTGGTCGTACTGCGCCTGCGTGCATCTTTACTTAGCCGATGTCACGGGAATACTAAACTATTTAGTGCGGTCGTTTATATCGGCTATTGTTCTATTCTGAATTCAATTATAGAAATGTTTTTCTTTGTAAATTTGAATATTGTGTAATCTGATTTTGCAAAACAGAATTATTATTATTAGATATTTTATGTTGCTTTTAAATATTTTTGGAGGAACATTTGGCGCTCTTTATTTAACATTATTGATACTACTAGGTAGAAGAAGGATCAAGGAAGTAGTTTAACCTAAATACCATTTGTAATAGTATGATTACGGAAAGAATATAATTGATGGTGGCGAATAAACAATCGCGTTCGCGAAACGTTTCGATCGCAAGCACAGAACGGAATAGTTTAGTTTAGTTTCGAGGAGATTATAGCTAAATGGTAAATGTCCATTATTAAAATCGCCAGACATGACCGTCGCACCTTTTCAATAAAATGGTGCACATTCTCGATGAACTTTCACTCTGAATGGCATGCCCTCGGCGGAACTCTGCACCAATAAATACACCAGTGGCACACAAACTACCTACATGTCGATTTCTATTACATCCATTTAGTATTCATTCGGATGTCAAGAGAAATTAAAGATCAATCGCCACTTTTATTATTCTATGCATTTACAATTTAGAATAGAAATAAATATTTATGCAACAATTACTTATTTAATGATTTCAACATTTTCTAAGATAAATTATTGAACATTTATATGGATGTATGAAAATTGAGTTAATTTATATAAATATGGTGATTTTGTTATTTTGATAACACAAAGTCAAGAATAGAACGATTATTATAAATCTGTCCAATAACAAGGAATCTAATCTTGTTAAAGATTATCAACAAGAAAAAGCTTACAACTCTATTAAAAGTAATAATAATAAACTCATTTCGAGATACGTCGAGGATATAATATAAAGAATAGAATGGTTTGTTCACTTACAGCTTCCTCGGCTCTCCTCGATGTCCAGGATAATGTTGGATTGACCTGTCTCGACCTCACATAAACCTGCCAACATACAAACTAGTGTTAATTATAGTTCTCACCTGGACACGTTCTGTATTAGCGCAAAAACCCGCGTGCCCAGTCATCTCTCTATACCTACATATATATTCAAGATTTATAACCGATTATATACGGGGTAAATTCGCGTTACATGATAATATATACTCAAATTCACTTTAAATACTCCAACCACTTTCGTTCTGTCTCAATATATTTCCTACACACACTTATAATTTTATTCAATTCGCATCTCAAATTTTACAAGTGCATTCTTTATTTATTCACCGCTCAGTTTGTTAGGAATACATTTCCTATTATATAATATAAGATTCATATTCTTCGTCTTGGACAGTATCATTAAATCCAAAGTGGAATTAAGTGTAGTTTTAGAAGTTGGCGGCAAGATGTGCATATATGCTGAAAAGATTTAATTAATGCCGTAATCACTTGTTGCGAAATTTTATATAAAAGCCACGTAGAATTCTAATTATAAATTATTACGCTCAACATTCTTTTTTTATGTGCGAAAGACATTTTGAATTATATTTTAACATTGTATCAAATACGTTCTATGGAGATATTAATATAATAAATTTGCATGAGACTTTTAATGATTCTACCCGGAACAATAGCAAACTCTCATTACTATTCTCATATAGTATGTATGTGACTTCTTGTAGAATTCCTGTTACAAAAACAATTTTTAACTTTATAAATGCGACATATTTATTAATAACGCATTTAACGATTCATCATTAAAATATTTTTCAATGTTCAATAATGACCTTTTTATGTAGCAATCCTAGTGAATGAAATATTATTTTTGATTTGGTATTTTTATTGAAACCGAAATTAATTGTGAAGTACTCAATCAAATATTTGATTGGACATATTGATTGCTTTTCAATCTACGTAATTTAACAAGTTTCTGTCAGTGAGGCTCAACAAGGCAAAACAAAACATTTCTAACATTAGATTGTTGCATAAAAAAATGTCCTGGTTATAGAAAAAAAAATCAAATTCTACGAAATATTTTTGAAGTTTTCTAAAAAATATCCTTATAATACATTTCATAAAAATATTGTTAAAATCCAATTGATTTAATACATTCAATAAATTCATATTTAATTTGAAATTTAAATGAACTTTACAGAATTATAGACTAGCTCTGAATCGCATTATAAATTTAAATACGCAGCAGGTATCACTAAATATTTAATCAACTTTAATGGAGGTTAACCAAATGTCTATTATAGTATGTAATTTGCTTTAAATTCCAAGAAAAAATCTATTCTAATTTCTTAATTAAGTTTAATTATATTGTATAATTATTAAATTTAATTTTTGTTTTTTGTTTTAATATATTAATCTATCAAAATTTTTTACTATTTATTTCAAGTGAAAAAACGGATGTGCAATTTTTTTTATATTATTGAATAATATCCTTATGTAAATTTTAATTGTTTGTTAGTTTTTAAAACAATAGCTTAAAGTGCAATTATTGGTCTTACGTAATACGTGTGAGTTATAGAAAATTAGAATTTTCTGGAACTATTTTCATTGTTACAAAAATAAGATTGAGAAGAGAAAACGGTTTGTGAAACATAAATTCAAATTATACGACAATAATTCTAACTTTTGAATACATTCTTAATTGTTTATGTACAAGAAATGCTAATGTATTTACAGTTATTTTCGAAATATTTTTATGGATATTTGATGAAAGAAATTTAAAATTTATGACCCATTCATAAATACCACATTAATAATTTCGATATTTAAACAGTTATATATTTATTCAAAACTGTATAGATCGTTGACGAATTTGCAATAGATGTTCACGAGAAATGAAAGTGGTTTAATAGATATAAAAATTAGTTTTTTTTTTCAATTTACAACCAAGTGCAACCCATGCCCATAAAAATAATCTTTACGATGCAGGCCTATAATTCTCAATCCAGGGTGTTAATAAGTTGCGCAGCTTACTGCATTTTTATCAAGATTTTATCCAACAGAATAATTCGTACATTTGAATGGCTTTAAACTTTGTAACAACAGAGTTCGTTACTCTCACCGTCCCTGTTATTGAATACAAATTTTGTTTTTCGAAAATATAAACACGTGACACTCGAAAATTTATGTCTGACCACGCCAATTTTATGTATTGTTAAAATGTAAATTTTAAAAATTCGCCACCTATTGAAGATATAAATAGAATATTATTTATTTTAATAGAAATTGTTATTGGAAATTAATTCAATTTTATTGAATGGTAATTTATTTTATTTAATGATTTCTTGCTTTAAATGTAGTTATCTGACGAAATGGCTGACAGCAAAAATAAAACAATGGCCTATCGGAATATTTGTTGAGTTCATATATGGATATATCGGGACGTGATTGTTGATCTAGAAAGCTCCGATGCATATATTATAGTTATGTCACATTTCTTTGTCAGCATACACATTCAAAACAATTGTGCTATTTGTTTTGTGTAGGTTTCGAAAAATGATGTATTTATAAAGGCCTCAACCCAAAACCATTCTGTATTCAGTGTTTAATTTATGTGCGAAAAATGTCATTCATTTATAACTATAACTATCCCTTTCTGTTAAATTACGTACAGAATTTAATACGTTGATTAAAAAAATTGTTAAGTGGTCTAGTATTTTCAATTTCACATAAAGATAAATGTAGACATTAAATTTGTTTTCGCAAATAAAATTATATGCGTGATCTCAAAATTATGAGCTCATGCTTAATTAAAAAATGCGCATTTAAATACATGAATTTATTTTCCGATGTGGAAAAAATTAGAATCTTCAATCTAGTATGCAAATTTCAGTCGATACAGTTGTAAGTAAGTGTAGGTTAGGCCGCGATCGCGTCTATGGAACGGTACTCGGTATATAGTTCCTATCATGTCCGTACGCATGTTAAATACATTTGATATACCTACATTGTGTAATTAGATAAGGAGTGGAGACCAATGTGTGTGTGTGTGTGTGTGTGTGTGTAGCTGGCAAATAATCCTGTATACCGGGACATTATGCGAGACCCACGCAACTCCTTGCAGTTGCAGCAGCCATTACTGATCCTATATCCGTTGCCTCTAAACGCCTCACTCGTTCGCCGCTGGTTCACCAAACATAAATTATTCTCGCAACGACATGCACCTCTTTTAATAGATCCAGTTAGCAGAGAGTATGTTTTTGGTTATTAAATTTTCCGATTCGCGTGCATACTAGCGATTTTATTACGCACATGGCATGATGTAGACCGCTATTTTAACCACTAATATTAAGAGGAAAACTATTTACTTAAAGTTCATAACATATTTCGCTATTTTGTATCTTATATATCAATATTTTTTATTTTACAATAAACACAATAAAACACCTCAACTAACTTTGCAATTTCAAATGAATTCATTTTCTATCGTTTTTTTTTTAATTTCTATTGCTGGATTTTGATTTATTTTTGAAATTGATCAAATTTGGTTATTATGGAATTTCAATGAAAATAAGAATGAATGAAGATACAAGGTTCATAGGCGTACGAACATAAATTTATTTCCACATTACTTCATTTAAAATGTTATGCTCAGTATATTTGTTCATTATTAATTTAAAATATATTTCAATCGCTGGTTTTTATATTCTAGTATTATTCAAACAAATATCTAGCAACAGTTGCATAAAAATTGTGCCTTCCGCATTTAACGAAATGTTGCTAGGTCTGGATTTGTTTACAATATCGGCCATTTGAATTTAGGTCAAAATTGAGTATAAAACCGCGATGTCGCTTGACATCGAGGTCTCAGTTCAGATTGCGATTAGCGAGTATTATTTTGTCAGTAAGTAACTTAAGCTTTATTCAGTATCTTTTTGTAAATCCATTTTTGTTGTCGTATTTGTTATATTTTTATTGTTTTGAATTAAATTGTTATTTATTATTTGTACCAATTTAATCTCTCACGAGCTAATCCTAGTCTGGACATATCGAAGTGTATTAGAAGATCTCACCTAAAAACGCAACCACCAGGTGAGTATAAGAAGAAACATCGCTACACGCATATAGTTAAGAGGGAGCCAAACGCGTGCACGTTCTCTTAAGACGCGCGTTTGTTACAATACTATTCAGAAATTATAGGTAGTTAATATATTCACTATAAAATTTGTTTCTACGCCTATGCATATAAATCTGGTTCGAATGACAGAGGCAGAAGCAGATAAAAGTTAGGACAGTGTAAACTTTTATAGACTATTATTTTTGTGGTGCGGGAAAAGTGTAGGATACTTCAATACGTATATATTCCTTTGTTGTTTCTTTAGCGGTTTGTTTGTTTGTTTTCTTTGGTTGTTTAGCGGCGTCACGTTTAAATATATAATGGCGAACATGGAAAACGTTATTCGTTCGTTTGGATTTGAATTGCGACCAATTTGAAATGAAAGTGCAATGCTGCGCTAGCGGCCAAGTCGCTCGTGCGTGTTTACTTTTACGTTTCACGGCGGCGAACGTTGCATCCGAGTAAAATAAGAAGAATCGAACAAATATGATCAACAGCAGACAGTTGCACTTGACCACAGTGCGAAAGTTCAATGTGAGTTCAAAGATAGCATTACATAGTATCGCTACTTTACGCAGTAAATCGTAATGAAATTCATTTCGATTGCCAATTTTAACAACCAATTAAAAAAAAATCTATCAATGCCATAATCTCGTCGATGGTTAAATGTCTAAAATGACGCCTTTTTAGAATGCAAAACAATGACCGATCACGCGCTACGAACACAAAACGATTCAATATTGAATTTTATTTCGATGCAGAAACTATAACGCTTAGTGCCACTTACCAGCATATGCAAAGTAATTATTCGCACATACATCTAAACATTACCGGTTACATATAAGTAATTTGCAGCGTTAAAGCGGTAATATTTCATTATTTTACGACCGCGCATGCGTTAAATGAAGCAACAAATCACAGGTACCCCTAGAAGTCCGGCGGCGTATTACTGCACCAAAGTGCCATTTTCAAATGCATTGCTGCTCTCCGTAGGGCAAAACTAAGTAAAATACGCAGAATGAATTGACTCAAGAGGTGCTATGTTCAAATCGTGACAGCACTTAGGCTTAAGGGTGATCATTTTCCGTGCAGGTGAGAAGTAAAGTGGCCATAATGTGTTTTCTATTCAAATTCATACGAAAAATATGTTATTATTTTTTAAATTGTTTATTATATTCGTTTATCATTTCCCAATCTAATTCTACTAGCATTATTATTTTTGACTTTTTTAAACTAAGGAAGTATTGTAATTATGAGAAAATTAGATTTGCATTTACAGCAAAAACGAGCTAATTTTATCGAGTATTATAGTTATCGTAAATAATTAATAAGTGCTCCATACCATTTGTGAGTAGTTGTTAAATTTTGAAAATTTTACTCATTTATTTCACAAACCAAAATACGTATAAGTGCAGTTGCGGATATTTATAAATATTTTACTACGAATTGGTTTAACTATAGAGCAATTAACTTTGAAGAAATTTAATGATTATTATTATTATTAAATAGAATAATAAAATCACAGAACTTTGCTTGGGGAATTTACAATTATCAGATCACGGTTGCTCGTTGTAACTAGTAATAATTTCAAATTTTAATTTCTTTAGCCATTGGGGGAAATTATTCTAACATTTAGCACCCAAGTAATTTTTCTTTAGTTTGCCTATTGGCTATATACTATAATAACTAGAATATATAATTACGTAAAGACATTTCTAAATAGGAATGAATTATAAGTCTCTTTTTATAGTATCGTTTGAGTATCATCATCATGTAAGGTGAACATCGGTTCAGAAAAGTACATTAAAATAAAAAATAAATGCCAATTTGTAATAAATTTCGATCGTCAATATAAAATATGCAGTATAATTTATTCGTTCCACAGTAAGTTGAAACATAATTCAAAAACGCTAATGAAATAACTTGCCTGCTTTGGCGACAGCCGCATGATGTTGGAGGATGCAAGAGAATATCATCGAGAGGAGCCATGTCGCTAGCATCGCCATACTTCCTATACAAAAAACAAAACCATTAAAAAATCATATATTAACAACACATTTCAAGTAATCAAATGGTAAGATTTTGGCTAAAATGCAAGCCAGGAAGATATAGGAACCAACGCCAATAATAATTTACCAATTGCGATAAAAATAACTTTAAGATGGTAACAGGAAACGTGTGTCACTATTTGTCTTCACAAATAGTGTAGATATTAATCGTTTCGATTTTAATGAAACTAATTGCAAATTAGTTTGTGCCAAACGCCATATAAGTAAATAGATACCTACATAGAGTGACTTCTCAATAGGTGTGTTTGTTTTTCAACGTACATAGTAGTATGTAGTGCTTATCTAGAGTATAGGACGTTTTTAAGTCTGTCTCATTAGCGTCAGTTATACATTTCGTTTGGAAAACGGAAGAAATATTTTGACATGGGTGTGAGCGCTCTGAGAGCATGCCCTTGAACTAGCCACTGCGGTGAATATACTACCGAGTTTCATTCTGATTTTGCTATATTATCATGGTGTGTGTGTGTGTGTGTTTAATGAATTCAATGGCGAGCTGAGCTGACAATATGTATGTATGCTGGTGCTCCGATGCAGTGGAGCATCCGACAGCCGTTCGTGGCTTCGTTATAGAGCACTGTACATACATACAATTTATGAAGCCCATTATTAAACCCGCAAGCTCGCAAATTATAATTACATATATGCACGTATTTTTGACACTTGACCAGCTTCAGGTTTATTCGTCACGTCCCTACTCGGTGGTTTTCCGCGTAATCATGTGCAATACATACGATTATAATTTTGGATCAAATTTCGTTTATTTTCGGTTTATTTCAGTTACAAATATATATTTAATTTTTTTACTATAGAACAATTATAATTGTAGTTCTCATTTAATTAACTTCATTTAAAGTAGGACAATCATTAACTAAAACAATGGATGTGGGTGAACTGGAAAAGTTTCGCAATTCTCATCTAAATAAATAATTTAACTTATAGGCGTATCATACGCTAATTGGATATGCATAGTTTTATTTATTTTATTATTATATGCTGTAGGGATTTCGGTGTGAAAAACAAAATTTGTTGATTTTGGAATTTATTAAATTGGATCTTATGTTACGCAACAAATTGATTGTTTACAATTCGATTTTATGAGAAACTGTTTGACCGCCAACACGTTTGCCCAAGTGACCAAACCAAACATGTCCAATTCCACTTGTTACCGGCTTGAGGTAAATCGCTGCCCACATGTGAGTCGCGACTAATACACGTGGGCAGCACGAAGGACATCTCTTCCGAACCCCTGGTCATTGTTTGTTATATACCACTCCTGTCATATGCACGCGTGTGTGTGTGTGTTACAGTTTGGTCATACACAACAGACTGCTTGGCAATCAAGAAAACAGCAGCAAAAAATGGCATGTACAAATCGCCAACTGGATTTGTTTTTATGCTACGTTCGTGGAATATTATTGATACAAATTTTTTATTGTTTTTGTATTTAGTTTAAATGTTGATAAATTGTTGCGAAATATTTTTCGAAATGATTTTAAATGAGAGTTTAGGCAAAATAAAATAATGCATTTTATAAAATGAAAATAATAATTCGTATTTTATTCAGGATGTAATTAAATATTTCCGTCTTGAATATCCGTAGGGTCTGCCCTTTAGTGTATGTAGCATTCTTTTTTTTTTTTGTAGTAACTCAATTTACTTTCCATTAATATCAGTTACTTTCAAATCTTGTAGCAGGGCACGCACCGACATCACGTACAAACCATTATCACTGTGTACGCGTGCGCAATAACCGCACGTCCGCCAATTCAACCACGTTTTCCTAAAGTTCTTTTCATTCGCTGTCGCTTGACAAACACGTGTTCAACTTCATGTCGGTTGACAAGAATATTTTCTTGTTTATCAGGAGCTTAGCAATCTGAAGTACCTACACACACACACACACACACACTGGTGAGATCCACAGGTGGTGCGCCCCCAGTCACCGTGGTTAAATCTACTATCCGACACCCACGTTCAACTGTGTATGATAATACTGAACAGCAATGCAAACTTGTTCATATTAATACTTGGACATTTTGTGCAAACTAAATCGTATTATATTGCCAAATATTTTCGTCTATTTTATTCTCTATAATTCTCACGCATTTTACTTTTAATACTGTTCGCTTTTGAGTATCATATGCAATAGTAGCATTTCGTATTAATGTATACGGGATACATAAATCATAAGAAAATAAAAAAAAATTGTGGCAGCGTTTGACATTCTATTTCTTCATCGATTTCGTTCAGAGTATAGCAACACTTGTCCTTTTGACTGCACTTTCATGAATGGGCGACTATCAATAATAGCATATGTTTATTTAAGTGCTTGTCTTTGTCCCAGTGGTGTATGCTCAGCCGCCTACGATGTCATCAAGGTCTGACGCATGGTAAATGCGTGGTGTTTAATTTTTCAACAGTTTCCGCACTGATGTTGAACACACACACGTGGGCACTACGCAGCAGGCACACGAGTAATTGAATTAAACACGATTTAGTCTTACTTATTAGAAATTAAAATTAGTGCCCGTCTTTCATTCAAAACAATTTCGATTTTTGGGCTCATTTCATAAAAATCAATCTACTTTTTATTCAAAATTAATTTTTAACTCAAAAGTACAAAGAAATTTAATAATAATTCACAAATCATAAAACAACTTTCATTTTTGGAGCAGTAATAATTGACGACAGAAAAATAGTTGACGAATATAAAGGAAGTGATCACATTCTAAACCCATAAAACTCTAATTTTATTTATTTCAATAACATTTCTAAACGGTCATTAAAGACATAGAACGTGACAGTTGCACTGATTTCACAACGACAAAATCTTTCACGCAAATAATCTCGCAACTAATCTATAAAGCTAGGCAGTCAACATCTGTAGGCTGACACCCAGCGCAACGTCAACAATAACCGATGCAAATTAGACCATAACGAAACACTAAAATTATGAGCAATTTGCATCGAGAAAAGTGAAACTCAAAAGGCAACAACACATTTTCGGTAATCAAACGAAACCAAAACACGTACCTTCGGATTAAAGGAAAGTGTATCGAAATATAATTTGTATGTATGTACAATTGCGGTTCCTTTGCAAATATGTTCATGGAAATTCTGAATGTTAAGAACAGTCTGCTTTCATGCTTAGAACTAGTTTTCCGATTAAGGACAATATTCTGAGTCTTGATGGCAATAAGAGCAGAAAGTGGTTGTTTTGATTGACTGGGGCGCCGTAAGGCCCCGTTGCGGTCTCGACCACTCCCGTATCACGGTTGTTACATTAAATCAAATCATTAGTTTGTAATAAGCTACTGTGATCGTGTGCGGATAAAAATAGCTTCATACTAAGCTCTATTATTAACAACACCGTTATCGAACTCTCCAGACAAACTATCTCGCGTTTTTTCCCTTCGCTCTCTTAAAAAAACGTAACCGCTATATTTCACCAAAGAAAAAAAACGATATTACGATATTTATCATTTTTGCTGTAATTATGATGGTTGAATAAATTAAAGAGATCATCTTAAATTGAATGACTAAATCCTGCCACTTATCTAATAGGTAGAGTTACCATAAAACAAACAAATAAATAAGAAAAAATGTCCGCTGATAGTAATCAAATGACCAGAAAACCGTTGAAGTTTAAACGAAAAAATGGCAACTAGCGAAACGGAAACAGTTAAAGAATGCTGCGCCGCGCCGCACCGGTGCGGTAATTGGCTGTGACATGCGAATACATTGTCACAAGCACTCTTCTAACTTATAATAGATGGTGGAAGAACATTGTTGGTTAACTCTGAAATCCGCATAGCGCGTAGGTTGGTTTACCAGGTGCCTACGGCGTTCAGGTGTTCTTTTAGTGACCCTCGCCGCGGTACTCATCGAAAACGCTTCTCTATCAACAATCTTCTAAACATTTTCACCAGTCAATTTGTTAACTACGCTTGCTTTGACCAAATCGCGAACCTGACACTAAATATTTCTGATAAAAAAAACAACAATTCGAAAAACTGATTGGAAAAATATTCTTAGAACATTTATAGTGTAGACTAATGATCACTGCATTTCCGGAAAACACAGCTATACCTTTACTGAATTCACGATTGCTGTTTAAATACACATTAATGCCATTAAATCGTCTTCAGGGAATACTGGTTATATACTTTTCCGTCTACTCTTTTTACTTTCTTATACACCGTATAAGTTAGTAATGTAATTATAAAAAAATCGACGTCGAGGTTTTAACGGAAATATACGTTTTGACCTTCCCTGAATCGATTACAAATATATTACAAGAAAATGACTATATTTAAAAAGAATCAGAAATATGGTGCGACTGATCATAAATGGTGTTACAGTAATGATCTAGATATCCATGACGTAGCTTAATTGTTATGCAAATCACAGTAGTAAGACTGCTGGGAACGTATGTATGTATGTATGTATATCCGTGTTACTTATTATATGTGTTGGTGTTATGGCTGAGTCTTAAATAAATGTGTTACGCGAGTCTTCATGACATGGTAACCTGACCGACAGACACAAAAGTACCGCTAAACTAACTGATGAATAAGCCGAAATTATTTATTTAACAGTTTTTTTATTTTCATGAATGATAATTACTTTTTTATAATGTACAATAAAAATTACAAAATATTAAAACACATTACATCTGCGGGTAACAGAAAATGAAAGCGTTTTTGTAATAGTTGCGAGACCAGTAAGAAAATAACTTTATTTACAAGAAACGGTGAAACGATTATAAAGAAACGTCATTTGAAACGCATTAAAATGAGCCATTCGACATTTATGTTAAAAAATATCTGCAAGGAACAAAAAAGCAACAAGTGATCTTTACAACTCTCCCGACATTAATAATATTGCCAAAGATGCAAAGGCGAAAGTTTTATGTTTGCAATTTTACAATAATTCATTTACAGTCCAGACATGCTATAGAAACCAATTCAATATCGATAAATAATCCAATAATAACAAGATTGAGATTCAGTGCCGAGGCTGTGGATGTTATCATCGAAGCAGGGTTTGTATTGTACTACTCTTATGTCCAATGTGTGTGTGTGTGTGTGTGTGTGTGTGTGTGTTATGTATGGATATAACAAGCTGGTGGTTTTATTCTCATGTTTCTGGCTGGCCTTATTAGGTGCGTGATGCAGTTTTATATCTGACGCATTTGTCCATTTTTTATAAATTGCATCTCGTTGCATATAATCAAAAGTGTCATACATTCTGAAACTATAATTGTATCAAATCAATTATAACGCTTCAAATCTAAAATATGAGAACTAAATAGAATTTCAAATTTTTTTAATATTTTAAATACTCCAGTTATTTCAAAATACTAGAGTCTAGTATTTTGAATTGTTTTACTGCGTTGTATTTTTTGACGGTATTTAACTAAAATTATCATGCTGCGCGGAAAACGTTAAAGAAATTATATTTTACATAAATAATTCAACGATATGCTTGAGTCATTATCAAGTATTAAAATAATAATTATTAATAAGACTTTCCCTTAAATCATACATACTTTCTACTGAATGAATTTTCCAATCGTTTGTACTAATATTTATTTAGAATTTCCCATATTTTATTTTGAACTAACGATTTTCAATTAGTGCTAATATGGTGTTGTAATTGATGCAAATTGATAATTAAAACATGTCATCAACAACAACTATAGCCTTCAGCCTATGATAATGATTTTAAAGCACAAATGCATTTATATATATTACACGTAAGACAATCTATTTCAAGACGTCAGTAGGTAAATTAATAAATTCGTTCTGCTCAAGAGACTGGAAAATCATAAAATGTTTTACCACATTTCGTACATATATTTGTAGATATATAAATAAGATTGATGTGACTTGTACATTTAAAAAACGAGTTTGTTTTATATTTAAAATCTTAAAAGTTTTAAATCACAACTGCACTTTGAAATTGTTCCTAACATATGTAGACTTACATGTTAACGGTGTATGCATTTGCATACATTCATAACAACACACTAAAGAACCTGTAGTTGTAACATCACATGTAACACTATGTACATACGTTGAATTAATGTCCGCAATGAGCGTCCAGCTAGTTTAGTGGCCAGTGACACTGTCATTATCGCACTTAAATACAATAGATCATCTTTAAAAACCCAAAGTGCATGTTTCATTGTAGGAAGACTTCCTACACCGTTCAGCGGTACCAAATACGCTCAACAACAAATTTGCATTTATTGAATCAATCTTTTAGCGTAAGGGTACTGAACTTAGAATAATAAAAATAAAATTAAAATAATTCAAATTTTTTTACCGGTTCATATTGGCGATAAAATTGCAAACTCATCAATTTTTTTAGTGCCTTAAAATTAATTCCTGATTATAATCCCAGATACGTTTTATGATTCATACATTTTAATATATTTAATAGACTTTTTATAACAATTTTTTCTTGTATTAATATTTAAATAATTCAGTCAAATGATTTTGTGATTAATTTATTGAGTTAAGAAAAAATCTTTTACACTTGAAATGTATTAATTTATATATAATAACGGTGTTATATACGTATAATCATTAACACAGCGAAAGTTAATGATGAATTAATGATAGTAATGGTAGATAAGTTTAATTTCGATTATAGTTTAAACCAAACACTATGATTGATGAGCACGTGCTCCTTGGAGAAGATCAACTGATCAAGAAATGTTATTCGAAACGTGTACACGCAAATGAAAATAGACGTTAAATAGCCGTGTGGCTATTCCGCGGTCTGCCGCATTGCCTACATGCTAATTGAATAACAACTACGTTTGTTAGATCAGGTGTGCTGTGAACATGCGTACATGTGCATTCAATTGATAATTATTTCTAAAGATGATTTTATATATTATTGCAAACTTATACCGGAAGTAAAAGAAGGCGTTTTGCGACTAACAATTAGAAAACTGTATAAAGCATGGGGGCAAAAGTTCAACATTTCGGTCCGATAGATAATAATTAGCAGTGTTTTAGTACCGCTGACTTATCACGACTGTTCACCTAATTACATGGAATGGTTATGCTTTACTTTTAAAGAATCAGAAAGTCGGCAATCATTAAGTGTTGTTATTTATTAATAATAAACGTAAAACTGTGGTCTATTCTATATTTCCTATCTGATACGTTTTTAATTTGTTTTTATCATTTTTTAAATCTAGACTTACGTTCATATCTACGTAACTTTAATACTTTGAGAAACCGCCTCAATTTAAGATTTAATTTCACATCATTATATAAAAATGAGCCTTCTTGTATTTTCAACATAAATCAATCATCAAACAACGAATTGAATTCATGTACAAAAATAACAGTATGAATCGTGAATTCAACATGTATGTATATATGTATATATGTAACACAACGTGCGGAATAGAGAGCAACAGGTGAAGAAACATTCCACTAGTAACCGCGCCTAGCCGGTCTCCGCCAGAGCCCTTAGGCGCATATTCAGTCAGGTGCTTCGATTTCATCTCCCCTGCATCAACAACACATACATATATTTTCATTCTTGTTGGACGCGTTGAACTGACTTCGCTCCAAGATTCTCCATCTTCGTTGGTTGACCGCGTGATTCATCTTCATTGTCAACCGGAAATATTTATATTCAGACCAGACCTCAAGACGGCTTTTTTACCCTCAGGATATGTGCTTTTCAGATGTTTTTTATTTATTAAAAATCAAATTTACATGCGCTGTTTTTGATTTATTTTTCCTGTTACAAAATCAAATACCTAATTTAACAACATTTCTATCATCAAAAGAGAAATAAAGACATCAACGATTAAATATCGTCTGTTTGTAAAAGAATTAAAAGTGTAACCAAAGAGACTGTTGTGAGAAAAAGCAACGTTACTTCCTGTGTGGTTGAACCACCATGTGTAACCAGACAGGCTATTGTTGATGCAGGGTAGTACGTATAGCCAGTGTGTAAATTTGCCGATGCATGTCGTGTTTTGTTCTTCTTATTTCTTTTCTTCGTTCGTCTATTTTTATGTGTCTCTGTGTTGAAAGGCATAGGTTACACTGCACCTGTCGCTTACAAATGTCGGAGGATGAGAATAATGAGTTGCTCGCAAATTGGCGTCGAACATTTCAATAAATTACTATTGTCAATTTTACATGCAGCGCAGAAAATAATTGTAATATATTTAAAAATTTGAATTTAAAATGTTTTTATTTACCGTGCATTATAATCTATAATTTATTTGATTTTTTATTATGATCATTCCGACTTTATCTTTTACTATATGCTATATAATATATAACGAAAAAAGACATGTAATAAAAAAAAAGAAGCAGAATCTCAAGAGAATATACCAAACAAGTTTTTGAATCATTACAAGAACTGCTTTCCAAGACCACAGGGCGACATTTATGAATCGTAAACAGTTGCCTCATTTTCAAGTCGGTTCGGTAGAAAAATGGAAAGCTGCCCAACCAATCAGTTGTACTTTGCTGCAATGACGATTTGGCAAATTGTACGCTGTACACTTAATTAAAATGACAAATCACCATACGCACACCCATCATACCATGCACTAATCATCCAACAATCATTTACCTACGTCGACGCTTTTGAAACTTCTACACATATCTTTTTAACGCATGTCTAGTTACATTGCGTAAACCATCATTTCTCTGCTTACCTAACTACTAATAATGCATAATAGCTTTTGTATTTACAAATGCAATATTTATAACTAACAGAATCATAGATAAAAAAAAACTATAATAAATCATATATAATAAACTAATCAAACTCCTAGAAATAATTAGCGAACAATATATCTTCAATTACTCATTTAATTATCTGACTAAGCAATGCAACTTTAGCGTCATTATACAATCACCTACACAACGTTAGACATACGTATATGCCGGTTTGGTTTACTCGTACTTACATATATATACGTAGGCTTTATAGACGTCTATAGTGCAGTAATTATAAGAGTAGCTAAATGCTTTAAGGCTAAATAGAGTTGATTGCAGTTAGGTGTGTTTCTGCTCAAGATGCACTATTTTGTAATTGCAGGGGTGTACAATATTTAATAACTAGTTGCAAGTGTTTAAAAAGTAACTGTTAATCCAGAGAAATAAATAATCTAGAACCAAAACGAAATAATAGGATTCCTTTCACTTTCAAATATATAAGTTTATATATAAGTTAATTCGCAATAATTTACTGGCAACTTTAGTAGCGAATTGTTACTGGAAATTTAGTATTATTATTTAATGAAAAGAACTTTCATTTCTAGCTACTTAAAACCATTTGGAAAGGAATTTCAAAATTATATTTATAAACATTTATTTTTAATTATTGTTTATTGTATTAAATAAAAGTTTGCAAAATAATATTTTATCGGAGGCTTTAATAGTATTTTACATTTTAAATACAAAATCAATTCTAATTAATATGAATGCCTTAGCTTGAATAATAATAAAGAAATATTTAATATTCCATAAAGTTAATACGAAACATCTGCAGTGTCATGCACTGAACTTTCTTATACGTATTTGAGGCTGTAGAGAACACACACACAGATGGACGTCATTCCAAAAGAAGTCGTAATCGATTCAGGGAAGGTCAAAACGTATATTTCCGTTGAAATCTCGAGATTGCAATTTTTCATGATTACAATACTTACTTATACTGCGTATAAGAAAGTAAAAAGAGAATGTGATAATTTAAGCCGTGGGTTTCTATGATAATGTTTATTACATTTACACGACTTGAATATTAAGCTTTATATTGTGACTGTGATTTATTTGAAATTCATTATTATTATTGTAACCGCTTGTATGACTCGTATGTATATGTGAGAGGTCATTAGACCAAAATCCAACTAAACTCATAATCCATGCCCTGTTATTAGGAGATGTATTTCCTGTGTTTGTATGCATGGATGACTTTAAAGGGCCACTGCACAATGGTACATCTACATCCAAAAGCTACAATTTATTTCACGAAACTTTGTTGTCTTAAAAACTTACAAAATTACAAAAAAAAAAATAAAAAAAAAGCGATATATGTATGTAGGTATTAATTAAGATGCAAACTGAATTATCAATCATACCCAAGAACTACTACGCGTATAATAACTTAACTCCTACGCGTAAGTCACTTGGTCCATACATCATAATGTATCACGTTCAGATGAAACCAAGCAACTAGATTGGAAAAAGATTAAAACGAATTGTTTCCTCCGTGCGCTTAATGTGATATTTTCGCACGGATTCGCTATATGGTGTGGACAGGAAATGCCCTGGAAAAAGATACACAGAAGCCATCTTCCCACGAATATCGCTACACAAATGTGTAACACAAAATTGATCAAAACCCGCACACGCAATATACATACATAGGTATATGTTTTTTGTTTTGTTTTATTCTTCTTCTTTGACATATAAACGCGTTAATTACGCGAAAGTGAAACTTAATTATTTTATATAAATGCCTAATGATTATTTATTTTTTCATATTGTTTGCAAACGATTTTAAAATATAAAAAATGTCACTTTCATTGTTTATTAAATATGAATAATTACGTCACTTATATTATATAAAATGTGTGAATTTACTTATGAGAAAATATTTTACACGGTTTCTAAAATCTTTTAATAAATCCTGTAATAATATTTCGTAAATAAAGCCTATTATTTAGTGTATAATTTTTACGAAATAATTGAAAATAAAACGAATACATTTGTATTTATTTTAGTAGGCAGTGATTTACAAAAAAAAAAATACAAATGCATGATTAACGTATAGGTGCTGTGTATGTATATATGGTGGAGATAAACAAATGTTTAATTTTAAGTTTTGAAGCAAATGCTCCGCCCTACAAGCACGAGCATTTTCTCGCTGGACGCCAGCGCAACGATATGATAATTTATTTAATTAAATCACAGAGCAATTGAAATAATTCTCAGTTTGCGATAAGAACGCCTCGCGAATTGTACTGTGCTTAATGCATAAATGTAATGCAAGCTTGCGAAATCAACCAACTTGCATACTCATTTCCTATGCGGAAAAAATGCGTATATTTATTAATTATATAGCTTGTGAACGCTTTGCATACGTATTATAATTTTACAAATACAAAAATGTGCAACGTGCTTAATAAACAACTATAGACAATTACTTCAAACAAAAATCAATTATAGTCATTTGAATATATTTTTCATGCAGTTTGTGTTCATTTCCCACCTGTTGTAGCAAATTCTTTCAATTTAACAGGACATACATTCCACTTCATCTTTAGTTCTATAGCGTAACATGTATCCGGAAATATTCTTTACATTGTACTAGATTACACAATTCTAGAATCAATTTTTGCTTCATAAACACTAAAGCACTTTTATTGAATAACGGAACAATGCAATAGGAAATTATTAAGACACATAAAGATAATTTAACCCAGATTTGATTCTGCAAAATTTTTTTTTCTTTGTATAATATAACACAATAAATGTTTTTAAGAGAAACCACAGTGTTAGATTTAAAGCCTTGAAGATCTTTGGTTTCAACCACAAATAAATAAGTATAAACCAAGTAACATAATATTTACGTTATTCTGTGTTTGGTGTAGCAAAGCAATGTAAATTAGGTGTTATACTAGTTTAATAATAGGTAGTCTTAAAATCTTGTATTTTTTCCCCTGATGTGATATTATTTCAGTTATTTTAAATATGTATAATGAATCTTTGTTCTAATTCAATAATTTATCGTAAATAATATTAAGTATTTTTCTGATTGAAATATCAAAGAAAAGTGAAATGGAATTGAAATAGTAATTAACACTTGTAATGTTTAGTAAAGCGTTGCAAATAATATAAATTAGTGCAGTGCAAATAAGGTGCAATTTTCGCGACAAACAGAACGCAAAATAGTTTACACGCATGTATTTGTTGGCGCTAGTCGTATCACAACGTTTTGTCGACTTGTACACGGAATTATTAGCGATATTACGATAATATGTTTGTGCATTGCCACGCGGTATCCTTGGTATGCAGATAGAAAGTAATTGAACTGGCTTGTAGCTTGGCGTGTATTAATTAATAAATATCGTGCATAAACGCAATACTCTGACCAGAATGTTGTGAGCTTTATACGTATGCATGTATGTTACATGGATAACGTCATTCGGCAGCAGTAGGTGTATGGCGAGTAAGGAATTTATATTATACTTAAGTGCGCTAAATTCTCGCGTAATTGTTATTAAAGAAATAAAATCGTTAAATATTATTTTAATATTTTTTGTTCCAGAAATAGTAAATAAAGTGGATGTTTGAGCAAGTAATAGAAAATAAAAATTGTAACAAAAAAAGAATCTCGACACAAAACATTGTAGTTTGAATGGTCGCCCGGGGAGGCTTTCAGATATCACGTAAATCTTGTATCTATCGTGAATGCTGAGAGATGCACGGAAAGGTATGGTCATCAGGCGCAACAGGTGAGGGTAAGACAACCAGAGTAGGCGGCCACAGCCATGGTAAGGTAACATCTGCCTTCAGGGGACCGTGATTGGCATCGAAGTTGGTGCATCGGTGCATGAGGAACTGAATGTGTTTGTGGAGGGTCAGGTATACATACATACATACATACATACACAATGATTTCATGATGGAACGAAATACTTATTTTAAAAACATTACAGTACTGCATCATTCTTATTTTCTACCTTGATTTCATATACATATATTAATAAAAATGTGTATGTGCATAATATGCGCAATAATTGGTAATAAATAAATAAAGTGTACATCGTCATGAAATATGTTTGCCAATTAGATAACTTGGTAAAAAGGTCATTGATGAGCCAGCCCGCGGTTGAGATTTTATAAAATCTGACAATGTTTCCGTGTCGTTTATCTTCTATTATACCACCAAGGAACGGCAAATGTCATAATCTAACATTTATTTCTCCCATACATTGTACAATAAATGGGTACGATAAGTAATTCGTATTACTCAATATCTTTACTATTGAAAAACAATAACTATTCAAATCTATCCACCTTCTTTGTTTCACCTGCTTAACTTATTTGAACTTTAAATACGCAATTTACACTAATTGTAAAACAATTATAATTTGTAATTTTAATCAAAAATTAACCAATATAAAAAATCATATTCTTGATCATAATTTAAAATAGTCTACCCGTATATATATAAGAGAAGCTTTACATTTTTACGAACAATAATTTATAAGACATTTCATTATCGTTAATAACGAAGCGCACATTATTAGTATAATAAATAAAATCGGTGCGTTTCTTAAAGATACGTAAGCTATAAAATCAAATTCAATTTGATGTTTTATTTCGTTTTAATTTTACTAGGCATGCGCAGATTCTCGTTAAACTTAATTTATACAAACGGCTTCCATTTGAGTAATTATCCGTTAAGCTACTGTTATATGCCAGCGTATTTGAACCGTAAAATTAAAACAGTGACCAACATTTACTGCACAAGTCAATTTTATATCAGATCGCGTATTTGTTATGTTTTGATTGTTATTCTCTTACCAATCGTAGTTTTTTTATTAATTTGATTCATGATTTATAAACTAATTTTTATTGTTTGAACTGTTTTTAAACTGAGATTAAATATAGTTTTGCGCACAATTTTTCATCGTTTAAAGAGTTACGAAACGAAAAAATCACGCTAATTCAGTTATTACGATAGCGGGTCATGATGCTTATTTCTTATTTAATCTATTTTATTTTAATCTAATTTAATATTTCAAACAAAAGAAACAGATTAAATAACGTCACGTACAGACTAATTTTAGAGCACGTAGCAAGGCAATTTTCTCGCATCGAAACAATCTTTAAGCAGCGAGAATAAATTGAAGGAAAAATATTTTGTTACCTGCCCGACCTTTACTGTAGTAACTTTCTGTTATACCTTTAACTTGTGTAGTAAGCTTCAAACGTTATAATACCGTGAGCACACAATTCATTCTGGGCTTATCCGCCTTGAGAAATGTTGAAAAGAATTCTTTTCCTACATATGTATGCAGAAACTACAATACCTGTTAAGAAATTGGATTTTATCCCAGCTAGATTTAGTATGTTTGTTATTTCGGAGAATTTTTAGAATGTTACAGAAACATAATCAATCACTTATTGTATTAAAAGTACTGTTAGTGGAATGATTTAAAAATTAGAGCATGACCTTTTTTATCAATAAACATTAATGTCAAAACGTCTAGAGCAAGTTCACATTTCATATACAATTTATGTATATACGATTCAAGGTTTACAAGAATTGTTATTATTATTATTTTAAATTATAAGGTGTGTGCATGAATTTATTATATTTTTATTGCTTTTATTTGCAATTTATAAATAATCATATAGCACATTGCATATATATGTTAAATCTTCTTGCGGAACATAAACTATAATAATTGATTATAGGATAAAATACAAATTGTAGAATTCTAATACTATTAAAAATATACAATTTTTTTTTAAATTATAAAAATTTAATGTGAAAAACTACGTAAAAATAAAATGCATGAGAGAGCAAATAACTTCTAATGGCATGTTTTTATTAAATATTAGATACAATAAAAATAATATTTGATGTTTTTACTTTCTTATACGCAGTATAAGTAAATATTGTAATCATGAAAAATTTCGATCTCGATATTTTAACGGAAATATACGTTTTGACCTTCCTTGAATCGATTCCGACTATTTTTGTAATGACGTCCGTCTGTGTGTGTGTGTGTGTGTGCTCTACAGCCCAAACGGCTAAAAGGAAAATTATAAAACTTCAAACTTAAGATTTGTATAAGCCTGGCAAGTAAACCTCCTTTTTTTTGCGTAAAAAATACACACTTGAATTACAAATGAAAATGTGTGTTTACGCAATAGAAATTTCTCATAAACACCGTCGCACAGTATAATATCAATCGTGCAAAGTACAACGCAACGATAATTCAAATGAATGCATGCAAATTACTATTATAATAAAACCTTCGACATTAAAAACGTTATAAGATAAAAGATCCATGACTTATAACAACATGAATCAACTAATATAACCACACCGTCGACCCAATTTTTCATGTCAGCCTCTCGCGGTGTATTTCAAAATAAGCTCCGTCAGCGTATGGAACAAATTGCCTGTAGGCTATGCACTGACTGGCCAGTGGTTACTTGACACTGAGGAATTTGAACGAGATAGATGAACACAGTGAAATGCAACTTGGTAAAGCCTACTAGCTCGTAAAGGGCTAACCTGTGCTTCTAGAATTTCACTCACTTATCATGTTTCTTAAATCTCGAACGTTATTTATTTAGAGCAACAAAAAAAACCACATACGCATCATATATTATTTATTTTGCCCATTTTTATAAAGTCAGAATTTAATTTAGAATAAAACTACAGTTTCCTTATAATTTATTTATATTTGTACAAAATAAAATTATATTCGATTAATCCAGTGTAAAATAGTAAATTTAAAGTTATTGTCAACAATTATCTATTTTTGGATGTAAACTCATGGTGAACAAAACTTGCAAAGCAAATGCAACTAGCCTTGGCGGCTCTGTGTCTAAAGATACGCAAATAACATAAAATGTCCTCTTTAGTAATAGGTTAATTATAAACACATACGTGACATTAAAAATCCTTACCTTTAGATTATAGTCATTGATGGTAATGTGTTAATACTTGGGTAAAATAAAGAAGTGATCATAAATCGTATTACCTAGAACAAAAACAAAATATTGTTAATTTACCATTCGAATAAACATATATGATTATCGTCAATAAATGAGTAAACTTAAATAAGATTATCTATAAACATATTTTCAACCTTTAAATAAAATATGCAACGTTAATTTTATTAAATAATGATGAAATATCACACGTTCACTTAAATCTGATGGAATAGCCTCATTACCTTTCTAAATCCATTTTTATTTATTATCAGTCAAAAGCATTTAATATTAAGACCTAAACGTATAATATATGAGAATGGGTTATTCAAGGCTGTAAAAAGTGCACGATTTTTATTTTTCAAAATATACACACTACACAATATATTGAACTGTCTGAAAGAAATTTATGCTTAGTTTGATTGTAATTTGCGTAGGTGTTAATGGTTAAGCGGAATTAGTCGGTGAATTTCCATTTGAATACCGATTGACTAAGGTTATGAAGAAATTTGTAATCCAGTCAAAATATTATTAAAATTAAAATTGATTTATGGCTACTTTGTATGATTTAATTCAGTGCCTACAATCGGAGTTAAAATAGAATAAACATTTACATAGTTTTGGATATTCTTTTTAATTATTCTTCTCTGTTTTGTTAAAAATGTTTTATTTTAAATATGTAATTATCTTATTAATGGCTAATTTATATTTTTAGTATAAAATAAATATATTTCCTAAGTATATAAAGATAAAAATGTAAATAATTATGAAATGAATATGTTATTTTTAATTGACATAATTTCGATTAAGAAACGGTTAAAAAACTAAAAACATAGTATATTAATTATATTTGCACCCACGATACATACGACTAGAAAGTTTGAATGTTATATCCCACAAGATATGTCACTTGTAATTTTAAAACATGTATAATTATAGTATTATGTTTATTGGACATGTTGCCTGCCAGTAACATAATTTTTAAACATAAACTGACATCGAACTCAAGGTAGATAAACAAGCCATAATACCCGAAGATGTTTTCAAATCGAATGGCTTAGAAAGCGAGAATAAATGTCCATAAAAAAACGTTGCCTGTTTAGGTGTTATGTGTACATCGAGTACATCTATGATATGTTCTAGTTTCAGATAAGAAAAACGAATGATTTGATTATATTTATCCTAAATTATTAAACTACTTTTCCAAATATGGTACGAGGAAGGAGGTTTGAGGCCAACATTACGTTTATATGTATATACAAGGCTTGTCTATATTTGTTTTATAGGAGAGTCCTTCTCATTTACGAATTCGTCAAAAACAAAATCAATATTTGTTTTCTTATCTGCGTTTCAGATCAACAAAAGTAATTTGCGCTTAACATTTTTTTAATATATATAATTATTTTTCCATTTTACGTAAAATTCCAATTTGAGTTCAAATTCAAATTTTAATATGCAAATTAGTGGAAAATAAATTTGATTCTGAAAACTAATCACTGTACCAAAAATAACAGTAAAAAAATATATATATATATAAAAGGTTTAATGGATATTTTTATGCAAAATTTTATTACAAACAACTTAATCGGATACTCAATCTTCATGCCGTTTGGACTAATCCTCAAAGATCGTATAACAAATTGGCAGCGGCATTTTTTTATTTAAAACAAAAAGTTACGAAGCTTATAAAAACTAAAGAGGCACAAGAAAAATAACTTATGCTTTTTCGTAATAAATTTTCTAATTTGTAAATATGTCGTTAAACATAAACACTGAAAATGTATGTAATAACTATTAATGATACTTTCTTATTTGTATTATTCATATTTCATTTCTTTATATAATTATACAATTTTACTTTCAATGTCATTTAAATGGTTGCGTTTTATAACTATTCTTCAAATTAACTACTAAATAGAAATTTATTTTATGCATATAAATATTATTAAAGAAGAGTCTATAATATTTGCTTATAGTTAAACATATATAATTAATTATTACGGAATAATTTATGACACTTAAACCTATATAATTTAAGATTTAACGAAATTCCATATTGCTTATTAAATTCATGGGAATTTCTGTGAATAAAATTAATTACGAAAAACGAAAATTTTATTTAATTAATCGCCAAACAAATTACGAAATACTAGTCTTATCGAAATTTATTAAGTTGTTTGACGAACCGTTTATTGTTGCAATCGGCGATTTAAAATATGGGCTTCTTTAGTTCTATAATTATTGTCAATTAGAAACCAGTTTCTCAAATAATAAGTTATAGAAAAATATACATAATATGTCTATAAAGTTACAGGCCGTTCTCCTGCTTTGCTGCCTGCAGCTGTGGGAAGAATAGAAATTTTACAGACGTGCACACAGATTCAATTATAAAATTAATTTCGACGTATTAAATATCTGACCCAAAAATAGACTGTTGACGCTTTAATAATAGAGGAAATCATCATTTCATTACAATGCGATCTGAAATTAAAACGAATCTCATTTGTAAATTATATACTTTTTTACTAATTGATAATTTATCAGATTGACATTTTCAAACTAAAGTACATAATAGAAAAACATGCTAATTATATTAATGAATTTCGATTTCTATTTTCCATCGTTTATTTTAAATATAATAGTTTTTTGTTTACGTTTATAATTTTTTGTTCCTACAGCAACACAAAGAACTTAATTAAATGTCAGAAAAAAAAACAGACAGAAATGGTAATTATATCTCGAGTAACTTTAATTTTACGGTCAAGTAAGACACGAACCCATCATTTTAAACATTAAAATTTTTTTCAACTGTTTGTGCTATTTTTTTTTTAATTTTAAATCATAATGCTTCACACCGTTCTTTATCATTTAAGAGTATGCATGGGGCATAATCTTCAATAACTTATGTTCTTAGAGTAGCATTTCTTAGGATTCGGAATAATAAATCTATTAAGATATAACAGGCATTGTTACAAGTGACAGGGCACGGACGTAAAAATTACCTAGTCGACCATGAATGCCTTGCATATTTGATCTATATAAGTGTCTGTTTTTTTTTTCTTTTTTGTATTTAATATATGGGTTTGTTATTTTATTATATATATAAAGTGAACTATTTAAGACTTTTATTTACTATATGATAAAAATATGAATATTTGACTCAAAATATATATATATACGTTCTGCCCATTATGGTAAACGTAAGGTTTGATACAATTAAGCTAACCAGGAAACAATAAAGTTGTTGATAAGCTAAACTAGTTTAATATTAATTAAAACTGAAATCAATCCAGATGTTTGCATAATACAAACAAAAAGTTCAAGGCGAATGAAATGAAGTAAACCTATAATTATAATATATATGAGTCATAATCGGCTAAATAATTGACAAGAAAATAGCTTATATTAAAAAAATATACCCTTCAAAAATATGAAAATATCTTGGGATTTGTTCATTTTTACTTTCTTATAAGCAGTATAATCGATCTCGAGATTTTAACGGAAATATACGTTTTGACCTTCCCTGAATCGATTGCAACCATTTTTGGAATGACGTCCGTCTGTGTGTTGTGTGTGTGTGTGTGTGTGTGTGTGTGTGTGTGTGTGTGTGTGTGAGTGTGTGTGTGTGTGTGTGTGTGTGTGTGTGTGTGTGTGTGTGTGTGTGTGTGTGAGCGCATTACAACCCAAACGGCTAATGGGAAAATTATTAAATTTTAAGATTTTAAGATTTGTATATGCCTGGCAAGAAAACTTCTTATTTTTGAAAACAATATTCCGACCGGAAGTGCATGTTTACTCTAGTCATTTTTTACAGTTTCTGCAATTACTCAAAATCGGTTCTAGTTACAGAAAAATTGTTACAGTAAAAATTATAGATATCAGCATCTTGTACAACTTTTATTTGAAACATTTTTTCTCAAACGGTTCCGGAAACAAGAAAATTTTTTTCATATTACATATAATTTTACATAAATCGCATCATCTGCGCCTGTCAATTGTTTAGAAAAAAAAAACAAACAGACTTAAATAATTTGAAGTTTGACATTTTATATTTATTCAAAGAAATATATTTAGCGTAAAAGTGTTCCAAAGGTCAGAACAAATATTATAAATTAGAAAAATAATGAACTACGATGTGGTTTAACCCATATGCGTATAAGAAAGTTCGGTGCATGACACTGCAGATGTTTTTTTTAATATTTCGTAAAATATACTAATAATATGCATATTACATCGTATACTATAGAATGTATTATATTTT
Source organism: Nebria brevicollis (assembly GCA_944738965.1). NCBI lineage: Eukaryota > Metazoa > Arthropoda > Insecta > Coleoptera > Carabidae > Nebria > Nebria brevicollis. The sequence goes on from OX122906.1 coordinate 9,372,656, forward strand.
CTTGCTTTTCTTTTCATGTTAAAAAGTCGAAGATTTATAAAGGAGTCAACTAAACAACATAAAATACCATCGGTATTCTTATACAATTCTTGGAATGCCTTAAATACCTTGGCGTCAGCAATAGATTACATCGTGTTTGATTCAGAGTAGCGAATTTCATTTAGACCACATCTCGCGAATACTTAAAAGTTCTCACGTTTTGAAACGTGTCTGCCATCGTGAGTCACCTGGCTATCTAATTTAGCTGTTTTCCACAGTTTAGCTCAACGATTCAACAAATTTTAATTGCGATCGACTTTATGCATCAATTTTATCGGGATTTTATACAACAAAAATCACTTTAAATTAAGACGTGCGGTAGATTCTTTGCTAAATTCTGTATAATTTAAATATCAAACCCAAGAAAGTTCAAAATTTCGAGAATAATTTTTATTTTACTTTTCGATATTTATTTAAATAATTTAAATAAATTTCAACAACAGATGATTCATTTTAGCAGTTCTTAGTAACATAACAGGAATCAATTGTTTAAATATCGCCTACTCGCAAATTATTATAAATACGTTTTTTCTTAGCAACAAAAGCATTAAAATAAAACAAAATAATTCGCAGAATAATGATTTATTATTGCAGCCAAAATAATCCAAATAAGTATAATGTGGTTTTCTTCTATGAATATCTGACGGGAGAATTTATAGCACTATTTATCACTATTATTGTAGTGAATTTAAACTCTAAGCTAGGTTCAATGTACGTTGATTGATCTATTGGAGGTTCGGATGAGAATTCACGTCCGTGGACGATATTTTATTAAATTTCTAACTTACTATTTCACAATTTACAGAACTGTTAATAAATATATATCTATAGTAATATCGTGTATATTTGAGAATATTTTTTAAACAATGGTGTTTGATGCTTTAACATAAGTTTTAGCACAAACTAAGATATTATGTTTATGTATGTACTTCAGACGTTAGGCCAGAAGATAATGTTATTAGCATTTATAATTTGAATACCGATGGGGACAATCACTCTGAGTTATCTATAATTATGAAAATAGCACACGCGAATAGATGTATATATTTTAGTTAATAGAATACGAATTTACACATTCTTTAGATTCGTGTTTTCTTGGCGTGTGTCACTTCCACACAAACAAAACAAATTTAAATACATATAGACTGCAATTAAAATGTGTGCAAATTAGAATAAATATATGGAATGTTATTAAAATAATTAGTTTACTTAAACATTTTTTTTATTAATATTTCATACGTTTATACATTTATTGGTATAATATTTCGTTTATTTGTTAGTGACATCTATTTGAAAAATATACAAACAGTGAGATTCTATTGCAACAGGTTAAAAGTCAAAAAAAAAAAAATGCTGTGGTTAAGCAAAGTCACGTATTTCCAAAGTCATTTAGTTTCTTTTTATGTTCGTTGTGGAAACATTTAAAAAACTTGATCGTATGCACAGATTTTGAAACTGAAATCTAGTGAAATAACGTATCTGTTTATGCGATAAACTTATGTTTTGTAAAATTGTAACCATATCTGCGAGTAATACGAGAAGAATGTTCGAGTCAAGGTGAATATATCAGCTGTGCGTTTTTGTCCGTTGCAGAAACTGACAATTAACATACCATTACAGAAAATACACATTATTATATAACTTAAATTGCACTTATATATTGCTTTAGAAACAAAAAATTAATAGCTCCTTTCCAAAGAAAAAGTTCCTGGTTTCTAAGATAACAAAAATGTTTAAGCGTCCTAAGTCTATGATACTCTAGATACTTTCTGATACGAAGTAATCATGAAAAAATTCGATCTTGAGATTTTAACAGAAATATACCTTTTGACCTTCCCTGGACGTCTGTGTATGTTTGAGAAACATTTTAAAAATATTATTTACCAATTATTATATTTTATTTGCATTATAAACGAATAACATATTTATAAAAATAATTTCCCTATTTAGATTCCTAGAAAATGAACACATTCTCTTTCAAAAATACGCCATGATATGATCAGCAAACCATTACCGCTTATGGGGTAACGCATTTCTATGTTACCTATTTGTCCTTCGACGTTTTTATTTTAACTTTCAAATAGACTACAGCACTTACAGTAGATACTTAAAATCTAGTTATGAACAAAATAGTATAATTATCAATTTTGACACTTATGAAAATATAAGATTCTTCTCGACTTTCAAACACTATCTGTAATCTAAATGTATAGCTTTTAAACGTGAATTTGATTACACTCGACACACATCATGCAAGAATAAAAAAAGATTTACCGCCAGGGTCACGGTACGTCTTGGTCAAAACGTTTCACAACATCTACAATTTGGTTAAGTGTTGTTATACCTGCCATGTACCTGTCGACATTGTTTTGACAACATTAATTTAAACAAACAATTTTTGAAAACGAAAGTACATGTTTCCGCGGTCCAGTTTCGGCCCAAGTACCATCCTAAATGTGTACCTACGCTTTACAATCTCAGGTAATGTTTAGAATTGCGATAATTCCCAGTTTTATTATTGTTTAATGCAGCAGATAAAATATACTTACGAGACTTTTAATAGATCAGAGCTCTCGTTCTCTTTTTCTCGATGGCGACACCTTCAATTATATTTACTGCACCGGCTATAAAAGTGTTAGAAATGCGTAGGTAGTACTTTTTTATAGCCATCAGGTCATTATCAGCTCCGCCGGAAATGACAACTTGATTTTACGCGTGGGCTACAAAAATGGCAAACTTGAGGGAGACACCAGTTGGTGACTAAAGCATATTCTGTACCTGTTGACCGCAAGACGTAAAACCTGTATCGAAATCAGGTCGCCTTTAGGTAAGTTTATATATGAACAAGAAATGCAAACATTTTTTCGAAATTATGATTTATTTGTTTATTCTGTTTCTATAACATATGGATCTGTACCGTATAGATGACTCGTAAATTAATCTACTACTAAATGATTGGTAGAAAATTCATATGGATTTGCACAATTCTCAAATTGCTAAACATCGATAACTATTACTAAATATAGCATGAAAAGTAACAAACTCATTGTAGGTATTTAAAACTAACTATATGTTTGTGGCGAAACTAATCATCATCTTTGATTGAAAACAGATTTGAAAACACGGAACCCGCACAGAGTCATTGAAACACATTAATACAAGTATTGCAATGTTAACAAATGTGTATTATTAATTATTATCCCGTTATTGATCGCCCACGTGGACTTAGTTACCAACGGGTGGTTGTACCACCGACAGACACACACCATATACATATGAATATCGCTCGGATTGGCATGGCAGGAGAGTATTTCATACTCATAATAGTAATTATGAATCACACACGCAACATATCGGTATTTAGTTATTAACAGGATTTTTGTTCGTTTCGATATTGCTCCGACAATTTATAATAGTAGTAGGAAGTTATCTTATGGAATAACGTTTGTTGTATATTTATAGAAGTTTAAAAACAAAAAAGATATTGATCACGCACTATTCTAGTACAGAGTGGGACAGTATCCTTTTGTGGGATGCATGCTATTTCCCATAGATTCCTTTCACCTGCTGTGATGATACTAATGTCGCAACATGTTGTAAAAACTAAAATGGCACTATGAGATCATGAGTATAAAAAATTCCCAACAATAAAAAAACGATCAGTCTGTATCATTTTAAATACATTAAACACCTGCTTCTACTTTGTTGAAATCTCTTCATTTATCTTAAGTTTGAATATTCAATGCTAACAAAAGTGATATATTCATCATAATTGAATGCAAATTATTTTTATTGTAAAATATATGATAAATACCATTACGAACTTTTATGTGTATTTCTAAAAACTATTTCGAATGCCATGTGAATTATTATTGCGGAATTTTGTAAAAAAATATGACGATCTAAAAATGAGTTCCCTAATTGAAACGTCAAACAAATATCGTCTATCCTTGGAAACTTTCACACACTTCTTTACAACATTCGAATATCTATCAGATTATTTCAATTAACAGATTTAAATTTTTGACAGTTGTATATAATTAAATCCACGCCATTGTATTTCATTCGCCATCGTTGCAAAGCACTTCTAATTCTTTTTTTTTTTATATAATATGCCTACTAGAATTAGAAATGTACCTTCCACCTACGATAAAAGATGAAATTTTATGATTGCCTCTCCTACACAATACAACAAAATATATTTCGTTATAGTTGATAATTGATTATAATTTTCTATTTTTATTTGCATGCAATTTTCTAGATCATATAATTCAAATCATACTTTTTTTTGCTCAAACTAACTTATAAAATTTCAAATTATTTCCACTGTGGAAGGAAACAATTTTTTTTTTTAAATATGAATCTTAAAAAATAATCCATTACATCCGATTACCAAATTTCACACATTTAATCGAGGACTTATAATAATTGAATATCCGTTATAGATCTTGTTTTAGTTATGTGCAATTTTTTTTGATATAAAAAGTTAATTATTTTATTTTATACATGAAATTACTTGAAGCGTACAATTTCACTCGAACAATAATGTTTTATAAACAACAGAAAGTGTAATTTGATCGTGAAACAGTAGTTTGTTTCCCCTTTCTAAAAGACGTTAACGTAAGTGAAACCTTATCCAAGTCATATTGTCATTACAAAACATTTTGATATGTGAAAAAGTTTATTAAAATCAAAACAGTATATCCGCATTGTTTAAATTTTATTTTCTATTAAGAATATACAAATTGTTGCACAATAGAGACATATGGATATATGCAGTAGAAATACTGTTCTCATAAACATTTATTTCTATTACATGTAGGATGGTTTAATATTTCCATTTAATCCTAGTTGACGCGTTACTTGATTGCTATTTTGATATTTACGAGCGAATGTTGTGGGCATATATATTTTATTAAACTGCAATATTTCACATAAATTACACAATTTCACATTTAGAAAATGAAATTAATTATTTAATATATTTTTTTTTTTTTTTGAAAGTTAAATATTATTCGATTACACATTTGTGAAAATTCACTAAAATGTATTATAAATTTCGGATTTTCGAATTGAAGTAGCGTTACGCGTATAATTAATCGATCGTAATTCGTAAAGCGTGATACACTTTTGAGTATATAACGAAGCAAATACACGTTTAATATTGATGTAGATCTGTCATAATATAATTGTGCTTCGCAGCAGGTTGAACCGTTAAAATTAATGAAGCATTGAAAATTAGATTGAATATTATTCTGCGGTATCAAACTTACATCATAAGAACGCCCAAATTACTTAACTTTCATGAAAAAACAATCATTATTAATGTTTTGATCATTTCGCAACCGCTTGATTAACTACTTGAAAGTATATGTCGTGCTTCTTATTTCCACATGTGTCAAAATACTCAAAAAACAACAATTATATATTATATCAACGGAATAGACTTAACGCGTCTGACATTTTTCATTGCTGAGAATATTCTTAGATTCAATATCGTTGAGTGTAATTTTTCGTTTTCTTTTTCATCATTGGTCTTTTAGTATAAATGGTTACGGTATATTGGTGTCGTATAGTACAGTTGTCTGCGTGTAGTACAGCGTTCTCAATCGGTAAAGGAGGGCATGTTATTCCACCGTTATTCACCGGCCGATATGTGGTTGTCCCCTTTTCAAAAGACACACTGCCACATCACGATTTTTAAACTCAATATCTTAATATATACATACATATTCCCAAAAAAAAACCCCTTTACATTTAATTTAATTTTGGATATCTTTCACTTTATGTATATATATATATATATATATATATATATATATATATATATATATATATATATATATATATATATATATAATATATATATACCAGTTGGTTAATCTATATATATATATATATATATATATATATATATATATATATATATATATATATATATATATATATATATATATATATATATATATATATATATATATATATATATATATATATATATATATATATATATATATATATATATATATATATATATATATATATATATATATATATATATATATATATATATATATATATATATATATATATATATATATATATATATATATATATATATATATATATATATATATATATATATATATATATATATATATATATATATGTATCTGTAGACAGGTTTAATATATTTGGTGTAACTTAATTAAACAATAAAAGACCCACGCTCTAGAATTGTCAACGTAAAAATAAGAGAAAGGTGTTGATGAATATTGGACTACCACGCATTTCTAGTACAAGAACAATCTCAGATATATTGCTTCATACATCCTATGCCCAACAAGTGCAGTGTATGTCTTTCGAAACACCAAACCGACAGATGGAAATAGCAACGCATTGAATACAATTCACAAAAACAATGAAACGATTACATACATAATACATCATTGTTTGATCTAGTTTAATTATTAGGCGGGGGACAGGTTTGATACTCTCTTAAAAACGAATATCTTCAGAAACCCACATTTATTCCTGATTGAAGCAAATTTGAATTCCGAGACCTCTGAATAGCTGTTGGGTCAGTGTGCTAAACATTGCATCACGATTCTCCCGAACATAGTCGCACGTAATTATTCCATATTGTTCATATGCCCCCTTTGTTAAATACTTTATTAACACTATTCCGGAGTTTTAGAAAATCTATTAAACAATACACATTTCTAAATACTTCACCGGTGGCACAGTTTCACATTTTGTAATACTTTTTAATTAAATATATTCACTAATAAATATTGATTATATTTTATTATACAGTATACTATATTTATCTGAATTTATTTTATCAAAGTTACAAATTTTGATGTTTTATGTTTTGTTAATATTTACGTCTGGGACTTCAGGTACATGTTGATAAGGAAACCGTGATATTGACTTAATGTAATAATAAGATTTTATCTATTTAATTTTATTTAAAAGGATTTTTGTTGGCTGTTTAAATTTTAGAGATAGTGATATTTATTTTTATGAGCACCCTCAGTGTTTCATAGTCAAAAAAAAAAAAAAAATAATAATTACTAAAATACATAAATATCTAATAATAATTAAGATATAAATAAAACTAATATCAAACATATAATGACAAGAACAAGTTATATCTATACTTGATTATTTGAGAGACTGCAACGTTCAATCAGACGATGAACTCGGCCTTAAAATACAATTTTCTATATATAAGCAGGCACTATCGATATATTCGTTGAGCTTAAGTGAATGGAGTACGAACTCAAGGTTAATAGGTCAATCAGGTAAAATATACAAGTATTGTTCTAATCCATGCCAAGCAGAACGTCTTGAGATTTTTATTAAAATGCTATGAATGCGTTTTATTTTTCTAGCATTTATCTCGCTGAAGTTTACCATTTTAACTACAGCCTTAGATTATTCCACAAAGTTTGGAATCGTAATTCGATATATTTAATGACTGACCTTATTTATGTGTTATAAATCCTTAAAAATATCAATTAGTGATCATGGTATAGTTAAATCCACACTGAAATTGTCGCACAACCCACTTATTGTATTTTAAATCACAAACCAATCGGTAATCGTATTGTTTATTCTTTAAACGGTTTCAACCAATCCACGAGAATTCAAAACATAAACAAACACAGTACACTTGCGCGTTGTGGTGGTCAACATCGCACTAATCTAACAGTGGATAATCCAACAGTTGGCGGCATTATCCCCTCTACGTCACCAGTTGTACCAGTTGCAGCACTTTGCCGTAGATTTCAGAATGAACGCTGGCCATCCATTCATCTTAAACAAAAACGATTCCAGATCGATCTTAGCAAAAAAAAAATGCAATGTTTTTATTTTGTAGTATTTCGATCTATTTATCAATTTAAAAATATCTAAATGATACAGTATAATTTTTGTTGTATTGTTTTTTTATGTAAAAATATAAATATCTGCATTTTTATAAATCGTAATGATACTTGATGATTCGCAAAACTGATTAAAAGTATGTTAATACTCCAAGATTCTAGATTATCGAAATTTTATACCAATTTATTTGTAGAACACCATTTGCATGAAAAAAGTTCTTCTAGTTACTCCTGAGGAATCAGTAGATATGCAACCAAAGTGACGTTTAAGTATATGCGCCTTATAAATAAAACTACCGCAACCACAGACAACGATAGTGAGTTATCACAAAGAAATAAATTATTTTAAAATATAGTCATTCTATAAATAATGTTGGCAAATTAATAATAAAAATATCTTGAATACTTGAATGATAATGTAACCTTTCTTCGAATTATCGAACCATTTATTTTATTCCACTATCAGAGTGTGTTGCAATATTATTTGATAATATTAACTCATCAAATATAATTTTCTTTTAATAATAATAGCGAATCCCTATTAATTAATGAAAATATTTGCTGTAACTGCAATTGTTATAGAAATATTGCAAAAAAAAAATACTAGTGGAAATATGCACTTCCGGTTCGAATACTTTTTTTTTGTTTAAATGTACATCTTGTGTACAATATTTGTAAACAGATTATATTTCTATAGCTCCATTATTATACCAGTTTACGGAATCGGTAAATTAATTACAACGGAAGTTGTTTTTAACTAGCCGAAGAGAGGAATATTTTTTCTCACCTCAAGTTATTACATAAACATGTTTTTACATTATAATAATGAAGTGACAATTTTTCTATGAATTATAGTCATGCAAATACGTAAATGAAATATTACTTTTTCTTGAGTTATAACAATAGATAATCACAATATTCGAAAAAAAATGAAATATGCATATTTTGAAAAGTAAATGTAATCATATAATTTATTTCCCAATAAAATCTATAATAATAAAATATTTAAAATTACTACTGTCCACCTCATTTGATAAATTTTTAAATATAAAGCGCAGTCTTTTTGTTTGAGCGTTACATTACCATTCGAAAATGAAGCTTGCCATAATTCTGTTTCTAGCAAGTAAACTATTTCACAGTTGCGTGTCGGAGGTTTACACCGTAGACGATTATGTGAAAAGTATTAATACTTATAAAGCAAACGCGTTGAATTGGACATATCCAGTAAATTCATACGCTTACGCACAAGGGGATGGTGAAATATCAGGTAAAACATTCAAACTGATACAACATAACAGACGCGTCACGCATTCTATATAATAATATCCGGTAGCTTGTGATTTCGATGGAGAATTCGATTTTATTATCTGTGGCGGTGGCACTACTGGTTCTGTACTAGCAAATCGACTATCAGAAGTAACTGGGTGGAATATTTTGGTTGTGGAAGCTGGCTCTTGGGAAAATGAAACAACCGATATTCCTGGAATGACCGATTACCTGCGTACTTCTAATTATAATTGGGGATATAACACAATACCACAAGGAGCTTATTTTAGAGGTCCGTGGCATATGTTTTCAGTTAGCAGTCTACAAATTGATTTCCCAAAATTATACTTTTATTGTTAATTAAATATGCAATCAATTTGAATTCCAGGTTATCTAGATAGCTCTATTCTTGTACCAAGAGGTAAGGCTATTGGTGGTAGCAGTGTAATAAATGCAATGATCTACGCCAGAGGTAACAAAGCTGACTACGACAACTGGGAGCAACAAGGTTGTCCAGGCTGGTCGTACAAAGACGTTTTACCATATTTCAAAAAATCTGAAAACGCTGCGTTCCCAAACCCAAACACACAATACCACGGCACTGGTGGCGGGTTAAACATAGAATATTCTCGAATATTCGATGAAGTTGGTCAAGCGTTCCTGGATGCTCAACGTAAAGACTTAGGCCGCAAAATACTAGACTACAACGGAGAAGATCAAATGGGATTCTCAATTTTACAACTGACTGAAATTAACGGGCGTAGAAACAGTGCTAGTAAAGCGTTCATAAAACCAATCAAAGATAAAAATAATTTAAAGATCTTCAAAGATACGCTTGTGACAAAAGTGTTGATACATGAAATGAATAAAACAGCGTATGGTGTACAATATTATCGCAATGGAAATTTACACTATGCGAAAGCAAAGAAAGAAGTTATATTATCAGCTGGCGTATTTAACTCAGCTCAGTTATTGATGTTATCTGGGATTGGACCAAAAGCTCATTTAGATAAATTGGGAATTAAAGTTTTGAAAGACCTGCCCGTAGGTGCCAACTTATGGGATCACTTAATATATATTTCCCAATCATTTAGTATAAATTATACTTATGTTAATAAAGATACCCGCACTCAAGTCGTGGAGTATCTACAAGGAAAAGGTGATTTAACGAGTGCAGATAACGTACAATGTGTTGGTTATGTCAACGTAGACGATCCAGAAACGAAAGATGTTCCAGATATTGAACACGTTCTGCACACATATAACCAGGGAAGTTCACCGTATGAATTTTATAAAAATATTCAAAGATTTACTGAAGATACGTACAACTACATCGTCAAACCTACTGAAGGAAAAAATCAATGGAGTATTCATTCAGTTCTACTCCATCCGAAATCTAGGGGAGAAGTTAGATTAGCGTCTCAATCACCTTTTGATTTTCCTATCATTGATCCCAATTACTTTTCTGATCCACATGATATAGACGTTTTAGTAAAAGGAATCAAAGATATGTTTAAGATAGCAAACACACCATCAATGCAAAAATACGCGTCGACTCCTTTCAAGGTCACGCATCCAATGTGTAAGTGCTACAGTTGGGGGTCGGATGACTTTTGGAGTTGTATGGTTGAAAAATTAACAGATACGGTGCATCATTACGGGGGCACTTGTAAAATGGGCAAACTAACTGATCCGACCACAGTCGTAGGGCCTGAATTGTGCGTGCATGATTTGACAAACCTAAGGGTTGCTGATTGCAGTGTGATTCCAGTTACTTTATCAGGTCATACAGTTGCTCCTGCGTATATGATTGGAGAAAAAGCTGCTGATTTGATAAAAGCTAGATATGGTCATCCGAAAGAATCTTCGGAAAGCTCAAATGAAAATCATTCTGGAGAATCTAAATCTACTTCGAAAGAAGATTCGAAAGAAGATAAAAATAAACCAACAAAAAAGCCTAAAGATAAATCAGATGATAAAGATAAATCTACCTCGAAGGAAAATTCAAAAGAAGATAAAAATAAACCTACAAAGAAGCCTAAAGATAAATCAAATGAGTCTAAATCTACCTCGAAGGAAGATTCGAAAGAAGATAAAAATAAACCTACGAAGAAGCCTAAAGATAAATCGAGTGATTCAAAATCTACCTCGAAAGAAGATTCAAAAGAAAATAAAAAGAAATCTACAAAGAAGCCTTAAGATAAATCGGGTGATTCTAAATGTACATCGGTGGAAAATAAAAATTAATTGTCACCATACATAATTAATAAAATAAAATGTATAATTCTTGTAATAATACTGAGTCAACATTCTTGTATTGATTGTAAGGAATAAATACCCACAATGCCTAGGATCTGTGAACTGTTATTGAGTTGCAATGATCTCCAATCGTCACCATTTTCTAAAATAACAATATAAAATTGATTAGTATAAATATTTAAGTTCAAAATACAGGGTGTAACAGCGAAACGAGCTACCTCGAATAACTTATTAAAGATACAATAAAATAGTATAAAACAATCTTATACAGGACCAAGGGGGACATCCAATTATGAAAGAAAATTTTTTTTTTAAACAGTACTTCTCAAGCAACAACACAAAGTTAAATTTTTTAAAATGAGATGTTACATATTTTTTAGGCCCACATCACCAGGTCAACCAATGGCGATACACAAACCCCTATCGTCCCAAATCGTAACACTACAACAAAACATCCCAACTGGGATGGCAACTCCTCACCTCCAAATGTTTACCTGAGGTCTGGTATCAACTCCCAATCAGAAAACATCATCAGCTTCTGGAGAAATTTATTCCCTGGAGTCCTTTAGGTGCTAGGAGACAATAAGGAAGATAATAAAAACGTATGTATTGCTCAAATAATTTATTTATCACTTTTAACTTCATTTACAATATAAACAAATAAATATTTTAACCAATTAATTTTATATATTTTTGCTTATAGATTGAAGACCAAGATCTGCACCCCATACCCCCCTTTATAAATATAATTTATTGTACATTATTTTTTAAGTGAATTTATATATTCGAATTAATATAACTGTGCTGTATTTAAGTTGATATTGTTATAAATAATATATTTGAATTAAATGTATAAATAATTGTACTTGTAAAAATGATTTTATGTATTTATAACACTTGATTTTAAATAAAAATATTATAAAATATACTTACAGTCTTTACTTTACCTTTTAAAATGGGTACTTTTTGTTTTTCAGGTTATCCGATAAAAAAACTATCTTAAAAGATCAAAATTTGTGTTAAAAGTCAAGTAAAAAAAAATAAAAATTTTTAAACTTATATAATTTTCAATTAAAAATTTGAGGTTAGAATTAACCCAAAAATTTTAATTAAAAATTTTGAGGTTAGAATTAACCTAAAAATTTTAATTAGTGATTTTGAAATTTTTTTGACCATTTGGTCATAAAATCTCGGAAAATGCTAATTAAAATTTTGAGGTTAATTCTAAGCTCAAAAAATAATAATAAAAAATAACCTGAAAAACAAAAATTTGGTTTTTTAGGATGATTTGAAGGAGTTTTAAGGTAAATTAGAAGTATGTGTGTATTTTTTATGTTGTTTTTATTTAAAGCCAAGTAATATACGTACAAAAATCAGTACAATTATTTAATTCAAATATATCAACCCTTATTTCTAACAATATCAAAATACAACATTTAAATATATGATAAATCAATTATATACAATATAAAAGTAATATTTATAACTGTAATAAATTAATTATAATAGAAATATATCATTTGTTTAGTAATAAAAGTGTTTCATTTACTAATAACAACTTATAACAATTAAATATATTATAAATAACATATATATATTTAACAAAAGATGACAATAATATAATGCATCATATTTATATTTTATTTGTGTGAAGGGAATGGACGCTGGGCGCTGGGCTTAAGATTTCAGTCTTAATTCATTCCTCAGGGTCTTCCAGGCAAGGGTTTTGGTTTTCGAACTGGTGATGGTCTGCAATGCAGATTCCTCCAGAAGTTTACAAATGAGTTGTCTTCTGATTGAGGAACTGTTCCTTGGCTCTTGTCTTGGCTCTTTGAACTGAAATAAGATAATCAAATAAATTAGTTTGATTATTTAAGTTTAAAATGTATTTGTTTATATTGACATAAGTAATAAATAAATAATTTGAACAATACTTACAATTTAATTGTCTTCATTCAATCCTTAGAGGACTGTAGAGTGTGGATTCCTCCACAAGTTGATGAAGTCTTCTGATTAGAGGATGCGGTACTGATCATTGAACTGACGGTGGACTGCAATAGACTATCATTTCTGAAATAAGAAAATAAATTCAATTGTTATAACATTATCCTACATAGGAAAGTTTTAAAAATTTTCTTACTCTAACACCGGAAGAAATGAATAATGCTACTTCGGAATCAGTTTTGAAAAGATTTGAATTATGTTTAGAAAGAGATGGAAATCAGATAGAACTCTTATACTATTTTATTGGTTCTTTAATAACATAGAAGTTATTCGAGGTAGCTCGTTTCGCTGTTACACCCTGTATAATTGCTTAAATTGAAAATTAAATGATACGTAGTCAATATAGTAATTTAAACAAAACATACGATTATATTATCTCCATCCATTCCTTAGAGTCTTCTAGACTCTAGAGTATAGATTGACTAAAATGTCTTCTGATTGGGGGATGGGCTCTGATCTTTGAACTACATTGTAGAATCCTGTAGAAGTTGATAAAGATATTTTCAGAATGGAAGCTGATGGATTGCAATGCATTCTTTAATCCATTTTCCAAACAAAGAATTATGAATTTTATTTAGAATACTTATAATATGGGAAATCAATGGAATATATCTTATTTCCCAATTTCCTCATCAAATAGGCAGCAACTCATACGACTTCGCTGTTGTGAACAACTCGGCGCCGACAAATAAACTCGCCATCTACTTGCGAGTAGCAATCCACAAACCAAAATTTCTAAAGACAGGAATCCGTTTTAAAATTAAGTAGAAATATTGCTAACAGACACAGGAGTACAACAACAACACAGATATATTTATGTCTAGTAAATCATACGAAATTACCTTATTTTATTATAAACTAATACACATACATAAATAAAGCATTATTCTTAGAATTATTGAATGATAATACGGTAGAAATAATATATATATATATATATATATATATATATATATATATATATATATATATATATATATATATATATTTAAAAAAAATCATATTTTTAGCTTAACAGTTCTGGATAGTTTACGAAAATGTATTATATTTTATTAGTAAATAACAGAATTATACAGAATCAAAAGTATCAAGAAAGTAGGTGAGTATTTAAAAGTATATTTGCAATGAGTGCACTCGTAAACATAATTACTCAGAGTTTTTTTTTTATAATTATCTGTCTGATATATGATAATTATGAAATACGCGCTGAATCGTTGTTTTTTTCATACATACAAGAGATGTATGTTGGTACATATGTATGTAGAAATAACATACAAACGGCAGCAAAGTCAAACTAGTGATGTAAAAACCTATAATTAAATTCATTACAAACATAAGCCTTGTTAAAAATAAATAAAAGATAAATACAATTCAAATAATTGTACATACATACATACATACATTTCTCAGAAGAAAAATTACTATCATCTATTCGTTAGCAAATAATGTTGTGAGAAGTAATGTTCACAGTCGCTGCATACTACTGCGAGTGATTTAATATATTAATTTTCAAACATCAAGATTATTTTAATTATTATTTACAATTAAAATTAATTTTTATGCATCTTCTATTACTGTCTATTTATCAGATTACAATGACAACTTCTGGTAATTGTTGTTCATAATTGTATATAATTTTCTAAAGTACGCATTCTAAAATATCCTTGGGATGACAAATAACAAAATCGATATATATATTATTTTTCTCATAATTTAAATACTGATAATAATGTATGTTTCAGGAAATATAATATTGAAATGATAATCTTGACCCGAAAATGTATTGGTCCGACAAGGAATACGATTAAGGAAGCAGAGTTTCTGTCGAGATGATCCAAAACACGCAACTCGTCTCAAAAATAAAAATAATTATCTGTAGTATCTATTTCGTAAGAGCGAAAATTCCCCATCATCATAATCATCATCATCGTATAAGAAAAATTATTGATTCCTATGTTTAAAAGAACACCAGAAAGCAACAAAGAAGAAATCCGAGCTTATTATATTTAATAGAGTAAAGTCGAACCTATGATTGTTCTACAAACTAATTTCCCTCAAGAACAAAACAAATTACGTTCACTTTAGTAGGTAAAAAATATAAAAGAATGCGCGGAGCGACCGGCGTCTGTTCCACAGCCGATGCGATCGAAGCGAACAATTTTCTTGTCACAACCACATCACATATCCCCCTATAATTTGACTGGCAGAACAGAGTAGATAAAGCCACGACAATTTTAACTTTAAAAGCAGAAAACACGTTCGTTTGCTCTGTCTACGTTCGTGTGTGTGCTTGTACACCCGGTATATACATACAAAATACTTCTTATATGTATTAGTCCCTGATGCCGACAAAAGTTTTTTCTTTTTTTTTTTTTAGTTGGCGTTGTTTATGTTATTTTTTAGTTAAATTCGGGCAGGTTATTATATATATATATATATACACACTGCTTATTATAATAACTGATCGAGGATTAGATTCTTAAATACTTCTTTATTTCATATTCCATAACTTGGTCACGCAATCTCAAAGAAAATTGCTTTTATTTTTACCTTTTATTTATAATGGGGAGAGATAAGTTATACAATTTTTTTTTGTTTTCTTGCAAACAAACTCTACTTCTCATATATTTCTAACTAACAAAATTTTATTTTATTTACAAACTACATAAGTCTAAAAAAAAATCATATATTTCTCCTATAATAATCCACCAAACAAGTAAAAATTAGAATATGTGTTTGATACAATCCACAAATTGAAATTTATGTTTAAGTCAATGTTTATCAATATGTTTCTTATGTTACAGTACCAATATTCGAGAAATTATATTAATATATATATATATAAAGTAAGCAATAATAAGTGAAGCTGAGAGTGTAATGATATGATTGTCCCACGCAAGTGTGACGTGATGCATTGACATAGTGACGGCGGCAATAAGAGTTAAGGTAGGCGAGCCAGCACCTTAAAACATGGATGAAAACGCAACAATTTGCAAAAACGGATACACGCAATACCGCGTGATGTCCGCTGCCACACGGCATCTGACATAGGTATGTATGTACACAACACGTATAGGTTTACGAATGAAATGTACCTATACCTATAGTTATACCGATACAAAACGCACACGTAACTTCCCGTGCCAGTGTTCTTCACGTTTGTATTTTGTTTGCTTTTACATGCTTCACAACATTTCGGAGCCCTTCAGTCACCAACCAAGTCGCGACCATCATCCGCGTATTGTTTTGTGTTTGTGAACGCGACGGAACAAACTTCAACTGGAACATATACTAGTATATTAATGGATTCTTTTCAAAAATTTACACCAATTGTGCTTCGAACGACATTATCCAAATATGGTCAAAAACTCCATATAAATAAAACTATTTTCATCATCAAGAATAACTTCGATTTAAAACATATAGGTACATTTCAAACCAAACTAAAGATATAATTATGATATAAACGCATAAATATACGTATTAATGATTTTAAATCATTATGAATAAGAAGAAACCAACATGAAAAGCTTTGAACACAGCATGAAATATACCATATAAAAGCATATTTACTTCACATTGCGAACGTGTTGCAATAAAAAGTGTTATTATATACAAACAATTACTTTCAAAGTAATAAACACGTGGTATTCAATTAATATTTAGTGCGTTTCAACAAATTTCATCCCATCCAGGATGAAGCACTTATTTGTCTACACGAGCAACTCAGAGTAAGATAAACACATTTTCATATTTGATTAGAAAAATTTCATTCGCAATTTTTATTAATATTTAAAATATCAAATAAAAAGTGTAATATACCTCTATCAGTTTAATGAATCAAACAAAATAAACAAGTATACTTTTTATCTATCAGTACTAATTAAAAAAAATAAATACACATAGTATATATGTGAATGGTTAACAAGAAAAATTCATTATATATAATATCGATATTTCAAAGAATAGTTTACATTGTTTTGTTATCAAGATCAACTCGTACTGTATATACATAGAAAATGCATTATATGAATAATATACTCTATTGTTCAGTCAATCAAAACAAAACAAAAAAAAACCCTATCAGGCGTCGGTGTACGCGTTGCCATAACGACGACAAGGCGTCGATATACCAGTGAATTCATTCGATATCAAACAAACGTGACAAACGTCAGCGTGACGTCACGTGAAACGTGGGAGGAGCTTCTCCCCATTGTCACAACGTCGACCAATCATGTTGCGTGACTCCGAAAGTGAATAGAGAAACTACCATGTTTGAAAATTATCCTTATTATCGTCCGAACAACAAGGGAAACCATTTTGAAATATTATTTACCGATGGGAAATTGGCTACTAAATTACACCTTTGAACACAAATATTATACTCAACCAGGTACCTATACATATATGTTCGCTCTTCGTCACTCTTTCAGTCAATATCATCTATATATATATTAGCAGAAAATGCTGCTAATATATATATAGTTGATGATAGTTAGTTTTAATTCAGAAAACAAAACAGAAATCTATTTATTTTGATTATTAAAGACCCTAATATATATATTAAATAAAACATTGTAATAAATAGATTTTATGTTTCATGAAAATTTTGTAAAGTAAGAAACAATTTAATTTGAATTTCTAAAGAAGTTGATTTAATTATGAAATAAATAGATTTAGTAGTTGAGAGCTGCGTTCAAACATGTTGTGTGTGTGTGTGTGTGTGTGTGTAGGAGTGATATCGCTTCTCATTTCGTGACCATGTCTTCGCATCACCTTTCCTTAAAGTTTAATATGACAGACAGTGTCAACCGTGCACATGAAGAAGTCACGCGAATTCGTAAACACGAATCACATCAACAAACACATGTTGCTTATAGACGTTATACGAATACAGTGTCTACCTATTGATCAACAACGTCTCAAACGCTTATTTTCACTCTTGAGGAAAAATAATTTCAAATTGATTTCTATTCAAAACCCATTAGCAAAAGTTAAACCAAACATTTCTCATTTAATGCTAACTTTTGAGAACCCTAATAAAGATATAAATTCCATCATTACTTATACGAATAGGGATCGCAACAAATCACCATCCAACCCAGTTGGATATTCTCGAATATATATGTTTAATACTTTTTGTAATAATTTATAAGAATTATACTGATCAGTATTGCCCCAATAAATAACAGACATAATTCAATTAATTGTCAGTAATTTTATTAACGCTGCTTTTAATCCGTTCATGAAATCAGCACTTACAGACAAAACCTGTTAATTGACAGTTTATTTTTTTACTAGACCCGCTTAAGCCGTCCGTCCTTATATCAATTTATTTTATTATACAGTTGCGCGAATAGGCACACGCTTTTTATGCTCATCTGTTCCAGTGCAATCTGATGGTCTTTTCGTTTATGTGATTTTAAATTGACATCTGCGCACTATTATCATATAAATCGTATAAGATTTTTTTTGCTACAGGCTTACGCCAAAAATATTCCAATTTAAAAAACTGCTAAGACTAAATCAAATATCTTTGATGCTACGGAACGGAAGTTAAATAATTATCTAAGCTTTGAATCTATTTTAATTGGCAAAAAACTGCATTTCTATCAAATGTTCATTAGTCTACTTGGAGAAAAAATCATTTATTGAATATTTTATTTGTTTCTTATAGAAAGTGTAATTAATTTAATATTTCTATTTTTTACTTTGATGTAGTGTATGTACAGAATACCGGAACAGATGAACAAAGGTGGTATAACGGTCAATGATGGTTAAGGGCGATGTTGGTAAAAGGTTTAAAAATGTGAATGTTCCCAGTAAATTCGCAACGAGAATTGTATGTTTGTATTTTAATAGTATTGGCACCAGTTTCCTGTCTATAAAGGCTTATTTCCGGTGTTATCCTAGCGGAAATAAAACAGACTAAACATCAACGACGCTTTCAAGTTGTTTCAAAAATTTTTTTTTTTCAAATTGGAAATGTTATATTACTATTTTTATAATATTTTTTAAATCTCTAATCAGTTTCCGTTCCATACAAATAATGTATATCAGATATTTTTATATTTTAATTTTTTTAATGTCAAAACTATGCAATAGATGAGAATCAAGTGATAATATTGAATAAAGAAATATGTTTGATGGAAAACTAATTATTTTTTCCCATTTCAAGCAACTTTTTGTATTTAGTTACCGAAATGTGAAAATCCTTGTGTGCATTTTACAAAAACTACACTGATTCAAATCTGCAATTAAAAACTATGTTTCCTTTAATTAAGATTATAAGTTTTTTTTTATAAATTTAAAATACTACATAAATACGAATAAAAAAGTAAAGATTCGTCAAGTGACAACGATTTAGCAGCTGTCGCGTAAAAACAATACAGTTGCTGGTTGAGCGCGATCTTTGAGTTGTCTAATTAAAATGGACTTATAATTGCTGCAAGTTTTTATTCATTTCCTAGAAGATCTAATTAATATAACAGGGACATTACGCACAAGATATGCCTCACACTTGAACTATTTTTACGCCATTTAAAAACTGTAATTCTAACAATTGTTAGTGCAGAGAAACTCAAAAATATTTCAGTATATAATAGTTTAATAACAACCCGATATTATCAATTACCATAAAATTAAACAACAGCCGCATGAATTAACATACTGCTTCGCGTACACACATCGAACGAACGTACCTTTATATACGTATACCAGTAGGTACATATAATCAGAAATTAAAGTGTGATAAGACATCGGGGTGGCATTAAATGCAAATGTACACACATAGAATGAACGGGGAACGGACTGAGACGTCCGTCACACACGCGGTATATCGTCTACGTCCGACGATGGTAATCCTAGACCTGTCAACCACTTGACGGATCCGCCCTGACAGAACACCGCCGTATACCAGTATTACCAGCACCGGTCACAACTATTTTCGAAACTTTTAAATATATGGTCAACTACAGAAGGGGACTTTTCATTTGTTTTTTCTATATGAATTTCCGCAAATACCTGTCGACACTTTTCGCAATAATTCAACAAATTATTTGAATCCTCCACCAAAATTGAAATTATTTAATAGATTTTCAAGAAGATTATTTTTTTTAAATTTTGTGTATATATCAAAGAATTGAGTGAAATTTTAAGAGTTGTTCGAATGTTCAAGAAACTAGAGACGGTACTGTTTTGTGGCAATCAAAGGTTGGTTAATCGCCGCGCGATAAAAACCACTAAAGCATTGTGTCTGGGGTTCGATAGTCGAGGCTTCAGGGCACGGATATCTGCAATTCTTCCAGAGTTGTGCCACTTAACTACATGCAACCACCATACCATATAATGCTAACATTCACTGCAATTTTCTGTACGATATTACGCCAAATTAGGAATTACTATTAAACTGTAGAACAAAAAAAAAACAACGAAAATAAAATGATCGTCCGTCGAAGATCAAAACGAAATACAATTTATGAGAATTAGATCAAGTAGAAACATAAATGTAGTGAATTACAAAATTATTGAAGAATAGGTTGATTGTTGAATAACTAAAATTGTAATTTATTTAAAAGTAGCCAAGAAGCGTAACCTTGTGCGTTTAAATTATATGTAAAACTAAATAACATTTATCATAAGAGTCGAAAAACTAGCTATTTAAGTAATAATAAATAAATTACAATTGCTTGAAAACCAATGAACATTTTCCAAGAATATTTTAAATAAATATAAGTTTAGTATCAATAATAAGTATGTTAAGTACCTTATACGAACTTATATAATAGATTATTTATTAAAAACTATCGAAAGTCATTTTATTATACCTTATTTCTTCTTTAATGTAATAATAGATAATAATTACCGATTTTAACAAACGTTTCCTTTACCTATCAAACATGAAATAAAAATTATTTAATATCTACATAAAAGTTACAGTTTTTATACAATATGTTCCACATTTAGCATTGAGAAACGCAAAATACTGATACCACTGCATGAATTTATTAGTACTATAATAATTGCTTTTAATAAGTACATGAGCATTAAAAACCAACGTTTCAAATTTAATTATATGACATTAAAAATCAAATTTATTCAGCATTAAGATTATTACATACATTTACGAGCTATATTTCATTATTAAAGACTAATCTTATGAATTATATTATTATGACTGCATTACAATCAAAAACCACCAAGGAACTTTAGATTCTTAATTTAATAATATATGAGAAAGAAATAAAAATTCAATTTGGAGCAAATTTTTAGTTCTTAAAAGTGAACTAGAAATATAAAGTGTAATAGAAAACAGTGTGGAAAAGCTTCCGATATACCGTGAGTGAAATAAATTATCTATCGATACATAATTTATAAAGTACTAGTCTATATGTCCAATGTCCATGTCCACATGTTTGCTAGTAACTTCAACAAAACATGAGCTTTTGTTTATGTTTCATGAATAATTCGGACATGAACATTACGAGTTTTATTTTTCCTAAATAGATTTATGGAATCATATTTATTTCTAATAAAATAAGTTTTCTATTTCACTGAATAAGAACGGAAATTCGATTTAAGAGTCAATGACCAATTATGTAAAAGTGAACTTGTTTGTAATGGAGACTGCAAATGAAGGGTTTACAGTAGTAAACAGATTTTAAGATAACGAAGAAGCTTCACGCTTGCAATGATAATCAAACAATAGTTATTAAATACAGTTCTCTTCAATGTTAATAAGTCCACTGGTGTAATTATCTCAATCAGAGATAATATCTGATGTAAATGCAGTGAGAAGTAGTATTTTGCAGTGTGCAAACAGTGATTTGATAGCGTTCTTTCGTATGCGAACACGAATTGTCGTAGTTTTGGTACAGAAATACGTGTGCATGATTGGAACTCATTACAAGATTCTCAGCCATCATGGTCTGTGCACACCTGAATGCTAATTGATCTATTCATTTGCACTTTGTATAAGATTATTTTAATGCTCTAATTTTACACTACTAATCCATATACTTATAGTTTTATATATCCAGCACACGATAACAAAACACAAATAAATATAATTTTCTTCCCCGAGTTGAATTTGTCTATTTTTCAAATTATGTATTTTGCTAATGAAATATCTTACGTGATCAAAATACTAATTGTTATTAAATATGATTTTAAGTCAAAGTTAACTCACATATACACAATACTAGTTTTTTTTGTTTGTTTGTTGTTTTTATGTGTAACGAAACCATTCTTAATTAACAACTTAATTAATCTCGACCAATTTCCAAATATAAATCATAGCATTTAATTAAAAGTGATCAAATTAAACAGGTGTATAAACACATATATATATATGATTATTTATTTTTAAAATATTGACAAAATTATACGTTGTGCAAATTAAGATATTGCAAAAGTTAATATTTTGATTGTGCTTCTTTTTATTTGATTTATATTTTAGTTTAATTAAAATCATATACATACATGGGCACATACTTTGATAGAATAAGAAACGTCGGTTAGTTTAACGATTGGTGAAAAGTGAACACGATTAGTCACAGGTGCATCATGTGTTGCGAAGTGATGTACGCTTCCTTTGAGCTTGCCAGCGATAATTGCTCGAATCAAAAGTTTTATCGTGAATAATAAACACTGGAAAGATACTACCGCGAAATTACCTTACTCCGATAATCTACAAAAGCACCTGGCTATACCGTGTAGGTTTACCATCCGTCGGCGACCATTCGTTACAAATTGATAATAGACTTTAATTAAATTCTCTACTTTTTATTAAGCAATTATTTATGATAATAACATCGAATAAATTGTCCCGAAATTAAATATATATAGGACAAATGAATAACAAAATATACATAAAAGCATAATTCAGCCACCTACACATTTTAAGTTATTCAAATGCATGAAAATGAGTGTCAATGTTGAAATCGTCAATTTAGTAAATCATTTGCCGTTTTGGTGTGAGCGAGGGCGTTTGATGACCACCCGCACCTGCAACGCGCACCGGTTGACAAATATTTAATATCACTCGTAAACGGTTGATGTAAACATAGTGTAATATCCGAAGCTATCAAACGCTAAAGACAAGAATCGTAAATATAGTCACCATAAAGCCAAAGCGTAGGCACCACATTATGTATGTATGTATGTACCTCTTTTTGTACCACGTATACATGTGAAACGACTATGCTTGCCGCAGAATTCGCAGTCGCAATAACTCCTGAAGGAATAACAGGCCTATTATAATGTATATACAGTTGAACATCTCTTCGTTCGTTCGTCCGTCCGTCCATTCGTTCGTTCGTATATATGATATGGAAAGAGTTCGTCTTCGCGGTACAATAATTAGTACTGCAACATTGTTAATCATGGACAGCGACACCATGGGGTGGCTAGCGAACGTTGCCTTTGCTTCTAGGAACCATGGTTGCCCACGATGGATGTTACAACCTTTTGATATGTTCTTTCTGGTGTTGTTAATGTGCATTGTTTTTATTTTCTCTATATGTATTTATAGAAAACAGCAAATATCATAAGTACACTCTACAACGGATTTCACATTCAATCTAACACCAATATTTTCGTTCAAAAAAAATGTCTACTTTTAGATGTGTATTATTTTTTTGAACTAGAATTAGAATTATTTTCGATAGTAAATTTATATGTGATATTAAATCACGCGGTTATAAAAAAAACATATATTTCTAGAGCCAAGTGGGGTATGTACGTATGCGTACAACACACCTACAAATTCGATTAATGTTCGGCGCATCGAGAAGAATCTGTCCGTGGGTATGTATGTATATAGCGCGGCAAAAGCAACAACAACAAGACAAGATCCAAGAGAGCGAACAACGCGACTGTAGCGCAGCACAACAGCGATAACGCTGAGCACAGACCATACTAGCTGACTATAATATGAAATATTAAATATTCTAAATGTCGTCAATAAATCTAAAGGTATCGGCACTTATTGACCGAAAGTGTAAGCGAGCCGGCAGAAGCTTTACAATAACCTTTACAACAAGTTATAGTCGTTCCTCAATTATAAATGTGAGAACATCCATATAGTCGGTACACGTGTAGTGATAGTCCGGTTTACACTGCTCAAAATTATTTGTGCTTTTCGAAATTTAATATATATAAATCTTAAACCAGTCAACGCAAACCAAACATCGAACTACGGAAAATATTTTCCAACTAGGAAACAATTTCAGATTTATTACATAGATGTAATACAAGTATTAAATATATATATATATATTTTTTTTATGTTAATTCTTAAAAATAGAATTAGAATTTATTTAAATGTGTAAATGAAACCATTTCGATATTACAATTTGAAATGTAGTAGTTTAGGATTGTGTAATGTGCGTGTATTGAACAGAAGCTACTGAAAAACGAAATGTTGATCTGATGAAATATATAAAGAAACGTACGAAACAGTAGTCGTAATATCACACACATACATAGTAGTGAGAGGGACGGATGTCCTGTAATTTGTCTGCATCCCAGCGCACGCAGCACAGGGCAGCTCCGGAGGCGCATTACGGATTGCTGTCGCGGCTTTGCCTCGAAGAGCATCATCAGCCAGAAATGCAGAAGTTTACATCTTGGCGCGTTGTAAGTCGGGTCTGTGCTACAACAACTATCCGACCGAGTGCACAATGTAAATCATTACAGCATGAGGTCCCGGCATCGAGACCCGGTGCGCCGCGCCGCACCGCAGCCGCAACCGCAGCCTCGCCGACGAGTCTCAATAATTTGTTCCCCGTGCTCATAAACAAACCCGCCGAGCTTGCCATCATACTAGTATCCAGTAGTGAGAATGTTTTAACTTGTATGTTTACCCAAGGAAATTATATACCTCCTATACGTATTGCTCTAATATTTTACCAACCAAAAAAAATCTCCAAATGCAAATAAATTTATTGTATTAAAAACTAATAAATGTGCAGCTTCACTATAGACTTATTATGTTGAAATCATTGAGAAATAAAAAATAACCAGAGCCTGTATTATGTATTATGATAAAAAAATGTTTACAAATGAAACTGTGTATGTGCAGCGGGTCATAAGCCACACGGTGGTTCTTATGAGGCAAGGCATAAGAAAAGAAGTTTCTCTCTGGTAGTACTGGTGTAATGTCCCTCATAACTCGATGCAGAATGTGAAGTTATTACCTTGTAATCTCACTTTGTGTGTGGCTGCTGCTAAACAACACATATGCGCGAATTTCATTCTATACCAAACAAGAACTTAACAAGTATTCCCTTACTGATTTATTCCATCAAGTATAAAAATACTACCGAACAGCCAACTTGAGTTTCAACACGAATTTCACATCTCTAAAAAGTCGATTGAATTTAGTTTTAAAGCGTATGCACTACGTAATAGGTACCTATATATCTGGAAAAAAAAGTTGTTTTGTTTGGTTTTATTCGTTCCGAAACAGCAAACAGTAATAGGATAACTACTGGTTGATTCTCTCGCGCGTAAGTTATAAGCTCGGTGTATGTTCAGCACGAGATAAATCATCAGCTGAACAACGATTAATTGCAATCTTAGCACCAGCAGCGAAACCATTATTCATGCTAACTTCATAAGACATAATGAGCGTGGTAATTATGCTTATCCAATAATAGCTAACTTAGCCATACTATAAATCACCATCATACGTATGTATGTACTACCACGACAAAGTACTGGTATGTATGTATGTACCTACTATTTAATTTTTTAACTTATATAAATGTACATAAATGAAAAAATATTCCTATCGAATTTAAGATTTAATTTCGTTGAAAAATAAAATTTTGGAATTTTAATGAAATAAATAAAATATGAAACGTTATCTGCTTCATGACTTGTAAACACGATGAATTTTTAATTCCCCCATATCATTTAGTGTTTTCGCTGCATAGTATTATCAATTGTTTTAAATATTTTAAATGATTTGTATCACGCATATGAAATGACAGTGATGGATATTGTTTATGTTGGAAGATACATATATATAGTGAAATAATGAAAAATTGTTATAATTCCGACGATAAGCATCAGTTGGCGTCCACCTAAATTGGGCCAAATAAACTTTTTCATGCATTCATAATTTTTCATTTTGATATGTCAGACTATATAACAACGGCAAATTAATGTTCTTCTGTTAATAACAGTCTGATTTTATTTTCATATTTATCATAATTCATTCATTAGTCACTAAATTTTCCAAATATATACACATATATAACGGTATCATTATTAAATTTATTTTCTTTTGTCACAATTAGTTATTTATAATTCCATATTTGCGCGCCGCAAGGAGCGTATAGTAGTTATTGGATCAGATCTATATTATCCATAAATTCATAAACAGAAAAACAGCGGTGATAATTCATTTAGCGAGGCGGGCGCCCTCTCTTCTACCGAATATTTCTGGAGGCTTCCATAGTTCCAGTTTAGCACGACGGGGTGTTTAAAAAAATATATACGAATTTTTTTGTTTTTTTGTTTATTTTTAACAAAGCTACTATAACTAAATGATCAAATATCAACTATAGATGGTATTTTTAACTGAAGCAAATTAATTAAATTTAAACTAATGAAGATATTTTTGGAATGGGTGTTTTTATTAAAAATGTTTAATAATTTTATACATTTTGCAGGAAGTAGTTCTCCGAAAGTAAAAGCAAACTTTGTCACACACAATGAATATATAATTAGATACAAACTTGACAAGCAGTTGGCTATAAAAATTTAATAATAGTTTTAATTAATTTTTCTCAACTTATTAGTGAATAAATTAACCTATTTCCCATAACAATTAATTTTAAACGCACCCTCTCGACTATTTACAGACACACGCATTAAGATAACGTAATAATACAACGTATAGGTAAGTGTAAAAAGTAAATAATAATAAATTTAATCATGTGTATGATGTGTAAGATGAACACTGCGTATAATATGTGAAATAAAATTCCAATACAGAACCGAGATAAATCATTGAAATATAGAAAATAAATAAGAAGGTGACGCGCCGAGGAAACTTAATATATTTTTTTATCAAAGTTCTATAAAGTTGGCGAGGTACGACCGAGGTATACCTACGTTGCTCGTATGGCGCACTGCGTCTGCAGGTCCGCGGGGGTCTCTACCGAGCTGCATAATCCACCCATAACTTATTGATGCGTCGCTTATATCATTTACATACTAATTTGATACGGACTGCTCACCTTTTATTATATCTAGATACTCAATTTCAAAACACACATCTAAATAAACCAAAATCAATTCCTCATCAAAAACAAACAAATTATTCGTTATTATGATCTTCCCAATCAGGATTTACTGTTTTTTTTGTACGAAAAATGAATTTGAAAATATAAATATCCAAATTTATTATTATTTAGCTAGTGATTGAAATAAAGAATTGTAAAAATTCAAAGTAGTAAGGTATAAATGTATTTTAAGTTTATATAGATAGATATTATGGTTTGTGAGCCTCCTGAAATTGGGTCAGTGGGTAATAATTTTTCCAAAAGTCCTACGCCTTGTGTGACAATTGCGCTGGTGTGTATTTAATAGATAAATGTTCGTTTGGGTATAGCAGAGATACATAATAACCGTGAGAGACTCTGTAGGATATTCTAGTGTCGAGGGACGAGAAGAGTGAAGATGGCGCTAGTTGCAAAATGACAAGGCGGAACCGACTCACAAGCACCGCACTAATACACATCTATAATTGAGCGTGTCTCAAGTGCCTAATCGTTCTAGGGCCTCTAATTTCTATATGTGTATGTATGTATGTATTACAATTAAATTATAAAATTGAATTTATTATAGGTTACATAGGTACATGGTATGTGAACAATCATCGAATTGCAGTTGCTAGTAGCAAGATATTGTTGTTTCTCATGGTTATATTTAAATTGAGATAATAAGAAACATATCTAGAAACACACATTGTAAATATGCAGGTAATTTATTTAATGTGAGGTTCTCTGGAACAATTTTTTTTTTTAATTTAAAATCTCCCGTTCGTATATGGTATGGGAAGGTCACGGTGGCATTGGAAGGAATGGTATATCCATACGCTAACAATCTTTATAATTACATGATGTGGAAGATAATGACAAACAATGATGAATATACGAGTATACTTACTGATGATGGAGGTTTGAATATACATAGGTACATACATAACTACTGGTCTATTAGTTTAGAAAATGTAATAGATATACATATTTGGTTTCACAGTTATTGTGAAATTCAATATGTGTTTTAGATATTTGAATATAAATATTTGTATAGTATATTAAGCAAACATTTGATGTCTAACGCACAGCAATTCGTTGTTAGCAACCAACGGATATAATTAAACAATCATTCGTCATCAGAGTAATAACTTATTTCCGCGAAAACAGAATCAAACGGAACTTCTGATGATGGGAAATTTTCAATTACTTCCATACTTGCATTTATTAAATAATTTTTTTAATATATAAAGCATCATCAAAACAGAATTGATTCATGTCTTAAAACAATTTCACTTTTTTATTTTACTTGCTACTCAAGAAATTATTATTCTTAAACAATTACAGAATAATTAACTAAATTTAATTATTGTTTTTCTAAATCATATTTGTTCATTGAAAGAGTAGATTAGAAATGACTGACTTTTTAAAAGAAATAGAGCAGAGCAGACTCCAATTTTGAATTTATATATATATATATATATATATATATATATATATATATATATATATATATATATATATATATATATATATATATATAACGCAGATCAGAGCTATAGAGAAATGTGCGTGTTTAGTAGGCGGAGTTTAGTATCTGAGTGTTAACCAATGGCGTTTGTAGAGTGTAGCACGACATACACGAAGAGGCGTGGCCTAAAGTAATTGCATTAGAGGTGAGTGCGTTTCCGATACGCCCACTTAAAGACGTAAACAGGAGCATCGTTATCATGTTTTATTATAAATTGTTCAGCTACTGCAAAACCATATTATTAAATTGAATAAATAGTGCGCTGATCAGAATTGATTAAATTCTATGATATATAGATAGCAGACATGAACTTTACCATTAGACTCAATATTTCGATTTAAAACTGAAATTTATTTCTAATCAATCTATATTAAGTTGCAACAATCAAACATTTTAATAACATAGATTTTTAAATAATTTAAAGTCATTTCCCATTAATATACTAAATAGATCAAGTTATAACGGAAATTTTAAAATCAATTACTCATGCAGTAAACATGATCCCTATTGAACTACTATACAATAGTATTTGTGGTAGTAATATATGTAGTACATACAAAGAATAGGGTAGGTACATACATACATATAAGTACATAAACCTACTTCCGTCCGAAATATAATCCAGTGTGGTCAGTCATAAAGGTCCACGTGTCCATTGTCAAAACATCGCTACACCGCATCCCTCTTCACGGTACTTAAACCCAGCAAATAAATCACTACTGAATAATAAATCTTTCCATTGAAGTTTTTAATTACCTATATATAGGTATATTTATACTAGACAAGATTATAATATTAACTTGTGTGTATCATACACATATATGTATAATTACACACAACATCCTCTTGGCATTGAAGTTAATCATATTTGTGAATAATATGAATTAAAAAGTGCTTTGCAATGGAAATAGAAATGATTTTTAAATATCAACCAACATTTGTTTTAGTCCCAGAAGTGAACCAGTTTTAGTTTGGAATGCAACAGTTACCTGTACAGGTAGATTTAATGTGGCTACTGCCCGGCAGAAGGCAACGGAAACATTGTTTGCTCCAATTTTCACCTGAGCAACTAAGACACACAATATATGTATATTTAACATATTTCTCACACTACTCTAGTTATTTCAAAACTATAAAAAGTTATTAACAATTTATTTCAATAAAATATTCATTCAAAGTATCTCATTAACTTGGAACAAATTTAATTTATTTCATATAAAATATAATGTTTATATCAACAATGTGCTCAAAAAAAGGTCGAAAACTACCGCCGGGCAGATTGACTATGCGCCTTTGGTACTCAGGTACAGTAAAATGTAAAAGAATAAATTTGGTAATACTGATATTTTTGCATTTATTTTATTTTAATTTTTTTTTTAATATTACCTATAAAAGATCCTAAGTGAAATATTGCCGAATTGTTTTCCCATAGTGGAAAAAAATAAATTAATTTGTTAGAAAAAAAAATTGAGAAACTTTTAGTAAAATGAAATTACAAATTCATGTCGTCAAACCGAAATTAAATATACATTAACAATAATTAGTTTAAAATCCATCTGGTGCTAAAGCAAACCCCAAAGCTAGCTATAAGCTAGGGTAGAAAGCATTGCTTCGTGACGATCCGCAATGGGCAGCACAGTAGCCACAACATACATACATACATACATATGGTTATCAAATAGTTCTAATCACGCTCAACGCACAAACAAGCATCACAGTATGTATGCAGATGCAATATAATCGGCATAATATGCGTGCTTACGAATGCATACACGCATATTAATGTTATATGTACATATATATATATATACATATGTACGTGAAACACAACACTGCATTATGCATATTGTATACATATACACGAGGCGGCATCAGGCCCGAAGTGTGCATGTCTAATAGTGATACACATTACAGAGAGTGTCATAAAAATATGTGTCGTTCACACTTTCAAATGTGCACTTTCTATCATAAGGGCAACCAAAGGTTTCATTATATCATTACTCGTGCATTAATGCACAGAAGATTCTTTTAGTAAGTTTATTACATTCAAATTCTCAAAATTAACGGATTTTTCATCGAAGCAATAAATTTGTGTGAGTTTTTATTTTCTTATTAGTATTATACCTTTTGACCTTCTCTGATTTAAGTCTAACTGATTTCAAATTTTCTTCTACGGGTGTGTGTGTGTGTGTGTTGTTACTTTAACTTTTATATTTATTTATTGATTTTAATAGTTGGATTATTATAATAAATATGATTAATGAAGTTTATGATTTTCCAGATGCAATGATTTAAAATTAACATAAACATATGAATTCCATCATTAAGAATCATATTGATAAGTAATAGATGATTAATACTCAAAGTAATCGATATTTCATTAAAAAACTTAGTTATAGTTTAATCAAATGCTAATATATGGACACTACATAATTTATGTTTGTATTGAGAATATGTTCAATTAACATTTTAATGTGTTAATTAATATGAGCCATTAACGTTACTGCTACTTTTATGATGAAACGCGTTTGGCTTTTAATTAGATATCAACTATAATATGTAGTTAGGTATAATACATACAAAATATTATTTCCTTTCAGGCTGTTATTGTCAAGTCCAATTTCAATGTAAGACTATCGGGGCACTTCAGGCATTTCAGCGTTCGATCCATGTATTGTTATTGTAGTACCTACCCCGTTTGGGAGAATGGGGATGAAATTAAAATAGAAATTCGCCGGAACGGAACGCGGTTTTCCACTAGATCCGCTCCCACTGACGAAGCCGCACGTGGAGCCATGTTACTTCGATGACGTCACCACAAGGGGCGGTCTTGAAGCACACATGAGGAAGAGAGACCGCTACGCTAAAAGAATGGAGGGGGTGCTTCGATCTAGTGGTGGAAGTGCGCATGAATCACGGTGATGTTAGTCGATCCGTGTGTGTTCTCTCTGCAGCAGACTTAATACCTGTTTCAGTTCTTCAGGTGTGCAATGGAAGCTACTCTCACAACCAATCAACCCTTAAGGCAACACTGAATCCTGCTGGATTTACAACAACTACTACGATATCCTTCAGGCGCGACCGAGTGGGTGCCAAATTAACAATTCAGTGCGTTCGATTATTATTATTGTGGACACCGGGAACTGTTTATGTGAATCTCCCGTGTGTGAGACATGGATTAACTAAGCTAAGATAAGCGCAAACCCTTGCAAACTTGCTTGTTTACTTACTGGAATTTGTAATTAATTCAGTTTTATGTGAGACACAAAAGCGTGTGGGCTTGAAAGTGTAGTACGGACAGAAAGTGTGACAGTTGCATTAACGATTGAGTGGTTCCAAAGTTCGGTAAACGACGTCAAAACGGAATTCATAAGAACAGTGACGAGCCAATGCTCTTCGGGGTCGGGCCCGCAAGCTGGTGGCGTGGCGGCCGGTGGCGTGGCTCCGTTTGGCGGTGATACCTCCAGCGGAACGTTGCACGTCGGGACGGTCGTGCAGCCACCGCCGCAGCCGCAACCGCCGCCAGCACCACCCCAGGCGAACAACGCGACGGCCATCAGCACCACCGCCATGAACCAACTCGGTACCGTGTACGCCACCAAGCGACGCCGTCGGAACGGCAAAAGGTATCACACACTCACACACACACACACAACAACACTTTTTTTTTTATATATATATAAATATATAAAAAAAATTACGCATTTATTCTAAATAAATTTCTATATGTATACAAAATTAGTAATTAAAACCTTTATTTATCAATTTTTTACTTATATAAATTGTATTTGTATTAATTTGATTCATTTACTTGTCTGTCAACATGAGTTATAAACAAATTTTAATGGAAACCAATAAAGCATTGAGCGATAAAAGTCTAAAAATCTACATATTTGAATATGTAGCTTTATTCTATATTTGAATCTAGAAGATGGGATTTAATGTTTGAATCGTAAGTTTCAGTATCATGTTGTGATATGTATGTATGTATGTTTGGTAGTACAGTTAAAATGTGCTTAACGAAAAACGCAGTGAACCTTTGAAAAAGAAAACAAACGAAAAAAATAAAATATGAAATTCGAGCATGGCCTGATCTGTTAATTAAGAACCTCGCAGACTAATTAAAATACCTTTATGGTATACGCACTGCGATCGTTCGTATTTCATCAGTATCAAAAACTGGCAAATACCTACATGTCGTCCTCAAAATGTATTTATAATACTTAGTAAGTCTTGTCTCCATAATAATAATTCTAAATGTATTTCGAGATGTTATCTAGAGCACGGCTTAATAAACATTGCAATGTCAAATTGATATATATTTATAATAAACGTAGTACTTATCAAATTGTTTCCAACTCAAACACAATAAGATATCGCACGTGTATTTTATAATGTCGTTGCGTGATGCGTGTATGACAATAGTTGTTGGCAGGCGTGTAACAACCCCAAGTTTACATGTAGTGACGTAACTTAGAGGACTAGAGGCGATTTGTAGTCAGGCTAAGAGAGCGTGTGTGTCGGCCATTACAGACGCCGCAACAGAATCCGACAATCGCGCGACGCCCGTCGCACCAGACCCGCGTGCCATCAACTCGCTTCCATGTTTCCGCTTTTAAACCAACAAGCAACAGCGTCTTCACATTTATTCATCAACCATTACAAAAACATAAAATAGATCATCAAATATATGTATCAACTAAAAACAATAATCAAAACTCCTATTTTGTGAAACACACCCGGTATTTTTTTTTTATATATATAAAAATTAGTAATGAGTCATCGAAAAGTATAAAAATTGTATCTATGATTCAAATTACTCATATTATATTTAATTTGTTCATATCTATGCTGAGATCTAATAGATCAAATGACCGCTGAGTAGGGTTGGTGGGGTGGAATACGAGGGTATATTTATGGAGGAAATCTCAGGCGGCTAAGCCGGGTAGCCTGTAACTATATTATCTTATGAAATATTATACAGGGAGTCCGTTTATGGGAATAATTTTCGGCATGCAAACACTCAATTTTATTAAAAATATGCAAATTCGTGATAAGCAGAGCTACAAAACAATTTACGTTATATGTTTATATTTAACATAGACGAACAGCGAGATAGCACCAACTGAATAAATTGCTGAACTTTCAAACGTCAAGTAAAACACATTTCGTTTATTTGAATTAATTTCTTCATTTCTTTTATCCTAAACTGGCGTCATTTATATTTTTTTTTTCTAAACAACATTTACCAACAACACAATAATCATCAAAAACTAAAGTTTTCATGCTTCAACATAAGTATTGAGAATCGACAAATAGATCAAATATAAACCTCTCTAATAGTAAATAGTACAAATATAAAACAATTATAAATACTCTGGCGTATATTGTATTTTTGATTAAATAAACATAAAAGTAGAGATATTTGAAATAGAAATCTATTTTGAAAATTAATAACCCATGTAAATAGACATGTATGTTTTTACTGTCTGCCAAAATAATATAATCAAAATAAGAACAGTTATGATTAATATGTATGTACTATATATCATATGAAATGACAAGATATTTATGGTCAGTTAGTCACCATATGTAGCCGAGTTTTGGTCAACCATCGGTCGCCGGAAGTGTACCGAAAAAAAATGACATTTGTGGCCATTCCAAGCGGAGCATGACACGCGCGAACTCTGTCAAGCCAAACAAAACTAAAACTCTTCAATATCTCTGTACCATGCGTGTGTCATTGTCTTATTACCTCACAAATTGTCGATAAAATGTTGTATTACGATCATTAGTATATACAACTAATGACTTGACGGGGTATAACAACTAATGAAGTGAGGAAATCATTCGCTAGCGTTAATAGGAATTATGATGTTCGTAAATGATAGGTTTTAATGTAAAATGTACATCATACATTCAAAGCGAAGCAAATTAGAAAACTGTACATACATACATAGTTGTGGTCAACATATTTAGTGTAAATTATATAATAAAATCTATTTACATTTTCTATTCAGTTTCATATCGTGTTATGTTGAATGTACGTGTAGATATTACTAATTAAGTAAGACTAGTAAATGAAAATTTATTACTTTTACAAAGAAAATTTTCTATAATTTAGTTTGAAATAACATTTACTTAAATTACCATATCAGCTTCGAAATCTAAAAAAAAAGTCAAGTGCGTATATTTCAGAACATGCAATACACTACAAAAATATTTACTTGAACTCAAAAATTTAATAAAACCAATTAATTTGGACCATTAACTAGAGGTATTATTTCTCGGGTAAATTCGGCTTATATATAATATAATAAAGCGCGTTTTGAAGAAAAAAAAAATTGGTCAAAAGATGATAAAAAAACAACCAAATCTCCAAATAATTGGCCTCAGATTCTGTCGAGTTGTGGAGCGTCCCATCTGCCCCAAAAGTCACTACTATGTAATTAAAGATTCATTAGAACAATGAACCCTGGCTTGTGTCAGTACGTTCAAAAGTCAGTTCACTCGTAAAACAACACAGAAATACCAACGACGCAACAGCGAAAAAAAAAAATACTCGAAATTTTACAACCAAACATAAAAACACAAAAATAATATCAAATAATTATTTTAAATATATATTTTACAGAGTAGAGTAGTTTTCAAAATAAATAGGTGTCATTTATAATAAATTCGCACATTTATTAAATCAAATATTTGCTTTGTTCAACGGATCTTTTTTTGAAGTAGGGGCAGGTGGGTGGATCCATATACGTTCTTTAATGTTTTGAACCAAGTAATAAAATATTCCCAATTAACTATAAGTTTAACGCTAATTGAGTTTTGGCGCGGTATTTCAACTCATTTCAATGATGACCTCTGAAACAGAACTGAATACTTCTGTACCGGTATTATTTAATACTGCAAATAACAAGGTTGATGCACGATTTATTTAAATGGTTAGTAATTTTCAGTATAGTGCGCGCCATATAGCAGCTTAGTACGGAAAATTACTTGCTGAATCAATGCTAAGCTGTGTTTTATAAGCATAGGACATTAGCGTAGCACGGACTTGAATTGGAAAAAGGGTCTGCCATAGTATTATTAAAACATTAATATTCTAAAAGTTTAATGATTTCTATTACTATGTAAATCGTACATGTTCTGATTTAATTGATAGAATTGACACCAGGGCGGCGTACTGCTTAAACAAATATCTCTATATGCATACATAATTCACATCTCTGCTCAATTCAATCAAACCATCTGACTGCAAACAAAACATATCCATTAAACGAATCTAATAAGGAACAAAATAATTAACATACAAACCTATCGGTTTAACAACAACAACAAAGTATATAGAGCCACATAACTACTCGTTAATTAGTTCTATGTCCCCCTGGGCGACTTGTTCATACGCCGCCAATGCGTTAATATATTCTACCTATATAAGAAGGCAAACAGTGACGACTCGTCAAATAATACATACTTATAATAAAATATAAATTTAATCAAACAAAAAATGATTTGTTAATTTCCACAATACTAAATAATTTTTTTTAACTAAAATAACTTAAAGTGTATTTAGTTGAGTTCGCAGGGAGACGAGCCGCCACTGATGGCAGAATGCATCTTTCCCACGTATAGGTTATGTGGTGTATATGCTTACTCAAGCTCGGCAAGCAAGGGTAAATCGCTTATAATATACCATACGATTTTATGTTATGTTCAATATTTTCCGTCTTTCGGGTGCCCTATAGCTACTGTATCATTACCACCAATGGTCGCTGAGTTTTTCTTACAAATTACTGCCTTACCGGCAGTTAGGGCGTCCGTCTAGACAGGGGCCTAAGCATAGCCATACAATTTCAAATCTGCATATTTATTTCACGAATATATCGCGAATTATTTAGGATCATGGCTCTACCATTATCAAATGGGTTTCAGAAACTCGCAACCAGCACTAAATTAGAAGGTATATATGATTTTTTATTTTTATTTTTTTGTGAAAAATGCGACCATATTGTAGACTATTAGATTATTATACTTTTGCCAGTCTAAAGGAATAATTTTGCTGGGTTGAAACTACTGTTTTTCATAATATACTTTATTAAATTGAAGAAGTATGCATATATTTATTTTACATCGCTAGTGTTTTACCATTCGTCGCTTAGTGTATTAACATAAATATGCATAATGACATAGGTTTAAGGATGAATTTTATAACTCAAAGATATCTGAGGAAAAAACTCGATATCCATTTTTTATTTATTCAAATTTCGAACCATTTTTTATTAGAGCAAATACCAGGTTATATGTCTCGCATTTAAAACACCGTAACATTTAAATTTCACATTGCAATTATTTAAATCTTCTACAATTAGTATTATTGTTTCCCGCGTAATTTACTAAAAGAATCAGAATTGTTTACGTATATTTTATATGTTAAATGGAACACAATATTTTTCGATTAGGGTAAATTTTTCTGAGTTTGATAATAATTTGAAAAACAGTCAATCTCAAGTTTTATCTGCGGAACGGTGGTTAATACTTGAGTTTATATGCAAATGAGGAGGGTGGTGTATTAAATAATCTATTACAGGATAGGACTAAATATTCTTTAGAGACATAAATAAAATGTATAAATAATGATTTAATGAATTAGTTTCGCGATACTTGGGTGTTTATTAGATAAGCAATTCTCAATTTGAATTGAATGTGTATGGTATGGCTGCAGGGAGGAAAATTTCGTAAAAATGGTTTAAAAAGATCAAGTGAGAAAATTATGTAAATGATATGTTGTATTGAAAGGTGTGTTTCCGTGAAGGCATCAGTTTTAGTACGGCTCTGGGCAACGTAGTCCCGCGTAACGTTCTAGTGCGTGACCTATGTGTACAATCGAAATTAGAACACGATAATACTATACATTTTTTTGCTCATTTAACTTTTTATAAACAGTGATCCGTAATACACCTAACCAACACACACACACACATACACATATGCAATACTTTCTTTGTACCAACATTCAAACACGTTCATTAAATGTTAAATAGTATTTTTCTCTTTCATGTGTTCCTGTTCAGTGCCCCGTTTCTTTCATATCTTTATTTATTCAGTTGTTGATTACACACCACAGGATTTAATTTATTATCAACCTCTACGAGAGAAGTATCATTTTTGGATTGAACGACAATTCAACGAATACTAACGCATTATGGTTATGGTTGTTGTACACTAAATGCAGTTGTAATTGGTAAGAACCAATCATCAATATATTAACTACTAATATTGTTTTAATAATTGATACGTTTTAGACACTGTGTGGGTTGTATTATTTTTTTAAGTGAATATAATCATTTATGAGAAGCGAAGGTTAAAAGTGTCGGTCCTTCGTTTGGTGTGGGTAGAGTGAGAAATCTAATACGAATATTCAGTGGACAGCAAATGAGTTGTCGCGTATCAAATAACCGGAGCAGAGTAAGCGGATACCTGGTGCGAAATCCCTTCTAAATGAACTCAACACCTTGCATATTAGCCATATAGTAGGCACTGAAAGTATTCTTGCAGAAAAATTGCCTATGCGTTTGTCTATGGAAAATAAATAATTGCCAATCTGGGTACCAATCACGGTCCATCAGATGTGTGATGGGGCGTGGTTTAGTTCAATGAGGATTCAATGAGCACACCCATACGCATTGGTATGGGTTTCGTTTCACACATCACACATGAATACGTACTGATTATTGACTGTATTGGATGGATGGACATGTCTATTACACTATTATTACAAATATGACATGCAATGTTTTGTTCACCTTTTCTCACATACTATGATGTCATTAACATATAACACGTTGTTATTATATTCTTTCTTATACGTTGTAATAAGCAAGTATTGTCATCATAAAAAAAAATTCAATCTCGAAATAGTTACAATAAATATTAATATTTCGCACAGTTTGTGATTGAATTTTTTTTTCAAAAAAATATACTAGTTACTAAAAATTCTATTTTGTAAAATTATTTATGTTGCTATAGTTACATAAGCATAGGAAATTTTATCAATTGTGCTTGTTAATTGTTTAAAAGAAAAACCATTACGGATAGTTATTTCTTTCTTATACGCAGTATTGTAATCATGAAAAATTTCGATCTCGAGATTTTAACGGAAATATACGTTTTGACCTTCCCTGAATCGATTCCAACTATTTTTGGAATGACTTCCGTCTGTGTGTGTATGAGAAATATATTTAGTGTAAAAGTGTTCCAAAGGTTAACACAAATATTATAAATTAGGCGCATTACAAGAAACCGCGAATGTTCTAGTATATATATATATAAAAATAAAATTAATATTGAATTTAATATGGTTCATAAGAGTCTAATTGCGCAATACGGATAATTGCTCTATATTTTAAAATGTCCATATACCTACTAGTCTACATAATCCCGCACTATTTAGCAACGATTATTCATACCATTTTATATGCACACTAACGTTAAAAGCGAACTGCAATGACCGGCGGTGGTCACAGAGCTGATTTTTTCAATCTCTAAATTTCTGAAATAAATCCTATCCCTATATAAATGGGAAAAAAATAGACAGACTCAGGTGCTGTCTTTTAATAAATACTGGTTTCTGATTTTATTGTAGTATTAACATGCATAGATAAATTTGTTGAAATTAAATTTTTTAAGGCCCAAATTTTCCCTAATCTGTAAGATTTCTTAAAATCGTTACTCTTACACATATATAGAGCATAAAATTAGCTTTAATTTGATATGCAACAACAATATTATTGCTTGCGATAAATTATCAATTTTAGGCCATCCTAGTACCTATATGTTCTTAATTGATTACGCGATAGAGCACAGAGGTGATAAGTGCGGAATAGCACTGTATTATAAGTAATTTTAAATTTTAAGAATCGTGTCTTCTGCGCACACTAATTATTTATTGTTTATATGTACATCGAACACATAAAACTCGGACAAATTTGAATAATGACGTTTTCTGTGACCAAAATTTTGCTAAATTTGCAAAATTTGGTGTGTGTGTGTGTGTGTATGTAAGCGCTCTACAGCCTACACGGCTG
This sequence comes from Nebria brevicollis, assembly GCA_944738965.1. Classification (NCBI taxonomy): domain Eukaryota; kingdom Metazoa; phylum Arthropoda; class Insecta; order Coleoptera; family Carabidae; genus Nebria; species Nebria brevicollis. The sequence goes on from OX122906.1 coordinate 9,413,001, forward strand.
AAGGGAAAATTATGGTTATTGAAATTTGTTCTTATTATAATTTTTTTCACATAAATCGTATGAACTGTGCCTGTCAATTATTTATATTATTTATTTAATAGACAAACAAAAGTTTGGCTTTTAATATTTATTCTAAGAAATAATTTAGTGAAAAGGAGTTCCAAAGGTTAGTAAAATATTTAAATTAGAAAAATAGTCTAAATATGATCTAACCGAAATGCGTATAAGAAAGTTCAGTGCATGACACTGCAGATGTTTAATTTTAACAACCTCATAGCACCTGTAAGATACGTATTCTTATAGATGACCTTTAAAACACTGTCATTCTAGACAATCGATGTCCACCATCAAATTATTTTAGTTCCAATAGAAATATTAACTGGCATGTAGAGTAATGATTTACTAAATATAAAATGTTCCATATTTACGTAACTAGAGAATATAAATATGAAATTTAATCAATATATATATTTTTTAAAGAAACTGAACTGAATATAATAAATAAGATATTGATAACGAAGCACATTTAATTTGTTTTCTATCGTATGATATTCGAAAGGATCAATGTCCTTTTATAAAAGATAGTATATGACTAAAAGTACAGTCTACGGGACGAAGAGTGAGAAGGAGAATTGTTGGTTCAATGTTTGTCCCTGTGAGGGAGGACCTGTGGTAGAGGTAGAGGGTCCGTTTCTATGGGGAATGAGGTAACTCCCGAAGGAAACGGCGACTGGCGCCGCCATAACAGATACGCCCTGCTGTATTTCATACGACGCACAAGTACAAGCGTCGATATGCAGGTCCGTATTGTTTTATAGGCCATTTTGTGAATATATACATATAACATATGCTATCTTTTCCATCTGTCTCTCATTGTGTCTCTTATTTTTTCCTTGTCATGGGCCACCCTTCGCCATCATTTAGTGACATTACATTCTGTTGAGTTATCAAAAAAATATTTTATTCCCCTAGTGGCAATATAGATGGGCAATGATAAGCCGTATACATATATGTATAAATATTATATGTATACTTGGATCTTTTATGTCAGCTTGCGTAGTTCTATATGCATTTGACTTCCTGTTTTTTATACGACCACACCGGCAAATTATTCCAAACTTCTATAGCGATAAGGGTTCATATTTAAGTCTTGCTGCGGCGTAAACCATTCCATATATTATTTACTATTTAGGGTCATTTTAAACTGAGCATCCAGAATCAAAATCAATTCCTGTATTCCCGTAACAGTTAGTAGATGAACGCCATGAACCGTGCGATCACATCCTGGCCACTCCACGGTCGACATAACAAAATACAATATTCAATGATTCCGCTAATTAAGGGCGATTACGTTTTTAAGTGCTCGTCTTATTAATTTCGTTCGTAATTATAAAACAGTCACACCGACACTTGGCGGTATTTTTCTTTTTCATCTTCACACACACTACACCAGCTTTATCTGCTTCCAAGGGGAGAAATATCGCTTTTGGACCATGTCCACAACGATTGCTTTATCTAAATTACTAGATTTCCCAAAATTCCAAAAATTACTTTAATTTAATTAGTTTCATTATTTAAATTGCTTAATCTACATATATTTATTATTTCAAGAATATAAAATAACGAAAAAAATACACTGTTTTTAAAAGTATGAAATACTCGTACATACAATGTTTATTCAGTTTCAATCAAATCCAAGAAAGTAAATAGTTTTACACAATATTATTGGTTTTAATTGCAGTCTAGTTTAAAATCGTTTAAAAGTATGTAGAGGAAGTGCGTTGTAATATAGAAAAATTATTTTAATTACAAAAGTTGAGAATAAATTTACTAGTCGACTGAATCTATAATCGGAGTCGAGTTGTTTTTTTTTTACATTTGTATTTAGCGCTCAGTTCCTAAATTAATTAGAATAAAAAGCATATTAAATACGCGCATATTTTACAGAGATAACAAGCTGTATTTTATATATGTATATAACAGTACCATAATTAAAAAGACTCATAAAAAATGTAATAGATATGCCATTTAAAATTATTTTATCCACGCTTGTATACAAAATTAACGTTAGATAGGTACACACTTCATTACTAATACATCTAATGCCATAATTACGCCATCAAACATTTGTATTCGTACACATTGTAAACAATCTTGAGATTTTTAATACACTCTATGACCTTTCTTGAATCCAGTTTTTTCTTTAAATAATTGCGTGTGTTTATTTTTCGGTAATACCTTTTAATAATTTCTTTAAATTTTTTTAGAGTTATATATAAAAACTACGTATAAGACAACGTAGTGTGGATTCAACTGAATGATTTAAAAAGCCATTGCGTTGATAAGAAACGAGTAATCTCGCAATGAAAACGTAAAAAGCAAACAAAAGAATGTGAAAATAGAAAAGCAAGGGTGAAAAGATCGCTGGGATTGGTGGAGTGACGGTGAAGCTTTTAGGGGTATTGCAAGTTGACGGGGGTTGAATCCCGGGAGGAATAATCTCGCCGCGGTCGAGATGGCGGCCTGCACAACAACCCCGCTGTGTGTGTGTGTATGTATGTGTGTACATATTACTAGATTGATATTGCATGCATATGGTTTATGTCATCTGTCATTTTAATTCTGCCCTGTCTAGACTGCGTTAATATTCCATTAGGGTGTTACCCATAAACTAACAGGGAATGATAATGTGAATAATTACGCACATTTTTCTTTTTTTTTTTACTTAAAAGCTATTCTGATTACTCACTGCTTGACGATATTTCGCCTTAATTTAATTGAAATACCATAAAACAAAATGAATTACAAATCTTAAATATATTACTAATTAATCGCTCATTTGTATTTCGTATAATTCACTGCAATTCTTTTTTTTTTGGCAAAACTGATCATTTTAATTATAGCTTTAAATTGAAGTAGGTGATAATTAATAACTGTATTCAACATGACTTCCGTGATATTCATCTTTTTTTTGTGTTTTAATTCGCTACCAGCCAGCTTTGATGACAGTAATAATACAAGAAATTGCACAGCTTATAGTATACGCAGAATTCTCATCATAACATGCATAGACTTGTTAATAAGGGTAATAAAACATGGAATTTTTAATCATGATCGTATCAAGTTGATACTTATTTCATTAGAGCATCTTAAAAAAAAAACATTCACGAACATCAGCCATATTCATATTACTTTATTTAAACGTAAACGTAAACATATTTTTAAAATGTAAAACTAAATAAATGTACCGTGAATTTTTGACAGTGAAATTTATGATAGATTTTGTTTTGTTTATTGATTGCTTGCAACAATCTAATTTTAAAATGCAATTACTGGTAATGTAGCCACAGTCAAGTAACGTTATTAAAATACAATTTATTTTAATTTTAGATTGAAGTAAGGATGCTTTGTATTTTAATGATCAATAAAACATCAATATTAACCGCATCTTCTTCATTAAATCGCTAAATTGTGTCTATAAACATTATCGTTATATAGCTTGGCAATTTTTTTTTTTTTTTTTCATTTACTTCCACAGAAATGAACTAGTTTACTCGAATATATGGTGCATTCATTATTGTTTTTTTGCTACATCGTAAAATCATTAAAACTATAATACAAACCAGTAAAACTTAAAATAAATGAATACTAATTCATTTATTTTAAGTTTTACTTAGAAGAAAATTCAATAGCCATTATTTTGAAACCAGTAGTCTATTTGAAAAAAAATGTTCATATAAAAGTTATGCGAAATATAAATAACTTTAATGTTTACCTTAAGAATTTTTCTTTAATTGCAGAAACTGACATCGAAATTTTTCATGATTACAATACTTATATTGCGTATAACAAAGTACTAGTTACAAAAAAATGCTACAGTAATCATTAAATGTTTTAAGTATGTCGTCATATTAGGTATGGAAATGACTAGAATTAACAAATAAGATCAATTATGCCTGAAGATGTTTTACAATGATCAGCTGTCGCCAGAAAATAAAGGCTGAAAATTCAACGAGAAGCCATCTGTCAATTTGGTGTATAAATTGAATTTAGCAATATGAATCTAATTTAAGTATAGTTGGAATCTTCTGCGGAGCTAGAGTAGCATTTGTCAATTGTTGTTCTGGGGCATTTATTTTTCAAGCACATATGAACAGTTAAAACCTTTAATGACCTCGCTAAAAGCTCTCAACAGCGGAAAACGATCGTTTGTCTGGTCCGGCTTCCGGGGCGCTGTTACTGCGCGCCCGGACTTTTCAAACCCAACCCCTACGCCTGTATCTGCACCATATCCGTTTTCCGTTATACGCACTCTACGTCAGGCTTTGCACTTGTACAAAACTTCCGATATCAATACTTCAAATATTCTCGTATCGAACATACATTCGTATCAACATTCAACTTGCATTTTAGATGTACCTATATAAGTGTATATCATTTCGACAAGGTAGTCATTTTGGTAATCATCGTAAAAAATACAGCAGGCGGCGCTGCTTTCGACTTGAGTTGAATCTTTGGTTTCACTATCATTAGATTTGCCAGAAATATCAGATATAATCGTGTAATTACACACTATAAGTTCGTTAGCGTTGCGGTTTTTACATTTAATCTTTTTCTGTTCCATAAACATTTTAACCATTGTAAGAAGACATTAAATTTTTTTAGTATTTGTTATAATTCAAAACGATTTGTAATATTATAAATATCTGATTTTGCACGATAAAAAAGGAGCAACCTTGCTTTCTAATAATGATTTGTTTCTATCAATGATTTACATCTATCGAATTATCCAATACACAAACAGAAAATTCAGATTTATTAAAATAATAGTTTTAAGCTGAACCATGTTTTCTTTCTAATTGTTTCGCATGACTTTGAATTTATATTAAATTTGAAAATAAAACAATAAAAGAGACAAATTAAATATATTATCATTTTTCAAACGATTATTTTAATGACTGATAATTGAAATATAAAAATTACTTATAATTGTCAACGATATCGCTGTAATTCATGTCAACGATATCGTAACTTGCGAAAGTTACTATTTACGATAGTAAGCTGATTTTGTGTTTATAAATATTGATATTATTTCATTGCAATGCACATAAGAAAAAAAATTGTAATTTGTGTGGATGCAACGGTTTGCGAATATTTACATGTGTAATTGCATTCGGAAGAAGAAAAACGTTTTTGCTTAACCGCACATTATTCTAATTAATATTTACCTACGTGTTATTTCCAGGAATTAACTCATATTAAAAACTATATTATTAATAATAACTTGAATTAAATTAACATATTTCCTACTAGTGCAGTGATTGAAAAATTATTGTACTTTACAATTCAATCATATTTCAACCACACTGTTCAAGCTGTAGGGAAGTTTTTCAGAAAAATGTATCGAATGTCGCTGGAAATCAAACCCAGAACCTTCAGATCTGTGGTGTCATACCCTACCACTTGAACCACGTCATCCTCTGCAATCGAATGCTAAACGTAGTCTAAGTGGTAGGACAGTGCAGATTTGAATATTCTAAGTCTTAGTATTGTATTCACTAGGAATATTTGACTTTGTATATATTTGTTGCTTTAATATATACCTACCTACATAAATTATATATTTAAGAGTAGATTGGTTGATGTGTTTTAAGAGCGTGTTATGGTATGAATTTTAAAGAATACAGAAGCGATGTTTTCGCACTTGTATTTAGATTTTAGTGTGTCACGATATGCATACTATATGTATATCGTATCTAGCTGACATTGTCGTCGAAATGACGTGAATATATCGGACTTACGGGATGCGTGCCGATTTCGGCCAGCCTACAACCGGCGGCGGCGTTGCTACACGCGAGTACCACACGTCATCCTCTTCTCCTGTATGCCATGTTATGCCATTTAGGGTAGGTCACGGTTACGTTTGCGTTACGTTACCGTAGCTGAGATGCGCTCGTTTGCGTTTTAACTTTACGTGTTTCACTTAACTCGAATGCGCGTGTTCCATACTGTTTACAACGATGAGTCGCGTTGATTTCAGTGCTTTCCAATGCATCATTTCGTTACATGAAAGATTTTATCAATTATCCCTTGAATAAACAGCCCACTTTTGAATCTACTTTTCACCCGCAATTCAAATGTAGATTTTAATGGGTTTATCAAATTTATGTTAAATATCATTGTTTTTCCGCTATAATATACAAGCTGTAATCGGTGGCGTTATTAAATTCAACGTCGTAAACCAATGACGATAATTTTTTTTGTAGATTACATTTTAATAAATGGCTTGTTTTTCTGCGAACTTAATATTGCATATCGCGCTACTGCAGCGCTATTGATTACTCGCAATGTTATTTAAATTCATTACTTTTAATGTTATCAACTAATTTCTTATTTGACGCAATGATCAGCTGATAAGTTGAGTTTAACATGTAAACACCATTAAGACATTATTTTGAGAGTGTAAGTGCAATTGTGTTCGATGACGAAAATTCGTACTTCGACTTGCAAATGCCGTATAGTAAATACGTGTGAAGTTCGTAATTAATCATAAAACTAAGTCGGCGTACATGACAGAATTAATTAAATGTTGTTGTTGCGAAAAATTCATTAGGCTATAAATGTATTAACTCATGTTGTTCAATAACTTAACTTCTCACACTTTAAAGATACGAAATCAGATTTACGAATTAAAAATGCTGATGAAAATTATACATTTGTTGAAATGTGTGTCAGTAATTGCCTATAATGAATCCCAAGTTATTATTCGCGGAGCGGATTCATGGTCACCGATTTTTTTTTTTTTTTAATTGTTACTATGTTTCCTATTCACGATCATGTACGCGTACTGTCTATTTATTTATTGAACCAAATTTATATTAGTTCCTAAAATAATTTTATGATCGATAAGTGAGGATTAAAAAAAAAGGAGCTTAGGTGAATGGGATAACCTTGGTAAATAGCAATCGTTGTTGGTTTCCATGTAATAGAAACCCACATACAAGTTTATCATCAAAATAATTCAAGTACAATTCAATAAGTTTGTTAAAGTAAACTGATACGTTTTTTTTGTTTTATTTTCTGAAGCAGAAAATCGCAAAACCATTAAAATCTCCGAGTATATATGTATACGTATATACGATTTATATTAATTAAGTAATTAATAAAACGCTCGATAACGAAGGGTGGACGCGACGGACGAAAGCAACAACCGCGGAGATACGAGTGCACCAGGATAATAAACAAGAAAACGCGCAACGGACACGCCGCGAGAGAAAACACCATCAGAAAAGAAAAGAAAAAGGCCGAAGAAAAAAGATGGTGCAATGGACAGTGTTTGAGTGAGACAGAGTGCAACGAATCTCGATTTACGATGGTCTGGCCGCAAGCGATTTATTGCTAATAGCACGGCCACCTCTTATACACGTAATTAGGAAAGCATTCCACGCACGTTCAAACACATTGTTTGTTTGTTTACTCAACAAGACTTACTCTCACCTATTCCCCAAACTATCTTCATTTTTCGAATTATTGTAACGCAGAAAAATATAACGCAATTAAAAATTGTATTTGTTTTAAAATTATCAATTTTAAAATATATGATCAAAAAACATTGTCAATTATAAGAATTATTTATCATAATCGTATATCTCTTGAAATTCTATTTCCAAAGCTCATCCACACTATTGGTAAAAACCAAAAATAGAACCAAAAGAGATGAAGAAGGAACAAAAAATCTATATATAACGAACAAAAAGTGTGTTGTTTGGAAAGAAAGAAAGAAAGAAAATGGTGTTTGAATGTGTAGCTATTTCAGTTGAACACACAGCCACAATCGTTAATGGCTTTTTAAGTGAAATCTGGAATTCGAATCTGTCATATTATCTACGGCTGTATCGCAACAAAGCTGCTGGTGATATGGGCATGGTCGATGTGGCGTTGTTGCGGGGGCACTCTCTGAACTTACGGGCTTCTGACACCACCGGTAGCTTATCAGAACCACTCGCGCCTGATGTATGACGGTCTCACCGGGACCAGCGCGTTTGACACCGAAGGTGTGAGCGAGATGTCACGATACAAAACAAAAACCAGCGTATTTATTTACAAGTCGTTTATAGGTGTGAACTGTTGTTACTTACATACACAGTTAGTTAACAACTCGACAAAACGCAGTTCCCTTTTCTCTTAAACATATGCCCCAATTCCACCCATATCAAATCATTCTATAGAAGCACCATCATACTCATTATACATTTATCTCCCTCTCTCTACTACTACCTATTTTTATTATTTTTTTTAATCGACTCCTATATTTAAATATTTGACTCGGCATAGAAAGGTTTAACTGAAATGAAATAGTAAAACAGTCAATAATATAGAATAATAAATTTGATTTCTCAATATAAAATAATGTTATAAAAGATAACGACTTGCGCACCAAGATTTGTTGGCTGCTCGGGCGTTTCTCATACGTATACGGTAAAATGCTGTCGGCGTTCGTATTTCAAGTCTGATTTACCTTGCAAGTAAATGACATTTTGATAACTGACTCTTTGACTTTACGCTATAATCGTAATATAAGTACAGGTATGCAATCAAACCACGTACGGAAAGCATAAGTGAGAGGCTCACCATATACCTACATCTACTATTTTCGATGATTTAAACCCAAACACTACACATTTAAATGATACTTAACATACACTATTTTCAACCAACAAACTGCACTCATGTACGTTTATAATTTATTATAATTCAATAGAACTTATTATCATAATCAAAAATTCACGAAATTTATAAAAGTTCAAATAACATTTCGCTAATTATACGAAATAATTCAACCACAAAACAAACAAAGCAAATCATATATTTATGTATTTTTAAACATCTAAACCTATTGGAATACATGTAGCCTGTCTAATTAGAACTTTAAAACATATTTTCATGACAGTTTACAATTATTTTAATTACGTTTTAAATTGAATACTTTAAATACTCTCTTGGACTAGATTCGTGTATTATCTTTCGAATTTGAAATTTAAATTGAATTACCAACGTTTTTAAATAAATATCTATAAATGATAATGAATCTTTGAAATCCAATAAAAATAAATGAAAACCGAATGACAAATGAAGCTCTAAATATAAAAGTTAATATATAAGATGTCTTAATTTAAGCTGGCTGAAATGACAGGCAAGAAACAATAAATATATCGATTTACATTTGTAAAACGAATGCGATAACTACAGATGCATATACAAGATACTCGCACTGCGTATATGTAGATAACAAGATTCACAAACTTTTATACTTATGTTTATTCAACAAGATCTGTTTATCTGAACAAAAAATCTTTGAATTATATTCGCTCATAATACTAATGTATTCCGGTCCTATTTTACGGTATATGAAAATATAACAAGAACAAAAAACAGATTAAAGTATATTGTTTATTGTAGAACATATTTCTCAGACATTTTTGGCAGTTTGTAATTAGAAGATAAGACGCAGATTAACGTTTTTGGATTGTTACATAAGTTATGAGTTTCAAAAAAGAATTATGTTTGTATTATTATAATTTGTTAAATATTTAAGAATTAACAATGAAATAAAAATGTATATTCCGTGTCGTAATTTATAATAGTGGAATGCTAATGATTAGTTTATTTATTTCGCTTGACTGGTACTCAATTCTTAACTGGTCAATGATTTATGTTTATGTGTTCGGTTCAGATAGCGATGTGTCAAAAATAATTGTTTTATATCTTGTCCGACAAGTGTTATGTCCGTTTTAAGATGTCTGTGCATAGTTTCGGTTACGTTAATGCTAATTTGATGGACGACATATATTATTTAAGCCCACATAGCGCAATAAACTGATTCCATAAAAACGTTAATCAATTCTATTTTTTTTTTTATAAAAATGAAGATGGTTGTAATTGCATTAAAGTTTTTATTTGGAGATTCAGCGGCCGCGGGTCATTTGAGGTATGATTCTTTTCATCGTAATATAAATGCTTCATCCGTGACCAACAAAGTAATTAAAATATCAAGTATTTAGTTGTAGGCGTTCAAATCGGAACTGTATAATGTGTATGTTTTCATCGGACGAGCAGTTATAATAGCCATAAATTTTGAATAATAAGTCTGTCCGCGAAATAATTATATTTATAAAACATGCTCTAATGGGAATTAAATATATGTTTAATTCGAAACAGTGTTACATTTACTAAGTATGTACTACGTATTAGAGTAAAAATGTGGGTGAGAAAAATGAGTGGATAGAAAAAAAAAAGTGTTAGGTAAAAACCTCATTGAATCTATAATTTCGTGTGGGCCAAGCATACAGCTTAATAAACAAGGATAGACTTTAGATTTGAATAGAAATGAAAACGAAGCGAACAAAGACGAGCGCACGCGTTGGCCGTGCGACGACAAAACCGGTAGCCACTGATGAAGACATCAGCAATGGGCTCTCGTGAGAGACTATTAACGGAGTGGTGTCTTTAACAGATGTCGTCCCCGTTCTGGGCCCGATGAACGGGCGTTATGCAAATCCGACAACCGCTCCCAGTTGCCGGCAACTCGAAACGACATACATACATACATACATACATACATCTTTCACTCGTATAGATTTATACAGCCACTTTGCTTTTGTAAGGGATGCCACAACTTGTCACGAACGACGCAGCACGAATCTGTAAACAGATTCACCTTTAAAACTGGATACGAGGCGGATTATTTAAATATTCTTTAACAATAGCGTATATTGCGCATGCGTTTAATTAATAACCATAGTGTTGCAGACAGTTGATGAGAGAAATACTTTTTGCAACTTTCGGATTACGCCCATTGCATGTTCGCAGCCCATTGACACAAGGAACAAATGGTGCAGGTGTTAATATCCATACATACATCACTACGCGATGTATATCACATATTATATGTATATTATATCGTATCCATAATACCTAACTATTCTAACTGTATGAGCACGCATACATACATATCTGTTTTAATAAAAGAAAATTGTAAAAATGCGCTTCCATATCACAGACATTTAGATAACATTATATTTTACGACACACATTCCTAATGATTATAAATCATTCATTTAATACTTAATACATAAATGTTTATTTGCATATTTCTCGAATTCAAAAGTTTATTTAATTAAAATCATTTCACATCGCCCTAACTCTGAAAATGTCGCTCGTTAGACTAAATTTTGTCGCTTGTTCCCTACTAAAGGTACTGAACCGATTACAACCAAATTTAGCTCACATATTGTGTAGGTGACCGGTAAAATCAGTTCGCATTTTAATTCTAATAAGTACCGTACTTCAAGAGATATTATGAAAAAAGAAGTTTTAATCTACTCTAATCAGATTATGATCAAAAGAACTTAAAAAAATAATCTTATGTTCAAATTATAAACGTAGTATTTATATTTGAAAATGATGAACATATGAAGTTAATAATTATAACGTATTAATTTTTTATCAATATAATTTCTCAATAGTAAAGGTGTTCTGCATTAATAGTTATTTCTTATTTCACTACTTTAATTTGTAGGTTGGTAATGATAGCAAAAAACCGAAAGAAAGTTTCTGTTGGCCATTAATTGGCATTTGCTCTATCATAACCCGGACATTACTAAGCGTAAATTAAAAATGATGTGTAATCTGATATTATATTTGCTGAAAATTCAGTTCGCTGATACGCATGCCGTAAATGTAATCTGCGTCATTAAAATATGATCTGGAAAGTTTGAAATGAAGGAAAAAATAAAATTGAATCTGATGCTAAACGATTAAAGGCAAGCGTTGAAACGACGATTTAAACTGCGGTTTGCACAATGACTCGAATCATATTAATTTAAGAGGACAGTTTCGAATAATAGCGTGTGTGTGTGTGTTGGCGACGAAAACCCGCTCCGATTCAACCCAGCTGCTTTGTATTCAGTATTCGAACAACTTTTATAACACTATTCTGATGTTAAGTGGTGTGGAAAGCGACAAAAAAAAATATTATCGAAATTTTTTGTTATTTTATCATCGACGGCTTACCATAAATTTGATACCAGTCTCGCAGCGTACAATTTCAAGAAAATAAATTTAAAAAAAAAACACCTCACACCGTTCATTCTTTAGCAGAAATTCGTCAAATAAGTGCGATTGATTGAATCAATGTTTGTAAACAACCGTTTGTTTGTGCAAGTGCGTGTGTTACCTGGCGCTTGTGCGTGAATGTTCGCATGTTGGTTGGTGTGAGTGCCCCAGACATGAACAATATTTATGGCGTGTGAAGATTTCATTGAGACAAGTTTGTGTGTGTGTGTGTGTGTGTATGTCCGTATGTTTGTGTTGCACGCCAACATCCGTGGCACGCTTGTGCATCAATCTGTTGTTCACGTTTTTACATACCTATTGTATTCATAAGAACGCATTTACTCTTTATTTTCTTATACGTATTACTATCATGATCAACTGAGATAAATTGATTTATTTCTATGTGAGATGATTCACAAATAACACAGGAAATTTATCTCAATTAAATACGAATATATCATACTGACGGACATAATTAATCAATGAATATAATCATATAAAAGATTATTAATAATAATGATAAAAAAAATGATTTCATAACATTTGCGTCCAAAACGCATATGGGTTTACAAAAAAATGCGACATAACATTGATTCCATTTTATATTTACAGAACTACTCAAACATAACAATCATAAATCACGTTCAGTGAAACAAGCGTCAGTTGATTATATCCATCAGAAAGTAACTTTTCAGAAAATTGTCTCATCTTTGCAATCCGGATTTGTTATCTTATCCTTATTTGTACCTAAGATCTTCTTGTGGCTTTTGAGCGTAATATATTTATCGAATCATATTCACAAATTGTAACACTAATTTGATTGATACGAATATGTTTATATGAAATGTGCATTTAAGTCTATATATATGTATGGGCAAACATATATTATAACGGCTTTCTGAATAGATACTTTAATAATACACGCAGCATCAGTGCTGGAGCCTGTCATTACAAAAGAGTTAAGAGAAACTTTTAAAATGCCTGGACTAGGCCCCAAATTTCTTTATAATTCGTCTTGTAAATTTAGATTGGTTACCTAATGATCCAAAGCTGTTGTTTTTTGTGTTTTAATGTTGAGTGAGAGTACAACACATTTATTATGAAGGTACTCTTGATGCATTCAAACAAAACAAAAAAAAACATTTTGATTCTTCCTTGTTTCTCTTTCGAATCAACATTTTAAAACAAAACTCGACAAATTCCTCAAGCAAAACATTTCCTAGATATGTCAACGTAATTCTCAAAACTCTATAGAACACATTTAGAAATAATCATTTTTACTACTACTACAACTAGTCTGGCGGAATGAAAAATCTTCAAAGCACCCATAACTAATTAGATTTTAAATATGAGCTCAACTGGGTGGTCGTACTACAAGTTAGAAAATCGAAAGAAGAATCATAACATAACAATTGAGACGGGCGTAAAAGAAGAAAATCATGTCATTTAGCGAGTATACAGTAATGATAGATTTGGCTGTAATTCCTGGAATATGAGAAAGAAAATCATAGTGCGCGGTGACACATTTTTGTTACATCAATGCACATAGTTGATAATTATATGCACGTTTAATTGCAAGTTATATTATGCAACATAGAGTAAACGTATCCGTTTATTTACACCGCGTTATTAAAACAGTCAGCAGGAGAAGTCCGTCTTGCCTTGTCTTGTCTTGTCATTCTGCTAAATTACTATGCTGCTAAAACTAAACTACTAATTACGAAGAGAACGATTTTAATTCGTATCCTCATGTTAAAAATCATGTAGTTATTCTTCTCTGATATGTGAATAAGTCTATGCCACTTTAATTAGTGTATTAATTGGTCTACAAGTAAAATTACTCGTTGCACAAAGATAAAATTGTTGATTATCCAACCAACCAACCAACCAACCAACATATGTGAAAGACTACTTTTTTATTTTAAGTATTATTCATATTTTTCATGCCGAAACATCCTGTATGTATGGTTTACAGATCTTTACTACTTATGACACGCGAATATTTACCATAATTAAACTAATTGTTAAACAATTAATGCGATCATCTTGAATTATTTGTTTTGTAATTATAAATAAAACACAATTATAAACATTAATGCAGTTTTAAATACAACCGAATCATACTAGAATAAATTTAATTCGAGATTGTTTATCGTAACATTGATCAGTATCGTGAAATCGGATCGCTTTGAAATATGTTTACGGTGTACTAATCCAGAAATAAATAAATTACATCGCGTATACGCACAAAGATTAAATGGATCGAGTAACTTAGTCCGCGGATTAGCACATATATATTGCATCTAGATGCATTCGAATACACCACATAAACCATTGTATTACCGTTTTTTTACAACGATTATTTATAGACTTTTATATGAATTTTAGTGACTTTTTATGTCTATTTTTGACAATTAAGAAATAACATTTCTTGTTCGACATTTAACGTTAATTTTCTGTAAAATAATTGGGCCTGTAAGCTCATATAATTGAGTTTTTTGCTAATGATATTATTATGTTTAACTATCAAAATTGCTATAATTTTTTTAATAAATACAACATTCGAGGTTTTAGCCCTAAGGACATTTAATTAAATTACAAAAATATACGTCGTATTTTTGTTTGAATTTAAATATGATGTCTAATTTAAAATTGAGCCTGATGAATTCAATAAAACTTATAGATAATTCAGCGATTACAATAACTGTTAAATGAACAAGCCGTGCAATTATCGACTTATGTATGCATAGATACACAAATGTATCTCATCTGTACTGCTTTGTATACACATTCTAGGAAACATCTCGTTATACGTGAACTTGAATTTGATGCTCGCACGAGCTTCGAACTGTATTATTTTCTTGTCAGTAACTAAACGCAATGTGCACGGACTTTGCATACTGATTCAATTATACATACGTTTTAATATGCAAGATATGTTTCTACAATAATAAACAACTACGATTAAACATAATACATATCATATAAAGAGCGTGAAAAAATTTGTTTAGAATATTTGCGTATAGAATTTTAGATAATTTGTTAAGTGATTTTGATTGATTTTCCATAATTATATATGTTTGCTTTAGTTTAAAACCGGCACCAAAGGATGGTGTAACGAAAAGCAACCCAAGTAAACGCCATCGAGAACGATTGAACGCCGAGTTGGATACCTTAGCGAGTCTGTTACCATTTGAGCAGAATATTCTTTCCAAACTGGATAGACTCTCAATTTTAAGGCTGTCCGTCAGTTATCTTCGCACAAAAAGTTATTTTCAAGGTAAGTGATTCTCGTAAATAAATATATAATCCACCACTAAATATGTTTGTTTATAAATTAAAAAGTATAAAGATAAAAGGTGTGTTCTGGTTCAAAAGAAACATCTGTAATTGTTATTTCATAGACTTCCTACTTTCTTTCGAAAAAAAAAAATTTCGTACATACCTTTTGAACGTGATAATAAGTTTTAATTGCATACGTCAAGTGTTTGGATTGAAATTGATGGATATTTAGGTTGTTTCATTGCTAGGAGCATTTCTTTGATTTCTAGAACGTATGAATGTAACAAAAACTCTGATGGACAGTCTGCAGGCGCAAATTTCTAAATAATTCAAATCTTATAACGCAGATTTAATGATAATTGAAGGTGTCTAATTACTTTTGAATTGTGTGTCATTAAAAGTTATTGATATTTTGATTGAATATTTTCACTAACAGTGGTTTCACTAGATGATTCAATTTTTAAATGGAAAGCATTAGATTTTTTTTCTCGAGAACAAATTCAATCGATACTATAATCATATACAATGAGTAACGCGTGTCGAAATGCAGTTCTAGTGCCGAAATAAAAGAAATCCTCTAAGTAAGAATTTATAGACATTTGTACTCTAAAAGAGTAAAATATGAATAAATTTTAAGAATAAAATTTATTACACTTAAACAACAAAATATAAGAATTTCTTGTTAAAAATCTTTTGTATAGAAATGTATTATGCGCATTTTTTAACAATTTTATTTAACAATGATACCTCATAAATATACGAGAGTGACTGAATCGAGGAAAGTTTTGCGTGATGGAGTTGAGTAGCGTCCAGCGTTTATTACATATTCGAATTCTTTCTTATAATATTCACTGAATTACTGTCTTTACGTGAGCATGTTTAGAATAAGTATATTTGATTTGATTTATAGGCTTAAGATGGCATGCCAAACGTTTTTTGTATACTTGTTACGATAAATAATGTTTCTATTAGTCGTTTGATGTTTTATTTTTATTTAGTTTTATTATAAGGATGTGATTCAATCTTAAAACTTTTGTTTGCGAGTTTTGTATAATTTATAACGTACATGCTTCGTTAAGATAGCATGTTACAAAGGATTTTTTTTTCGAATTTTGCATATATAAATTTTTTTTATTGATTTATTTAAACTCAATTTAAAACTGTGGAGACATGAGTGACCTCTATGAATATATAAGACATTTTACACATATATACATAGTAGGTTTAAAAATTAAAATTATTTCAGTTTCTAAAACAACTTTTTATATGTAAAACAAGAAGTATATATCAGCAATAAAGAGTATCCATGTGTGAGTTTATAATAAAATAAAAATGGTAAGAAAACAAATTACTTGGCTAATTACAAGGTTAATTATAATTAATTTCCATATTACTCGGCGTCTGAAACAATTACGAGAAAATGTGCAGGCATTAGGACAACCTAACAGATACAATCATAATCGCGTTTTTTAGTGCAATATTTCCTAAATTAATTTTGACCGAAACATATATATATATGCGTTGTAGTTAGTTCTAGGAATAAAATTTTCAAATTCGCTCGAAAATTTATATGTTTCCTTCCATGTTTGATAAGAAGTGAAATTTATAACATTTATAGCAAACAGTCGCACGTCCAAAATGACATATGAATATTTATGTATTACGGTCGAGTTGGTCACTTAGTGTAATCAATAACCATAAGCTCACCCACAAAATTCAAAGGAAACGGTTATAAATAATATTTTACAAGTTTTTTATTTTATATGAGAAAATGAATGTATTTGCATAAGGCGACCCGTTCCCGTGTTATCCTATAAAGTTGTTAAATATATTTATTTTTGTTTGTTTTATTTTTACGGTCAAAGTTATGACTGGTCATTTTTATTGTGTTATCGTAAATAAAAACTACAAAATTTACATAATTTTGAATTTTGACAGCCGATTGTTACTGATAATGGCATTGCGCTTAAACGAATTAAAATACCTAGATTTACAAAATAATCGTAGCAGCGCATTTCGCTGGTTTCTATGATTATTAGAATGTGAAAATTCATTAAATATTTAAATTTCTTAAATATACGGATTATGTATATATATATTTTTAAAAATGCGTTGAATATTAGTCTCGAATATTTCAGCGATATTCGTAACGGAGCATGAAAATAAATGTAACCCACATATGGCGGAATAAATGTAGTTTGTTTCCCAATTGATATTTGGTAGATTAGCGTACACGGTAACCTTACTGACCTAACTGCTGATCATACTTACGTGAACAGGTGGATCACGCGTGATACAGTGTCGTGACCTATCGTGTGTTTTCATGTTTTCAACTTGTGATCACGTACATACGCCTTAATTAATAATTACTACAAAAACATTCAGTTGCGCGGACACGTTTTGATTAATACTTTACGAGTGGCACACTTCGACTGGTCAAACAAATGAAGATGACCAAATTTAAATAAATGCATTCCAATTATTATTATTATAAACTTAGTACACAAACCATATATTATTTGAAAGTTTGCGGTCACAATTGTTATTTTTTATTTTTTAACCAGAAATCTAAGAATATTAGCGAATGTTAACAATATGAAAACGGGCCATTTCGCGGTCGTTGGTTTCATGGCATTTAACTTATACGCTAACATACACTTTCCATCGAATTATACCTATTAGATCTCTTTTAATAATGTATCACTCATTCAACTTAAATAACCACCGTTGCGGAAACAATACCTATGTACATACATATAGATTCGTGTAATTGAAACAACAAATTTGAAAAGAAATTATTTTATGAGTGTGCAATACGACAATATGGAAATACATAAATACATAAATTGGTTAGTTTTACTCAAACTTTAAAGTATCAATTACCTTGTTTGATGATTGAGTGAGTAATCATATCCAAACATACCTGAAGCGAATTATTTATTAAGTCTCGTTGCACAATGCTAAAGGTGCCTATCTCAAGGAAGTCAATAATGTACGCGGAATTTTATAAATTAGTAATTTATCAGTGATATTTTAAATACAATAAAAAAATGGTGTAAAAGTTCATCAAAACAGGTACCTGTTTTTTGCCGTCTTATATTATGTTTCGTGATGGTTATCTTAAAAGTTACAAGACATTTCGCATCTCAACATGGACTACGACCGCAGCTACTGGATTTTCTCGGGCAGTGCACACTGTCAACCAGGCGGTCGTGGCCTCACTGTCATCAAAAGATGTTGATGACAATGATTATAAAAAGTATTAAATAACATGTTTTACTGACACGTTCTTTACACACCGTAATATATTACCTTGAGATATATTCAAAACTAGACCATTTATACGTATTTGTGAGGAATTATATGAAAACGAGTTTCCAGAAAAAATAATAAAAAAATCTTTTATACGATTCATAATTTGATAAATAATAGAAAATATGCCGCATGTATAAATATTCTATATTAGAAAAATGATCGCTGGTGGTTTTCTTGTCGTGATAAGATTCGGGTCGTGCGATTAACGCGGCTGGTTATTCGCGTCTATATATATTTATTATTTATAAGTTTAATAATAAGTGTTTTATTTTATTAGTTCGTGTCGGTCACTGCTTATCGCCGCGAAATATTTGGCCACCCGAAGATTGTGATTTCCGAATATTTGATACGAAAACCAAAGTGATAAATGTTGGGGGCCAACTTGTGCATATTAACGACTAGCTTGCGTGTCACTGAATTGGCCCCCCAACGAACCCCAGTGCGACACCACTGCTCAATTTATTTGTCCATATGTAAAAAAAAAATTTCTAAAATATTGCACATTATTCCAGTTCCCACAAACTTATAAATTATTTATCTATGAAACAAAAAAGATTTTTACATATTACGCAAACGATATTTTTCAACTGAGATCACATTGTGTTTTTTTATTTAGTCATATCACTCAAATATATTTTTCCCAAAATGAACTCACAAATTACTGAAGATAAACAATAATTATCTACTCAAATTTACATAATTTAACACATTTCCAACCAAATTTATACAATAAGAGACATTTATATCAGATTCTTATTTATAGACGAAATTATGAAATAAAAAGAAAAGAGTAGATATTTTTTCCTAGTTACGAATTGTACGTTGATGTTAGTATTTTAATAATAGTATTGTGCTAGTAGTATTCGCAGAAACCGCAGAGCGTTTGAAACAACTGTTACCTGGTTTTAAAACTACGTAAATGACAGATGTCCATTTTTGATAAATTAACCCTTGTCCATGCAACGAGAATTGTGGCGCTAGCCGCCTAAGGCCCCTGTGAGCACGGGGCAGCTGGAAGTTCCCTTATGGACTGTGTCAGTTGGGAAACCAGAACAGTATCAAGAAGAATTTAAATTCCAATCCATATCAAATTTTCTAATCTAAATAAATACACTACTACGTATAAGACCATCCAAAACGCGATACTAACAATTATTTTTAATATAAATAACAAATAATTATTTTGGATTGAAACGAAAATTCTAAACAATTTTGAATAAAAATGTAATTATTAGGATTTTTAAATAAAATAATAACTTTTGGGCTAATACATATCTGTGGACGACTAATGTCTCTCGGCTTAACTATTCTACCTGGAATTGGTGTCAGTGTTCTCTTAATTAGAACAGATACCCCTAATATGAGCAATAAAAATTGGCAGAATTTTCGTAATAACAGTTTTATAGAAAGATTCAATAAATATTATAGTAAGCTAGAAAATATTGTGTAATTTGTATGTTTTGAATGGTAAATCAGTACAGAATTTACTATTTTTCGGCCTTGAGTTGAAAAATGACAATAATAAATAAAACGTGAAAGTGTACAAACAATAAAATTGATATACAACCAAATGTGTTTTTTTTTATTTTTATATATATATATAACAAGTAAATCTCACTATTAGCCAAGGTTCATATGACAAGTATTGGTTGGGAATTAGCTTATAGATTTCACCATAAGACATTTTGATTTAGTAAAACTGTAGTCCGCAGTACTTTACGTTGTTGCAACAGCAAATTTCAATTTATTGGGCATATGTTTTAATGTATTTATAATTACTTATCCGACAACATACGAGCACGTTTCATCTGAGGTCGTAATCATGTTTTTTGATCCTTTTCCATTTGGAATTAGTCAAAAAAATATTTACTCGAATTTTTTCAACCGAGAGGCCGTACGTTCATTTTGTTGTAAAAGGTAATTTAATTACTGATTACTTTAACGGTGAATCTGGCGTTGAAATATGTTAGACAATAAACAAAACGCCATTACACTCAACCTTCAACTATACAAATTTAATAATCCATATTATATGATTTTTTTATTGTGAATTATGACTGGAATAACGTCCAATTAGGAGCGTGTTATGTTACTGACCGTTACTTATCAACAAATATTGCACACGTGACCAATTTCAACATACTTCCAAGCACAAAATTACGTTGAAAACGATCGAAATAAATCGCTTACGACTAATTGTTGGATTATTAAAAATAATATACTAATTTAGATGATCATTATAAATTGATGTATTCAGCAATGATAGAACAATAATTAAATATATTTGTTTTAATTCCATTTATTGCAAATTGATCTATTATTGTTATGAATATGTATGTATGTATGTATGTAACATTATTGAATGTTAAGTTCGTAAATAAATTAACATGTCTTTAAGTATTTGACATAAATCACTACGGTTGCTATTGGTTTCTGTCTCAAGTTCGTTCATTATTTTATAATTATGCCGTCAGTATAATTAGTTTTTTAAATTAATTTGTCTAATGAATATTTATGTGATTATTGAATATTTCTCAACATGTTTCTATATCGACTCTCGACCATTTGCGCTTTTGAGTCGTTTTGTACTTTCTTATAAGATGTAATATGTAAAGTATAGTAATCATTTGAAAAAACTCACGAAATATAAATTCTAATAATTTTAAATATAATAGTCCATAAATATAATTTATTTATATTAATTCTAGGCAAAACCGAATTATTATTTATAATACGTACACATTTCTCGTTTCAATAACGCATAAATAACAAACGTTATTTCTTATTAAACAAGGACCGAATTTATAATGACTCTTCTGATGTATTTATGTACAGGTTCAATAAAAATATATGATATATGCAAATTTATCAGTTGTCTGGCTTTTCTGTGCATGTATGTATGTGTGTGTGTGTGTGTGTGTGTAATTTAATCTGGGCTTGTAATAAAAGTGCATATAAAACGTAACTATATACGTCGCTTCCAAAAGATGTAGTTCTGATTGGCATGTCAAATGTTCATCCAATTTTTAACCGAATCAAGCGAATAGTTTTGGTATAAGTGTGTGTGTGTGTGGTGTATGAATAACCGTCATAAACTCCCCATTTTTAATTAGTAGAGGGCTAATTATTAGCCAATACAAGTTAGAAATTTGTAATTTATATAATTCTAAGTATTTTCTCCATTTGTTTTTGAATGCGTAAAATTATAATGCAAAAATACACTTTCTAAACGTTTCCAAACGAACATCGTACTGTATGATATATACATATGTTGCTCGATGCAAAAAAAAAACGGAACGTAATTACGTGTTTGCCTTAGAGTTAATGTCGGTAATGACAATGTTTGATACCCGATGTCTCTTAAACAAGTTTAATAAGATTGTTCCCACGGATCTATGGCAGCAATATACACACAAAAATAAAGAAATATTTATATAGATATGTAGCAAAGAAGTCGTGTAAAAATTATGTAAACATATGTAAGATAGAAAACTGTATGCGAAATACATATTTCCTGCATATTCTCATTATTACTGTACACGTGAGAAATATACATTTTATTTTTATTTATTTGTTGGAGGAAGGAAACTAGTTTCTTTAGTGTTTGGGATTGATTTAAATTATTTTGTATAATTTTTTTAATATGTATGTATATAAGTGAGATCTAGTTACCTAACATACACATCATGTACATAGTTAAAGATGTTGCTTTCAATATGTCTAACACTAATAATATTCATATATAAAATCAAAGACCACCTTCTAATGGCTTTTTAAATATATAGTATTAATCGCAGCGGTGATCAGAGTCTGATTATATTTACATATATTACGACGGAGCAATTCGCTTAGATTTTCATAACGATTTTGGTGTGTGTGTGTGTGTGTGCGAGTAACATATTTTAAACATTGGTAGTAAATTATAAAACATTTATTTTACATTAACTATAATTTTGATACTCGAAAACACTTGCATTGCGTTTTTATTAATTTCGTATTTTGTGCAATTTTTACCTGATAATTTCGTTAAACTTAATTTTTAAATTGAATCTAATCGCTTGCAACGCTACACGTATTAAATATAAATTACCATTTTTAATATATACTACATAATTCACAAACGGTATTTGTTAAATTTGTGCGGGTTTTTTTTTTTTATTAGTGCCTACGGGGTTTTAAACCTATGGCAAATATGTGCTACGTCACAAAGCAGTGCCATTGGTGGAAGCTTCGCCGGTATATAGATAATAATCACCTATAGTGTTAAAGCCTATTACTCAAAAGCAAACACATCCTAATTTTTAATAATCAGTCTTGAGGCTTCGACCACGTGCGCCTCATATGTGCTTAGTCATCAAATTGATAAACAGCCGTGTAAAAAACATACTAATAAAAAGTTTAGCCAGTTCAAAAGGCACCGAACATGATTATCGATTACTGGTAATGCCCCAAGTAATTTGTAGTCTGCAGCAGCCGGGGTGATTTTTGTAGGTGTGTGTTCCAAAGTCGCTGTGGCTCCCATTGTTTCGGCTCGGTGATTTCATTTTCACCTGGATCTGCTCGTCGTATCCAGCTGTTTTCACTCACATGTCTATAAATACATATAGATATAGTACATTTATTAATGATTAGCAGAATCCATCAACATCTAATTCATGGACAAGGAAAATTGAA
Organism: Nebria brevicollis; assembly: GCA_944738965.1. Classification (NCBI taxonomy): domain Eukaryota; kingdom Metazoa; phylum Arthropoda; class Insecta; order Coleoptera; family Carabidae; genus Nebria; species Nebria brevicollis. The sequence continues at coordinate 9,436,386 of OX122906.1, forward strand.
ATAATTGCACAATTGGAACAATAAAAAAGCAGAAAAAAAAGGAAAAAAACGTATAGATTGTGCTTTGTGCAAATACATAATAGCCTCAAGTTGAATGATACAAATGATCTACACGAGTAGTGTTTATATAACCGTTACGTAAACTGTGTTGTGTTGTGGTTGTCGTTGTTATGAGATGATGAGGGCTCTTCGTTACCTCAACCATATATCTCTCGAACCCCCAAACTAGCCACTCACTTCCAACTGGCCAATCGTTCCAGAAATAAGTATTGACCAACTATAGGTGTGTGTGTGTGTGTGTGTGGGCACAAATAAATGATTTAGAATCTTTATGACAATGGTAATAATAGTTTTCCTTACCTCTAAATTACTCTGACGTCGCAGTATTTTAAGTTTTCACCCTCGCTCTTATAACCTTTTGGAAAATTTATGTTATGAAAATAATCCAAGTCTGTTATTGACACCGGAAGTACCCATAGTTTCCCCTAACATTTATAGATTTGTCATAACTACGATGAGAGAACCGTTGCCGGGCAGCAGCTAATTTATGTATGTATGTATGGCAAAATATGAGCAGTTACTAAAGAAATAAGTTGCTATAACAGTTTTATGGGGCAATATTATAGTCGCTTTTAAACAGAAATTATCATTTTATTGGACAATAAATTCGAATTTTTGACTGCTATATACATTTTTAATATTGTTCATTAACTGTGGGCATAAATGCGCGCGCGATGACTTTCTTTGTCACAAATTGTATTAAATTATGAAACATCTTCATTTTGCGTCCATGTTAAATACGCCATAAAATACGATATTTTATTCACCTGAACGTTACAACAAAACAAAACTTGGGATAATGACTGAATTAAATTTCTATTATTTCATTTATTGCAATTTTATTGTTATGTGAATTATTTAAAAATTATACTTCTAAAATGTGACCCATAAATTTGTTAATTTATTTTTCAAGTGAATATTTCAAAATTGATTTCTGCAATGGTGATTGTGTATCGTATGAGATTTTCTCACGTTCATTTCAGTTAATATTAGTGTAATTAGCCAAAATAATACTCCCATATAAATAAAAGTTGCGTAATTTCGTTCGAAAAGTAAATTCGAAAGGCTGCATTCATTTGGAAAACTAATTTATTAAATATTTCAATTGATGACAAAAATAAAATTAGATACTTAAACCAACATCACAAACATATTCCATTAAAACAGTAATTTGAACAACGATATCTACATTATCAAATTACATTCGGTCAGGTTAAATTCAACAATTACAAAGTCGCTAGGGGTACATATAGAATAATTGGAAAGGAAGTTAGACACTCACATAAATTCCCAGCGTCGTTGGTGGTGGTGCAGGAGCAATAGGTGTAAGTAAGCGGGATCGATGAATATAGTTTTCGGTGAGTCAACGCTCGTTCCTTCCAAACCTAGCATTTGCGATCTGTATGACAGGTAGTACCGGTGCTGGTCACTAGACGGCATGGCAGGCACGGCATATCCGGTATTACGCGCGCACACGACCAACTCGTGCCGCCAATGTTTATTGTTTCGATTTGGATGAGATCACATAGGGCACATTTAATCGACTGTCAACTGTCAACGTGTTTTGATTCTTGATTATTTGTAACTATACTTAAACCCCTTATAAATAATTCACCAATACGCTTAATACCTCTAAACATTTTTCATATATGAAACGATTTATTTTATTGTTAGATATAAATGTTTAGAGTTTTATGCAGTATTTGGTCATTTGTTCCATCGCGATTCATGATTTAAAATAAGTCTTCAAAACTAATAGTTTTCGATTAAATAAATATCATCAGTTTGTTAGTTTGGTTTTCTGTACGCTCATTGGCTAAGATATAGCTGCGATTTCATTGGTTTAGCCAGGGCAGTTTTTTTAATTGACATAGTTTTTAGTGTTGAGCAAATATATAGATGTATAGATGCGGAATATAAATGTATATATATATATATACCTATAAGCAGCGTATAGATTGTGTTTGTAGTGTGGTTTTGAATGCACAAAAGACACATGCTACATGGTATAAATGTATTATAGTCGAAAAGCCGAAATCAGCTGGATATCGGATACGAGTGCATAATGCGGAATGGTACGGTCGCTGGTGGCAATGCTTTCTCAATTGGCCACCCGGAGTGTTAACCAGAGGGGGCACGTGCCCCATAATCCCCCAAATACTAAACTACATCCCTTGCATACGCTTTCTGAACTACAATTACCAATCTACATCAACAATTCTGAAAAATCGTCTACATATACTAAACATATTTAGATAATAAATTTATAAATCGTTTGTGCAATTAATGTATCACATAAAAATATAAATAAAATTCTACAAGGCAATCTGCTTTATTGAAGAAATAAGAACAAATTTAAAACGATTCATAAATATAATCCAAGACTTTTAATTAACGCTGTTATTCTTAAACGACACATGTCATATATCCTTCATATAATTGTTTTTTTTAAACATAAAGGTGAAACCTAATCGTCGTTAGTGTATCAATTCCCATTGTGTAGTATCTAAAAGATCAGTGGGCATGTGCATTACAAGTACGGCCTGTTCGTTTATCGGGCGTATCTTCCTCCATGGAAGAAATTACCCCACTCATCGAAAACGGTGAGGGTGACGTCTTTACCGCCCCTCAACCCGCTTGCGCGCCCCCATCATTCATCATGGCGAACGTCTTGTCCCCCGCGACCTCTAGTTGGTGGTCTTCGTCGCGACGTACCCCCTAGAGCCTCTGGATCGATACCCGGCAAGGCAAAACGCCACGACTCGACTCGACTCGACTCGTCCGTCGCCCCAATGGTTTTTAGGGTATATTGCGCCGTTCGGCTACAGGAGAGGGGTTGTTGTATATAAAGAAATTCTATTCTGTTTCTTTCCTTGCTCGCTTCCATTATTTTCTTGACGATATTAAACAGAAAAGAAATGCTAAAAATATTCACTAAACAGTTACAAATGAAATGTATAATATACATAGTAGTCGATCTCACTTTGTATATTTACCAATCATTGGAATTATATATCCGTTATAAGCAACCAAAGTTACTAAATTACATCAATAAATAATCACATAAATTATATTGATGAATGTTCGATAGTTGACAATCATCAAATGAATAAAATACAGTACAATAAATGTGTTGACCACTGGTTGTATGAATGAATGAATGAATTGTAGCTATATTCAAGTGGTATGCGTGCGTGTGCACATGCTTAGTATGTGTGCTCGCGTGCAAGATTAGTCACGTGACGTGTAAGGTCGCCACAGTGGTTCATCATCCGTATTTTGGGCAACCTCAGTAGCAAATTTAACTTAAGTAGAAATATTCATTTCGTTAACAAATGCAAGCTTTGGACAGGTGCTATTTAAAAAAAAAAATAATAAATAATCTCTTCAACTAAATGTCGTGTTTTCTCGCTAACTAGAACGAAACCGACACCCTATGGCGTGATTAGGCTACCAGAAATATTAAATGTACGAATTTATCAAATCGCCAGCTGCACGTTTTATAACGGAAAAATTGTATATACGATTTGATATGTTCACTTTAAATCACAACCGTTTTGTCCCCGGATATTACAGATCAAGATAGCGGCGATGCGCACCTTGCTTATAGGTAAACCCAGGTAACTTGGATCTCCCAAGACGGCAGACAACATAAATAAATTTATATATATATAAATAAAATAAGAATGAATAATTTAAACAATAAATCTTATCAAAGATCTGTGTGCTAATTGCAACTGGGGATATTATAAATATTCATTTTTATCTGTAAGAAGGACAGACGCAGACTAACAGGTGTATTTATAAATAATTAATATCCGACTGATTGTTTTAAATTCTTAAAATATGGATTATTTTTAAATGATGTTCGATTTGTTTCGGGACCCCATGCTTTGCATTTTTCAGATGTTTTCTTTATTTTGTTTGATGTCGAAATTACCATGCCACGTGTACACTGCATGAGGTTGACAGAGAAAAATGATTTCGAATATTATACTTTGAAATATCAAAGAAACCATCATGTTTAAATAGCAATATAATACAATATTGATCTACGTTTAACTTAAATAAAATTAGTATCATTCCATTGTTATACATTTATATTCCACTTTTGAGCATTCATAATTTATTTAAAATTACAACTATATTATATGGCAATGAATTTATTATAAATTTATATGTGTATCATAATTTTATAAAATAAAAACAAATTTCTACTTACATATTATTCTAATAAAATCACAATTTTCGTCTCTAAAAGCTAAATGAAAAAACACGTGATGATTTTTATTTCTGTTTCTTCTTTTTATTCTTCTTCTATTTCGCTTATTTCTAACTTTTTATAGGTACATTTAAAATACAGAATGATGTAGCAATTCTGATTTATATTATATAGATACGTAGTTTTGCACTAAACTAAAAATGAAAGTATTTTAATTAAGCATCAATCGATGCAAAATGGCTGTTTAATAGCTAACATATCAGCAGCCGGGTGGTCAATCGAAAGACATTCGCGGTGGATAACGTAAAAGCTTATTAGCGACAGATTAAGGTGACAAGAAAAGATAAAGAAGAAGGTATGCGCGGCCAGGCGACTCGGTATTTAAGAAGCTGTGCTGTAGGTCAGTCATTGATGCCGATATCAGAATTAGACAGTCGGGAAACTATTGAACCTAATGTGGTAACACTATCTTCAAAAACTGGTTTACAAATTTGCGATTTACACGCGGCATTCACAAACTACAAAGCGTTAAAAAAACGGTTGTTTCAACATTATAAAATAAAAAAAGCACAATTTTTAATTTAATTCCATATCAAATTCATATATCAAATCTGTAAATTTGAACTATATTAAATAAATATCTAATGATATGTTCATTGCTGTTGTTAGTTTAAGTGAAGTAGTTTTTAATTTTTAATAAAATCTGAAGAAGCGCAGCAGGACTTAAAGCAATAGGGTTCCATTGTATAAATTTAAAATTACCATTAGTTGAAAACTTAAACGATACAAATACTTTCGTTTAAAACCAAATCAATTAATTTTAAGTCGCATTTAATTTGATAAAAAAAAAGTCCATTTCATAATTTTGTTTTATAATAAAGCCAGATTTGTACTTATTGTGCTCGGAATGTGAAAATGTAATTAAAGTGTTGAAACATAAATATAAATGCACTCTGTTTAATGAATTTATAATGTGTGTTTATGACATTCATACAGAATTTATTAGTGGCGTTATACATATTTTAATTTTTATCATTTTTATGCAGAAAATAATTAGCGCTATTTAAAAAAATATTAATCTAACAAATTATAATATTCTCTGGAAAGGGCGACGCCTGCCTAATAACGATTGCGTCACGGGTGTTACAGAAATGAACTCGTTCAATTTGCTTACAAATGTAATTTGTTCATAAAAGTCAGTTACGGGTATTTTAAGATAAAAACCTTGAAGTGTAATTTCTCCCCTGTCCCTAGTGGGATATATCGATGGCACGCAACTCGGATACAAAGCTGCTATTACAACCAATTTTCTTCTCAGTTTCCGACCTATTTCTCAAACGAAACGACAAATAACACCCCAAATATTCTATTCAATTCACCAGTAACTTACAATAACAAAATACATGTTATGAAGTATAAATATAATACGAAAGCATTCTAAATTATTGAATTTTTAAAAACAGACAATTTCACTTTGTCGCATTAATCAAATCGCTACCGTTAAAATCCCATAAAAGTCGATATAAACAAGTCTACGTTCGTTAAATTTTAACAATACCTAACTATTTTTTATGATGTCAATTACCTTAAAATTGAATATTCTACATATTTAATATATTATAGTTCCTAAAAAAACGCAAATAACGTTATATATTGTTCAAAATTTGAAGAAAACAAATAATAATATATCTTCCAAAGATAGTCAATTAATTATTTGAAAAACATGCTTATGTATGTAGGGACATGTAGATAAAGTATATAGGTATACAATTTATTAGTTTTGTTAGGAATGAGCGTTGATTGAGACATAGATGAGGTAAGGCGAAAACACGGAATATAAATGAAATATTAGAACTTTTCAGTCATAAATAACAATTAGTTGTTCTCGGTGTATTAAATTGGTGCGTCGGACGCGAGTGGTCGCAGATAGATTGTTTGATTTACCATGGATATCATATACGTAGGATGGAACACTCGAAATAAAAATAAAAAAACGTTGAGTACTTTATATTGCAGTTTGAAATTTGAATAAATACAATAAACAATTTATAAGAATGACAAAAATGACGAAATCATAGAATCCGCGATTTTTGTCAGATATTGTTATGTTAACATTGAAGTCAATCAATTAATTAGTATAAATGTGTAATGAGCATGTAGAATCGTAATTGATACATCAATCCATGTATGATTGATATCGTTGATGCCGATCCAGCGTTATGATCTCTTCATTAAAAAGGCCCCGGATTTATAATGATCATTTTTATGCCTGTGCTCACGTATTATTTATTTATGATTGGCAATAACTTGGAGCTGGACTCTGCACACCTTAACGCATAAATATATATTGTGGTCGATTCTTTTTATTATTTATTTTATACACACAAATAGTTATCGCTGTGCATTGTTTTCTAAAATATATTACAGTGTAATTAAAGCAATAGATTTTTTTTTAAAAATAATATGTGTATGATTATAGTTTTTAATAATTATCCCAAATTGAAATAATAGAGATTTATAGTAAACTATTATAAATAATGATATAATTATTTCCTACGGACTAGGAAATAATTTTTGATAATTATGCAACGTTCGTTGTTGTAAACGACCAAAATATATATTTATATTCAAACTGATAAATGACCTCATATATATATGCAATCTTTATAAATTATTGTTATCAACATTTTGTGATAGAAACTAAGTATTTTATTAGGAGTAATAAAAAAATAAGCCGGAATGTTGAAAACGCCCTGAAAATACGCCCCGAAAAAAAGGAAAATATAGTTGGAGAAAAACTACTTAACATCGAAAACGGTAAATTAAGAAAAAATTCCAGAAATTAAATCACAAATCACTTGATATCACAGGGCCAATAAAACACGGGATAATATACTGTTTACGTCTGAAATGCAAAACGGGCGGCTTTATCTTGGCCACTAATTCGAGCTTAATATTAAAATTTGTATGCTGTCGAGTCGCGACCCGACGCGACGCGACGCGACGACTTGGAGGTCGCCACGATACAGAAAAAAAAAATCTTCTTATAGAGTATGCCTCGATAAGAGTTCCACCCGCTGCCTCATTATAATACGCTTATCACGAACGTCGCTGGCCAACTCATTATAGTCATTTTATATACCTAACCTAACCTGGTTTACCTCGAATTCAGGCGTCGTAAAAAATAACATATATTCTACCTCCTCACCCCGCACCGCACCGCACCGCACTTTCATCTACTCACACTGCGAAAGATTTACTCGATATCATATATCATAATTACTTTCACTTCAAATGTTACCACCTATAATCGCCGCCTTCTACAACACGCTTCACATTCCTAATTTCATAAACATTTACCTATATATTAAATAAATTATTAATTAATCTTAAATCTTAACATTTTTTTTTTAATTTTTATATTTGAAAATACAATATTACACATATAGACAACTAGAACCAATTCTAGGATGTTTATATGTATGTATAATGTGTGTTCCTTTGTTTCTATGTTGAAGAAATGTCTTAAAAGGCGAAAAGAAATGAAACTAGCAGCTTTAGGTCGTTTGAAAAATTGTCGTTTACTATTGTCTGGTAAAGCAATGGATATATATGCTGCTATAGCATAGACAAAATACATTCGGGTGTTCGCGTGACCCATGCCTATACGTGGCCGAGGGAGCCGTGTGGTCACGCGAGGGTTACACAGACGCGCGCCTTGGACACACTGCCTACGTTTTTGATCCTGATTGCCAGCACCGGAGACTTGCCACGTGCCATTCTCTCTTACAACTTACCGCTGTACTATACTCACCATTCAAACAAACAGCACGGATTTTCATCAAATTAACCCCTTACAACCAGCCAGCCAAATGAAAATTTATCCAGACCTTATGAGTCATACACCTTTAATTCGAGTCTGAAATAAATATAATTCAATTAAATAAATACAGAATTACTTTCAACAAATTATATCTCAAACCACAAGTAAATTATGGTTTGATAAAAAAATCTACTACCGTAAAGAGAAATAGCAATCGGAATCAAATGTGTGTATGAGTGAAAATTGATTTGTTTAAGACGAATGAGTTGGCATTACAAGTCATAACTGACGATAAATAAATGTGTTTGGTGGGTCATGGGCTATGTTAGATGTGCGTGCTGTGCTTGTAGTGTAGTGTAGTGTTCAATGGACTCTGTTGGTTTACACTCACTCACGCCATCTCATTGCGTTTGTTGTTTATTTATGTGTGTCCTGATCCTGACTCTGACACGACAACCAGCCACACCACACTTTAGCGAGACCAACAACGCTATATGTATAGCACAGCTGATCTGCACGTTTCGTACAAAATCACGACACTATGATGGCTTCTGCACCAACCAACCTCTACACGCGATCTACTCACTTAAATGTCGAACAGCAGATGACTTAAAATTATTGATAAATATGTATCTCGTTTTTTTTTTTAAATTTAATAATCCCATCAAAGAATTGGTAATTCGGAACGTTGATTCGTCAGTGCTGGCAAATACCGCGAGGCGGCCCGACGCTCGTCCGCCATTATTGACGCCGGCGGCGACGGCGAGAGGGTGGGGCCCGGGCTGGCGTCGCCATGCCAACCGCGAACACAGATCACCAACGGAAGACCGAGAAATGGAAATTGAATGTGCTATAGCACCGTACCGTACCGCACCGCACCGTACCGAATCTCACCCTTCCATTGGCAAGCCTGGTAGCTCGGCGCCCGGTACTCGCGGTGAATATCAACTCAACCCTGATATCGCTATTGTCTCCCTGCGCCACCACTACCGCTTCAAACACCAACGTATCGATTTGGTTACTTTAGTTTAGAGAATGTCCCATATACGTATGTACGTCGTATATTCTAGTTTACAATCAAATACTTGAGTAATAATCATCAATAATCATATAGGTACCTATACTCGTCATAGTAATATGCGAGCGTTGTATCAGGAACCCGAAAGATGTTTTTTATCATTATCATTTTTACTTCTTACTGAAATATACCTTCCCTGCATTTAATGGAAAAAAATTTTCAAAGTTTGGTAAAATATTATAAATTAATAAAAGTTAGTTTTATAAATTCGACTCTTTATATTTAAATATGAATAAAACATTTTTATTTTAGCAGCGATGTATATTTTTAACAATTATAGGACCAAAAATAGACCGCATTCGATAAATCATCAAGTAAATTGTGTAAAATACATTACCACTGTGTAAATAAACTATTTATTAATAATTACGTCCAAATATACGCTTTCAGATAAAAATTAGAACTGCGCGGTCAAAGCAAGAAGGAAAAATGATTAATGTTTCCCTTTCTATTCTAAACCAACATAGCCTCATTCATCATTCAATTACTGGACGTAATAATTCAACTCGTCCAAACAGTTGAGAGAAAACAAAAAATAAAAATAAAACCATACACACACAAACATACGTAACGAAAATAAATGAAAAAAAGGAGCAAATAAAAAAAGAAACGAAACATCTAAAACAAACTGACAAAAATAAATATGCTACGTGGCGAGCACAATATTCGTACATATATAATAAGCAGCAGACCAGAGCAAAGCAGGGTTAGCTATAAATTCTAGGGTTGTCCACAGCACGGCGCTAGCTGCTAGCTCATTAACCGTGCCCGTTATTTACGAGTTAGCCCAGCTTGGACGCCCAGGACTGACCCGTTGGTAATTATTTTGCCTTATCTGTTTTTGCCCTACAACAGCGGACACCCTACACGCGTAACTCTGTGTTTGCTTGTTGGTTACAACTACGAATTTGCCTCCTGCTATCTACCACTCAAACAAACATTGCTACCACGACCACGACCTCGTTTCTGCAACAACAACAAAAAAATACTCATTACCATTTCTTTCAACTGCCTTCATTTTATTACAATTCTATTCTTCGTGCAGCCTCGCACACTTTTTCTCTTTCTAGAGAAGCTTCGATGAAATTATGAGTTTGCTTCGTTTTGCTATCCACATCACTTGAATAACGAATTGAATGTGGCATATGTGGTATGTCGTAGGTTGGCAATTCATGTGAAATTTCACCATCCGTTTGGTGCATTCGTGCATGATGATATATCTTTAACAGAATCTTGCATTTAATGAACACCAGAGTGAATTTATTCTCACCCTGGTGTTAGTTACAATCTCTGATTTGTTTCGTTCAACAAACAGCTTTCTTTAAGTCATCGTGTCAATGTTTTGTAAGTCCAACTTAAACGAAACCAATTGTTTTATTACATAGTAATCATAGATTTCAAAGCATAGAGGATGCTTACGAGAAAATTGAATAAAACCTTGTATATTTGGTAAAATATTCCAAATTTCCTACAGCGTAATAGAGTTGTGTCGGTAAAATGTAAGTTCGTAATGAAACTACGATTTATTGCAAAGAATTTGCATGTTGGCTTGGGTAAAGTCGTTTTAGGAGGCTCGAACGTAATCTACGTACATTATACATATATGTATGTTGGTATATACGCAATTTAGATCTAAATTACTGTATTTTAATCGAAAGATATACGGATCAATATTGTTATAATTATAAGTTTGCTTGAGGGACATAAATGACTTAATAATCATTACAAAAACAACGTCGTTTGTAGATCGTCAGTTTTAGATTAATCAATATAGGGTTCCAATATCAATATCGCCCAGTCTCACTTATCATTATTTATTTCAAATAAACTAAATTTCGATTTATTTATCTTTATATTACATACAATTTCGTTGAATTTTATCTGGAATAATCAGAAAAATCCTTGCAATTGAATCTAATGGGAATGGATTTAAAGAGACATGTTTTGTATGTGTGTGTATGTATGTGCGTGTATGTATGTGTGTATATGTAAGTATATTTGCGTAATAATAAATTACTGGATAGTAATAGTTCCTTTGTAAACGTGACTTTAAAATGGACATTTTAAACCGGTAGCGTTTGAGAGTGTAGGCTGCAATACTTGGATTCGTTTACATTAAACCAAGTTGTAGAGGGACATGTTCAGATCAAACGTTCGATGAAAATAGGGCGATATGTTTCATCCGCAATTCCTGTACCGTACAAACATTCCTGATTTAAATTACCAAAGATATGTAACGAATTGTTTACGTTATAGTCGTAATAAATATATATATATATAGAAATATAAACGAAAAATGATGAATTTATTTATTACTAGTTCCTGAGTATTACTACAGGTCACGGAGCTAAGTAACGAAGTAAGGGTAAGCGACAGACCAGAAAAGAATCAAAAGCTTGTGCTACACCAACAATTATATGCTAATTAATTTAGTTCGCGCGCGATTTAACCATATCATATACGTATAATCGTGTACGTTATATTCTTATTGTATTCTTGTTACAATGGATGTTTTCCGTCGATGCAGTATCTTAAATCGATGCAAATAACGCGAATTAATTTTTTTTTTAATTAACCATAACGTAATTTATTGGTTGAGAATTTCCTCGTTCTTATTTTATAATTGTGTAACGATGCGTTGTGAAAATTATTAAAAAAAAATTTTCATGTATAAAATAACATAAATTTTTATTTAAATTCTGATTTTATCATTTTCTAACGCATTTGTATAATGTTTTCAAAATGTAACAGACTGTATATTTACACAAATTCAAATATTACTCGGTTTAATGCACTGGGAACTACGATATAAATGTACAACATCAACTAAAAAACAGACTACTACTACTACTTGCATTTCATATTCATTTATAATTTTATGACTTTATTATAAGCTAAAATTGAATTAATTATATTTGCTTTACATATTTTTTCTTATGAAAATGTATGGGCGAATAATCATTTTCGAACACCTTTTTATTGTAAGCTGGAATGTGTAACTAATTTGCAAATGTAGTTGAATTGAAAAACTATTTTAAGTAGCCTGCACATTTTTTTTTGTCGCGTAATTTGCACTCAATCTAAATCGGATCAGAAACGATGACTCTGATATAGTGCACGGAAAGTTTGAACTCATTAAACTGTTTTACCAAAGATAGTGCATAATTCTCGTTGATTTATTGGCATCCGCGCCAACTGAACTGAAATTACACGACGTGCATACATACACGAAATTACAGTGCCATAACATCTGCAGTGTCCAATGATTTACTGTTCGTATTATTTCTTCAATGAAAAATAAATCCAAAACTAAATTGTTTTTTTTTTTTAATAAGGATATTACATACATAATTCAATTTGTAATTATGTTTCTATATTTTACATAAAACTTTAATTATCTTAGTACTAGTACTTTTTTTTCTTACACGAAATAATAAATATTGTCACCAAAAAAAAATAAAACAATCTCGAGATTTAAACGAAAATATACATTTTGATATTCCCTAAATGAATTTTTAGAATGTGTGTGCGAGCACTGGTAACAATATTTATCATTTAATATTAAATATCGAATGGAATTAGTGATGGTTTTCAAATGAAAGAATCCGCATGATTTATCCGCATTGTCTAAATGAGTTCGCGCGTTGATGTTGCATTATACATGCAGGGCAGACGCGAGAGGTTTGATATAATAACAACGCAACACCAAACCATGTCCGCATCATATGATTATGCAGTTAAATATAATGTATTGCCTAATTACTCATAATAATTGCGATCACAGGCGCCCTAGTCTGCCACTTATCAAGATGGAATGTATTGCCATACATATAATATTATAATACATACATATACCTACATATATATGTATGTATGTATACGAATGTTATATTCTCACTAGTACCATATACCCTACCTACCGTTCGAAAAACGAACCGCACCGCATTTTGTTTTCACAAAACAACAGACGCGCACGCTGTGTAATTATAAAAAAATTAATTAACGAGGGTAAGCAACCATAGGCGTACGTTTGCAATTTACAAACAGGGGTTGTAATTACACAGATACCATCATTTCGCGCAGCCACGTCAACAAAAACTTAACAAACGATCATTTCATCAGAATTTTCTTAACCATCGACTTCACATCGAACTCGAAATTATTCTAGGTCAAAGTTGTTAAATTATAAATTCTACATAATACCGCACTCCATACCTGAAATATAATAAAAAAAATTTAAAACATATAAATGATTTTTTTTTTTTAATAAATTGTTTTCGCATTATTATTTAGGTGGTGAAAAATTGTTAAAAATGGGATGAATGAATGTATGTGTTGGATATTTTAGTATTTTTACTGTGTAACCTATTTTATTTGACTGGGGCTCTATCTATGGAGGAAATTAGCGCACTATTGTGTCTCCCCACGGGTAGAGATTGCTATCTGACACTAGTGGTCAGCCCCCCGTCAGTGTATGTACACAAATGGGGCGTGGTACGGTCCTGGAGTTCGCAGATTTAAAGCAGCGATAACACATACAACACCGCGCGATTTTCACTATATTTACTTATTATTCCTCTTTGATTGATGAAGATTGTTCCTTGAATATTAATTGTATTTTATCGATCTGAGAAGCTTTTTTATTTATTTATTATGCAGCTTTCGAAAAACCACTGCGCACTTGAATAACTATTACTATATTTATGTCAAATCATAATTCTATTGTACAACTGAATGATTGAATCCCGTAAATTGTCTAAATAATACATTATTCAAATGGACGATTAAAACTAAAGTATAAAAAAAGCTGTCTAAATGAAATATAATTGTTTTCATTTATCGGTTATTTCTACATTAATGTAAATATATTACATGTAATATCCTACATTTGTAGATAATTTTCAATATTAATGGCACTATTTTGCTTAAATAAATCAACAACAAAATATACGTTTTTTATTTTATTAAAAAACATAAAAAATATTAGTATAAGCGAAGGTCAGATCTGTCTATCCTTCTCTTAGTAGTCTTTAGTTTGAATCGCGAAAGTACCTAAAATTCATGATAAAATATAAGGTAGTGATTTCTGATGGGTAAATAAAACATATAGAAATTTTCGGTGCAAAATCAATAAGACATCAACGAAATGACACATGATTTAAAACATAAGTAACTCTACCCCTTTCGTCAACCAACAATTTCTTTTATTTCCGCCCACTATTCAACTACAAAACATGATTAATGTGCGAGTTAATTTCCTGCGAATATTAACAATGTTCAAATAACATATTTTCCGCAAATGGCCACAGCACATATGTTAGAAATAATATTTGATTTCTTTCTGGGAAACTTCGACCTTTTATAGCAAACTGTAGATTTTTTTTTGTGCTATACACCATAAAGTATTGATTTGTTGGAGAACGGTTGGGCCTACAGGAAACAGAGTATTGATCAAATATACTCATTATTGGTTGGTTCGGTTCTGCAAGCGATGTTTTTAAATTTACCATTGCAATTCCACACATATTAAAGAGTCTCAAGGATTTTAGTATAGTTATGCATAAAAAAGAAATTCACACTGTATTCTAAGTGGTATTAGTATCCGGTTATTTTTAGGTGCCCTTGCCGTAAATTCAGGAGTGAATTTATCTAGTTTTCATCGTACATAAAAAACATATATTACATGATAAAATAATGTTACATTTGTAATATTTTCCTATCTTCATTTTAAATCAGTTATACTCGTACGGCCTGTTAACATTTTGCCCGGGCAGACGGGAAATAGAGAGCCAGGTAAATACCTCAAACAGGAAATTACCTTATCGGCCGTTGTACACATACAAATGTATATGTATGACGTGTATATACACTTGAAATTCTTCACTATTTTTATCAATCACAGAAGAAATGTGAATTTAATAACGAAAAGACTGAATTATAGTGCGTATGTTATATATTTTTTAAATCTATGTAAATTTTTTACCTTCATATATGACTTCTGTCTGTGCGTGTGTGTGTGTGTGTGTGTGTTTGTGTGTGTGTGTGTGTGTGTTATTTACAGAGTAAATAGTTGAAGGAAAAATTATGAGACGTATAAGAAATTTTAGTGCAGATATTTATGCAGAATGTATAATATTTTATATACATATATATACTTTGAATAAAACAAAAATTATTTTATGAAGCACTTTTATCGCTAGTAGAAAATTAGTTGGAAATCAGCGCTGATAGCATAAGCCAAGCTTGTATTATTTAAATTTTATTATAGATAATTATGATACGAACTTGAATTAAATTGGTCTTTATATCTTATACATAAGTTTACAGAGAATGTATCGTTTACTTTAAAGGCAAAGGGACCCGGATATAATTAATTTTTATGAAGTAGAATTAAAATAAGCAGTTTATAAAATAAAAATTGTTTAATATAAAAGTAAATTCAGCCCATGTGAGGGCTAAATACATTGATTCAACACTCAAATTTGAGTTGAGAAAAGAAATTTGCCATTTTATAGAATCAGATAAGTTTTTATTATATGTGTGATAAAAATTTGAAATTATATGTATATGCGATACGTTTACGTATTACGTTCCACGGTGGTTGTAGGTATTGAATGATAAGCACGTCATATGGAAACGGTTGGGGCGAAAAAAAAGTAGCAAAGTCACGGTGACTGTGCACACGTCATATTTAATCGCAAATTAACCTGTCTATTGAATAAAACGCTTAATGGATGAGAACCAGTGATTTTACGAAACGGAGCGCGCGCGGCAGGTGCATTTCGAAGTAAGTCATCGTATCATGATGACGTTCGAGCGAACCCCTTGCCCATTCACGATCACTCCATTGTTCACCCTGTCCTCTACGCGCACCAAATCAATTTCACGATATCTAGTTCAATAACACGCCGATATACGTATGTTATGCGCTAATGGTTTTATTAGCAGATGCACGCCGTTTATTTTTATACATTTATTCATCGTATTTCTTTGCGATTTAAATGTGTATCGACACACCTCCTTACACTTTTTTTTTATTCACTTCGTTTTGATTTTAACAGCTCTTCAACAGTAAGTGCTGACGAGGCACTTGTATATATTACTTTCAATAATGTATATTACAATATCATCTTAACTTTACTTACATATATCTATAATATATTTACCAAATATCTATTGTAATAAATCATAAATGATTCATATGTTGTATTATTAAAAATTAAATTTGTCATAAATGCAACTTGCAAACATTTATAAATCCTAATTGCCGTAAAGCAAAAAGATATAAAAAAATATATTGCGAAGTGGGGTACAATAAAAAGTATCACACCATAAAATTTTACTTGCGTTAAGGTAGAAAATAAACCTACCTTAAAGATAACAACAATACGGCTTAGATCGTTAAAACTAATATATGTGGGGAATAAATTGAACGGTGCATGAAACAAACACTTCAAAGAGGAAACATACATATGCGAATGTATAAGTTAATTGTATCAATAGGCTAACAAAACAACAATCAAAAGATATGCGAAACATTATTTGCGAACCATAACAACAAATTGAATATTCGTGCAGATGCATGACCAATACAATAAAATGTATTTAATAATAAATAAAAATAAATAATTAAGATTGTCATATTGAGATTAAAGTAAGAAAATCTGTCAACGTATGCGTAAACAAAATGTGCCGAAACAAATATAATAAATCACACATTTAACAAACCGTACGTCAAAACGTCCACATTTCGTGTGCTGTACTTATTAAAAATATGTTCTTATACGTTATAATGTAAAACTAAACTAATTAGTCCAAGCCATCTAGATTATTATGGGAAATAACGAGACAATGAAAAATTGATGTCTTTACCTTTATCTTAATTGGATTTTAAAATATCGTGCACATTAATTAGCCGAATCCCGAATGGGAGAACCCCTTAAATGCAGACATATACAGTTGAAATTCAAGAATACCAAACCTGCTTGCTTCACTCATACACTAGCGAAATTATTTCATCTTTAGTTGAGACTATTGAAAACAAAATCGTAAATTCACGAAAAACAATAAATAGTTCGAGAATTTTTATGTAAGAAATGCAATAATTGCTTACATAAAAATTAGCTTAGAAAATGTTATTACTGTTATTGTAATAACATTTTCTTGTAAAATTTTTTAACGAGGTTTATTCCTCGTCCATTAGTCGCCTTTTACGACAAGCAGAGATGCTGCAGGTGTATTCTAAACCCCACCCTGCAGGGGTGAAAACCGATAATTTTCCCTGATACTTAAACAAGCTATAATTATAGATATGTACTTGACACCTGGTAATAATAGTATATGTTGTTAATTTCAGTGGTAATGCACAAAGATAAAGAAGATGGCATGCACAGAACGCGAGATCTAACTGCCTTTGACCACACTCTTCTGGACGGAGAAATGTTCCTACAAGCACTGAATGGTTTTTTGATGATTTTGACCTGCGAAGGAGAAGTTTTCTTCGCTACACACAGTATAGAAGGATATCTCGGATTTCATCAAGTATGTAACATTTTTTAAGTATACTCAAATTTATGTTATTAAAAGTTTACAAATGAACAGTCAATAACATGTTTTTCTTTAACAGTCAGATATAGTACATCAATCCGTGTATGAATTGGTGCATTCTGAAGACAGGGAAGAATTACAACGACAGTTGATGTGGAACTCGTTCCTTCCTCCAGAATCCGCCAACATTGGCTTGCAGGATGTGCTACTAGCAGACAACTGTCACTTACTCGAGCGCAGTTTTACCGTTCGCTTCCGATGTCTTCTAGACAATACTTCTGGCTTCCTGGTCAGTTCCATATCATCAAGCAATTACTCTCAATTAATGTTGACTTTAGGAAATTTGTTTTTCATCCATTTTCCTGCTAAGGTTGTTGTGCTTTATATGCTCATTGTATGTTTTTCTGAAGCGATTAGATATCCGGGGTCGAGTAAAGGTATTACATGGTCAAAACCGCAAATCAGAAGAACCACCATTAGCACTGTTCGCGATTTGTACACCATTCGGGCCTCCATCGCTTCTAGAAATACCCCAGAAGGAAGTAATGTTCAAAAGTAAACATAAATTGGATTTAGCACTTGTTTCAATGGATCAACGGTAATATTGATTCATTTCATTGTTTCCTATTTATATTACATTTCTATCGATTTGTTACAGCGGAAAAATGTTATTAGGCTATTCAGATTCGGAACTAGGGAACATGGGTGGTTATGATTTAGTGCATTACGATGATCTGGCATATGTGGCTAGTGCGCATCAGGAATTATTGAAAACAGGAGCAAGCGGAATGATTGCATATCGATTTCAAACCAAAGAAGGGCAATGGCAATGGTTACAAACCAGTTCAAGATTAGTTTATAAGAATTCGAAACCGGACTTTGTTATCAGCACGCATAGACCGTTAATGTAAATGACATTTAATTTTTCAAAGTATCCTACATTTTTTTTAACTTTTTAATAACGAAATGGATAATAAAATTCTAGGGAGGAGGAAGGCCGTGATTTGATGGGCAAGCGAACAATGGACTTTAAAGTGAGTTACTTGGATGCCGGACTACCAAATAGTTATTTCACGGAAGCAGACCAACTGTTGACCAACACACCACCCGTTACACCGCACGCAATACCAACCACGCCAACTAGGGTCAATCGAAGATATAAAACGCAACTGAGGGATTTCTTATCAACGTGTCGGACGAAACGTAAACTATCTCACGGCAGCAGCGGGAGTAATAGTGCTCAAATAACACCGACCACAGGTTCTTCAGTGCCGGCACCGGTGATGAACCCAATGGCCACAGTGGACTATATTACGACGGAGGGGTGTACGGCGGCAGCGTATAACATGTACGCTACCGCGTATCCACCCCCAGCAGCCACAGATCACGGACTGTCTTCTTATATGAGCCATTCAGCAAACTTCCAACACACATTATATCCTGCACCTACTGCGCTCGATAACCGATACCTGACCACCACAGAGAACCTATTCCATCAATACCGACCGCTGGGTACGTATTACCCAGAGTACCATCATACGGCAGCAACAACACCGTATGTTGGGAATGGTTTTCTTGATATGCCGTCTCGAGCTACCTCGTGCACCATGCCTACGTATGACCCTAGCGCCACAACAGCGGGCTCTTACCAGCTATCGGGTCGAACAGCAGTGATGCCCGTGGATGAAAAGTTATACTCGTGTCAGCAAGTTGTGGATCCATCCGTCAGTAGTAAATACCCTACGTACGTAGACAGTTCACGTGGTTACGTCGTTTCCAATACAGCGAAATGTCTGGACGTATCGTGGCCGTACTCAGTGAGCCCTTCGTCTGGGATAATCCAGCCGGTTCAAGTGATGCACAATACACCGCAGATAGACATGTCTCATGCACACAAACAGTGCGGCAAACTACCGAAACATCCGTCATCAATAGACGGCATGTCTTCGACGCATTCCGAAGTTCCCTCGCCAGTGAACAACGGAATTCTAACACCGAAAATGGAAGAGATCAAGTCAGATATGATGCAATCGGGAAGTCCGCATCATCTGGCAATGAGCCAGAATGCCATTCAACAAACACCGCACCATTTTTCTCCAGTCACGGCGACGACTTCCGCGCAAGAAGTTACACGACAGACAGTGCTAATGTGGGGTAGCGGAGGTGCGAATCACCTCCACCATCATCAACAACACACGCCTGCGTCGTCCAACAACTCGAGGTCGCCGCCATCAAATCCAGGAACACCAACAGTGAGCGGACACTATACGACAGTGACAGGAGCGTGCGATCCGCTCAAAAGTCTGGCGGAAATGAACTCGATTAGCGCTGCCACCGCGACAGAAATGTGCAAGTGGAACGGTAGTGTAGTGGACTCAGTGAAAAGCGAGGCTGTCGTGACGACAGTGGCCGCCAATCAACCGGGTAGTCCAGCCCTTAGCCAGCAGCAGCCTTCCCATCCTCATCCACACAATACTCATCAAAGTTCTCGCGTTGTCATGGTTCTATGATGAAGAGCACGTGCTGCGCTCAAACAGAGATCCAGCTCAGCCCACATTGAACGAATGTATAGCATAATATCTCCTCCGTTCCCCGCATGTCATGTATATACTTAATTTAGCGTACTGATCGTATCTTCCTATAGTATAACTACCCGTTTCTTGACAGGGGTACCAAGAAACTAATTATCCTCATTCATGTATATATTATATTATTTTTGGATTGTTCTCGTAAAGATCCCACACAAATTTATTTTATTTAGGTTTTTAATGTTATGATTTTTTCTTCCATCATACAGGTCAGTTGTATGAAAACTACACATGTATAATATACGTCGTTTGTACATACTTGCAACTGATCTTAAGGAAGCACAAGTGTATTAATTAAATCATACGTATCAGCTTTCAGAGCGAATAAATCAAAAAAAAGTGTGAGCGTTACCAATTCATTCTGTTTGAGTTCAGTACGATGCAATACCAACATTTTGTTCAGTTTACAAATATTACATTCCATTGAATGTGCGCGTACTTTTTTTTTTATTATAATACTGATATATTCAAATACTAAATTCAGCACTTAGTGCTAACGTAAATACTTTTTATGTATATATATATTTATATAAAAATATATAAATATATTTGTGTACATTTGGTTTTAGGTTTTATTTTACACTTTCAACAGTGTCTTGTTTGTTATTTATTTTTATAATAACTACTATAATATTACACACAGAGTACATATGAACAAAAAACGTCCTAGTCAATAACTGGTTTATTGTGTTATATGTTATTATAATTTTTTTTTTTTTTCATACAGAGAGGTTTTATTTTTTATATTAGTTTCCTTCTACATTTTATTTTGTACACGCGGTCGTAATTCAAACAACATTTGGACAACGTATCAATTAACAACAGTTCCATTTGTAAATAATAATCAAATATCGTAGTCAATTTTTACGGGACTGTAATATGTATCAAAAACGAAAAAACACAAAAAAAAAAGAAATTGTATTGTAAAAGAATGGCTCGTTGCCAAAGGATATAAATATTAAACTTCCCGCCCGATGGTACCACACTGTTTCGCGCATGTGTGTCATCATGTTCCTTACGTGTATAGAATAAATAAAAGCGAATTTTAAAACAAATCAGTGTCATAACCTACTAGTAATTTTATGAAGAAAATCGCCATGTATATAAGACTATATACTACTTGTTATGCAAAAGATCATAAGCATAATTGTAACTAGCACATACGCTTGCTTTAACTTATTAAGACAACACCTTTGAATTTTCAATTGATTCTCTTATGGACAGTTCGTTAATTATTATTACAACGATAGACGTATTATTTTCAAATGAAACGAAATCAGCCCAGACAAATACAATACTGATTTGCAATTATTTCTAAAGAATACGAGTTGTAATATTAAAATATTTGTGAATTCCAACTATTCCAGCTTGGAGCTTAAGCTCTTATGACCATTACGCTATCTGTAACACGTCTGGTAAATGATAGTGTGATGCATAGAAGTGAGGGCAACAACGTATATATCGAAATGGTTTCTAGTAATTTTGTAACTTTTGAATAACGTTAATTTATAAAAAAAAAATTGTCTTCTGATATTTTCAATGCTCTATAATATCCGATCTGATGAAGTTCGCTGTTATTATCGAATAATAGTTAATAAATATTTTTTATATAAACATGTAGTAACGCACAGTCCATGAGACATGAACCTAAATGCAACCATTTAAAAATAAAACATATCAAACACTAATTGCGATGATAAAAAAACCAGTAAAACAATGCATTTGATTATTTGTAAAATAATTTACTGTGTATATTGAATTATTTATTAAAAATATAACAGGTCACGTGTACTTTATAAAATAATTAAATGATATATGTGTACCTTGTATACCTTTGTCTATTTTTTTAAATCCTCTACTACTATAACGAAAGAAATAAATAGAAAATAGCAAACGACACATTTTTCTATAGAAATCAAATATTTATTCCAATGCAAAATCAAACAAGTTACTTTTGCGTTTTGGAAGTGACAGAAAAAAAATTGTCGCGAGCTCGTTTTCAAGAACGTTGAGCAATGTACCGCTTACAACACAAATTAGTTTATATATTTAACACCAGGGCTGCATAACGTTGAATCACGATGCATACATTTGAATAGGCAAAAAAAGTAAGCACGTGACAAAAGACGCGGGCATCGAATTCGTTCGCATTCAACGCTGAGAGACATGTTAACCTTATGGCCAGAATCGGCGGCTCATTTATTTTGAGACATTACACTTGCATTTGTCGATGAATCAATGAAAAAATGAATGTGTTAGGGGCAATAGAATAACCTTTATGCTATAGTGTTTATGAAATTACGAACATCTTTAATAAAGCTATATTTTCAAATTGAAAATGCATTTTATGTTAAATGCGCCTCTGCACATGCGCGACCATGCGCAATATGCTGCGTTTGTTTGGCTTCGTTGTAGAAAATGTAAAAATCCAAACAAACGCAGCATATTGAGCATGGTCGCGCATGTGCAGAGGCGCATTTAACATAAAATGCATTTGCAATTTGAAAATATAGCTTTATTAAAGATGTTCGCAATTGCATAACACTATAACATAAAGGTTATTCTATTGCCCCTAACACATTCATTTTTTTCATTGATTTATCGACAAATGCAAGTGTAATGTCTCAAAATAAATGAGCCGCCGATTCTGGCCATAAGGTTAACATGTCTCTCAGCGTTGAAAGCGAACGAATTCGATCCCCGCGTCTTTTGTCACGTGCTTACTTTTTTTGCCTATTGTATTGCGAAGGATTTATTAGTGATATTTTCGAACATATACAATATACAATGAAGATTGTATGGTGTCTTTTGAGTAAAATTTTATTGCCATAATAAAATATGAAATGATTAAATATATAGTAAACTGGATTATATTGTTACTACTTGAAAATATTTTTATGACATATTAATATGCATATTTTATGCATATTTGCGATACTTTAGCAAAATAGCCTCGTAATCGATTTACTAGGATTCTATTTCACTAGTAAATTAGAACATACCAGGATAATAGGTAAGTATTACCATAAAAATGCAAGGAAGTTGAAAAGGGTTGATAAACATTTATTATATCCTGACATACACATGTTTAGTTTATTTCACTTATACATCCACAATATAGAACGCAACATACGAAATATATATTTGAATAAATTCTGCACAACTTACTCTTAGACATCATCCGCTTGTTCTAGAACAGCACCACTATACGCTAAATCCCAGTAGTGTTCGACTTTGTGCTTGCGGAAATGTTCCCGCGCTAATTTCTCCATGGGACACACTTTGAACTTAATATCGCCGAAATTCCGTTGCTTTGCAGTACCCTCCCAAACCAAAACGCATTTGTTAGGTACTTCATTGCCATCCGGATCTTTGACAATATCTTCCTCCCATTTTATTCGATTCAACATTAACCTAATAAAAAATAAAAACATCAGCATGGAATGTTTAATTCAAACTAAATTATACCTTTTATATTTTTTAAGTTGTTTCGGCCCTCCTTCTACAACAACAACAACACAATCTGGATACAACATAACACATCCCGACAGATATAATTGTTTCGCGTTAGCTTCAACTTTGAATTTCTTCGACGCATTATCGTGCAAATCTCTTATCCTATAAACTGCAACATGTACACCTAAACTAGTATCTTCTTTGATTTTCCTGATCTTTTTGTCGCGTTTTTGCTCATCAGTTAACTGGCGCGCCGCATTCGCTTCTTCGTGAGCTTTCTGCCGTTTGGCCATCTGTTCCCGGACATGTGCTTCAATTTTAGTTGGATCTTGAACAGCCTCCGTGCCTAATACTCGCATTAAATTTGATATTCTAAGTTTCGGTTCTGGCGGTGCTTCTAAACCAAGACGAATTTTCTCTTGCTCTTCTTTCCACATTTCACGCCGGTTTTGACGGCGGAGTTTTTTCCGCTCTTTTTTCGTTAAGAAAACAGGCATGTACACAGGCTTCAATGGATCAGCTATAAGGTTAGTTTTAGTTAGTTTTTAATGATATGGTATGGTTTGATTGATTTACTTGGTGGTCTCATTTGAGTTGGATGTTCAACTAAGTTGCCAATGGTGGTTTGTTTGATTGAAATTTTTTCTCCGTCCATTGTATCGAGTGTATCAACTAAAATAACTGAATCCCACCATTCCATTTGTGGTATATCATCGCTGTAGCATTCAGATTTTGCTATAAGTGCCAATTTGGTCGCGGAAGAAATCCCAGTCTTTTTGGCAATTTGAGATATTTCATTTTGTAATTTTTCCAATTGAGCCTACGATTTAATGATTAGTTTATATTTGTTGTTTTAATTGCAATTAAATGAACATACTTTCATTCGTAGTCGTTCAGCTAGTTGTTGAAATTTACCAGGTTCATGGAAGCGCAAAGCGCGTTTATTTCTGATCGCTGGTTTCGCCCCAATGCGGGAATCAAAGAAATGCGTTTCGCTCAATTCCTCATTGACCTTATCATTCATTTGGGCCTTAAACTCTTCTCGTTTCTTTGCACGTATGTTAGCTTTTAGTGTTGGCGCAATGTGAGTTAATTGAATTGCTTTACCTGATTTGTCAACGGTACGGCCTTCGGAGTCAAGAATTAGAGGCGTTGGTTTATCGGGCACCACAGGAATATTAAACAACGTACCCCCTAGAATACAACAAAAACATAACGCTCCCCCTCAAATACACAAAATCAACGAATCATCTACCTAATATTCCCGTCGATAATTTATTTTTAATTTGTGCCTGAAGCTGAGCGATTTTTCTAGCTTTATCTGCATCGCCCCGATTCAACAACCCCAACGGGACCCCATAAGCGGGTGCACCCACCCCAGATCCAGTAGCTGGAGCTTTTAAAACATCTAAATTCCTTTTACGCTCTTCAATCTCCGATTTAGCATTAGCCATCATTTTCTTAATATCCAATGGGGATAATTTACTCGGTTCCTCTGAGCCATTTTTATCTTTCTCCGCTTCAGTTTTTGATGTTTTCGATCGTTTTGAATCTCGGTCTCGCGAATCATCGTGTGAACGTTTCTTGGATTTATTGTACGAGAAATCCTCAACTAAATCAAAGATTTTATCTACTAATTTCGATGCTTTCTTAGAATCAACGTACGAGGTGAGTTTCTCAGTCGTCTTTCGTTTATCGTAACCAGAGTGTAAGCATTTTTCTGCTGCATTCACTAACGACGAATCGCTATTGCCCAGTAGTTTATAAACCGCCCGATCGATTGAAGGTTTTATTTCTTCAATATCTTTACGGGATAGATGAGAAGTCATTTTATCATTTAATTATTAACATACAATAATAGGGACATTTAAAAAAATATATGTATAATGCACTGTCAAGATTGACTCAACGTATAGACAACGTTTATAAAATGCTTGCTTTTTTTGCTTATTGCAAACATTTCACCAACTTAATACATAAAATATATATGAAATATATTACTTAATACGCAAAGTTTAGCATTAATTTTATATTTAATATTGTATTATGTATAATCAATAATAATCATCATATAATATATAAAATCATATATATATACTAGTATTTATAGATTTATTTAGAAATTTATATAGAAAATATATATGGTTGGTACGAAACTGTTTGGTTTGGTCAACCTTTTCTAACCATCGTGTAGAATGGCACAATTATATAAACAACTATTTAAACCTAATTTTAAATTTAATTTGATCCTAAAATATATACCGAAGTATTACTCGTCTGTGTTAAATGAAACAAATATTACTAATGGTAAAAAAACATCAATCATCTATTGAGCTTCTCTGATTGGCTAGCATTGAAAAGCATTGCAAGTGATTGCAAGCAACAAGCATTGCCATTAGATCAGTTCGGAAACACTTTAAAGCGCGTAATTTAAAATTTTAGAACAATGCCCAAAGTATATATGTATAAACAACGAATTCCAAAATGTTACAAATGCAGATAAACTCCAGCATTTATTTACTGATATGGCCGTGTATGAGAATTTTTTGAGCGAAACCGAAGAAATTAAATTATTGGATGAACTGGAGCCGTATATGAAAAGATTGCGTTATGAATTTGATCACTGGGACGATGTTCGTTAATTTGTAATAAATTACGATTGTTTATTTATTTTATTTCGTTTAAGGCAATACATGGATTTCGTGAAACTGAGCGGTTACAATGGAATGAAGAAAATACGAAAATTATTAATCGTTTACGCGATTTAGCGTTTCCGAAAACTGTAGCACAGTTGAAACATGTTCACATTCTTGATTTAGCGCCTAAAGGGTACATTAAACCACATATAGATGCAGTGCGAGTAAGATATATGATATTAAAAAATATTTTCAATTTGAAATTAATTTGTATTTTTAGTTTTGCGGCAATACAATTGCTGGTATAAGTTTATTGTCGGATTGTGTTATGCGGTTGGTGCATGATAGTCAAAAGAGTATATCGGCGGATGTGCTTTTAAAACGAAGATCACTATACATAATGAAGTATATATTAAGTTTAGAAGTTAATGTATATACAGGGTGTAACAGCGAAACGAGCTACCTCAAATAACTTCTATGTTATTAAAGATACAATAAAATAGTATAAGACAATCTTATGCAGGACCAAGGGGAACATCCAACTATGAAGGAAAATATTTTTTTAAACCAGTGGTTCTCAAGCAACAACACAAAGTTATGTTTTTTCAAATGAGATGCTATATATTTTTTAAGCTCATTCGATAGAGTATTTTTTTCTGAATTCCATTATGTATTCGTTTTATACCCTTACATCAGTAAAATATTGAGAAAAATGCGCTTGAAAGTTAGATAAATCTTATTTTTATAGTTACTTTTCAGTAGGCTATGAAACAAAATTGAGCTTAAATACAACGAAACATAAATTAAATACCTTAAATTATTTGTTATTTACTTTATAAATAGTGTTATAAAGTAAATAACAAATAATTTAATGTATTTAAGCTCAATTTTGTTTCATAGCCTACTGAAAAATAACTATAAAAATAAAATTTATTTAACTTTCAATCGCATTTTTCTCAATATTTTACTGGTGTAAGGGTATAAAACGAATACATAATGGAATTCAGAAAAAAATACTCTATCGAATGGGCTTAAAAAATATATAGCATCTCATTTGAAAAAACACAACTTTGTGTTGTTGCTTGAGAACCACTGGTTTAAAAAAATATTTTCTTTTATAGTTGGATGTCCCCCTTGGTCCTGCATAAGATTGTCTTATACTATTTTATTGTATCTTTAATAACATAGAAGTTATTCGAGGTAGCTCGTTTCGCTGTTACACCCTGTATATTTTAAATAAAATGTAATTTGTAGGGATTCAGCTAGATATGACTACACACATGAAATACTACCGGATGAAACATCCATTTTCAAAGAGAAAAAAATACCCAGAGACCGTAGAATCTCTGTAATATGTCGGAACGAACCAATCAGCTAACATTTTATCTGTAATTCTATTGTAACACTGTGATCAAATATATAAAACACAATAAAATAATAATTACACGCATTTCTACTAATTCATTTTAAACAACGGACTTGAATTTAAGATTTCATATTTACTAATAGAGTAAAATATGAATATGCAGTACTCATCACCTACAACAAATATTTATATCACTCCTACTGGAAGTAAAACGTATTCTTATGCCTATATTTGACACAATTTGTATATTACGTACAGATAAAAATGTTTCTAGTGATATCACACCAAGGGACACAGCTGTAAGTTTGAGTGGTTGCTGAGCCCTCATAACCACCAACATAATATCTTGCTGCACGGGAACATCACACATATACCAAGATGTTGAATAAGCGTCTTCACCGATACGAGAACTCTAGTCATAAAACAATACATCACTTAATATTGAGGGTAAGATATAATTACTCACTTCGTCAATCAATGTTTGTCCGTAATAACAAGTCAAAAGTAGCATGCTTATCCATCCTACCATATGCATACCGAATCGGAATGAATCGCTTATTGATGTAACGCTTAGAATTTCAAAACCCAACACACTAATTACAAATGATGTTAGAGTTAAATGCATTAACATCATTGTGGTGAATGAATTTTTAGTTCTTTCCGCATATCTAGATTTAACTCTCAATTATATATCAGACATAAAAATAATTCTACATTCAATAATAATATCTTACTCTATAATCATAATATGATAAACAATACAATGTCGAACTTTTTTCCGTGTTTCTAAAATATTGTCTGGTTCATTGCAAGCCACCTGTAACATATCTCGTAGATATTTAATCTGAGTGGTGAGGTGCATCAAAATACCACACAATAAAGCAGTAATTGTTAAAGTAATTGAAGTAACGACTAGACACGTATAGACTTGATGTATATAATATATTTCAATATAAGGTGAAATGTTAAAACCATCTGGAAACCAACATCGTGTCACTAAACCGCAGGGTATATGTTGCGAATATTTCGATTGCATTCGTTTAATTCGGCATTCTGTGATTTGAGTCGGTGGCACTACGCAGTAGGCTAAAATGCCGCAAACTCCATAAACGAGGAATATTTTAGTGAAGAGAACTGCTAAGCGTTCCGTTTTTAAAGTATTTTCCTGGTTTGTGTTTACGGTGCGAAATTCTTTGAGATTTATGATTAATGTTTGAATATCATCTCGATTGCTTGTGAAACAAATGACAATGTAAAGCGTTCCCATTATAGCTGCTAGCGCACATAAGTTTTCAGTCATTCCTGATATATCATCGAAATTACCTACAATTTATAGCATTAAACATTTTAAATACCGATAAAAATGTATTTAAAGTAAAGAACCATTTAGTTGATATATTAAATCTAATAATACAGCCATGTAGGATGGAAATACAGACATGATTAAAGAATAATCTTTTATGTGTCTCCATAGGCCTTTTTCGTTTTTAAATAATGGCCATAAATTAAGCCAACTCAAAACTTGAATATTGAATTTTAGATAAACAATCTCGTCCAACATTGTTAATTTATTTGATACGGATCTTCAACAACATGATCATATAAGTACAAAATTGTATGAATAAAATACGACATGTCGAAAACAAATGTTCGTAAGATTAATTTATTATTCTCTTTAGACTTTCTTAAGTTTATATTATTTAAATTAAAAGATTGAAACTACTCATTCAAATCTTATTGAAACTAATTATATGAAATTAGTCTTCGAATACTATTTAATAATAAATAAGTCTACTTAAAAAATAACTCAATAATAGTTTCTTATAAAAGCAAATTTTTATACTTATAAGGTCATTAATGTATGTAAATAATAATTTACGAAAACTATTATTCGCAAATCGCGCCAGAAAATACGCAAAATGCACAACGTAACACATTTAGCTTGCATTTTGTTGTGACTTATAACAGAAATTAATAAATACTATAAAGTAGTATTTATTAAATTTAGTTAATAATATTATGGAGCTTATTATTAGAAATACTCCTAAATTAGATGATATAAGGACGACGTTTAGGATTAGATATAAATAACCTTAAAAAATAATAAATAGATTCATTTGTTTGTATCATGACATATAATAGATATTTAATTTTTATTTTCTAAATACAAATAATTTTAAATAGCTGTGATGGTTTTTATAATTGATATATAATGCCAAAATTACTAAAGTCTGCTAGTTTAGTAACGTTGTTAAGCGGGTTTGTTGTTTAAATCCAAGGCACTTTCTTCGGGCTTAATTAAGGAACATTCAATAAATCTGACCAATCACGCAATCAATCATTAGCTGACGTGCCTAGTATCTGGTTCAGGATTGGTTGTTTCTTCGTTACGACTCGAAAGAGAAAGCCTCAACAAATTCGAGCAAAACATATATAAGCGAATTAATTTTTTAGAGCCAGTTGGTTTGGATATCAAATATATGTAACGCATAATATATTAAACAATGCTTTAGACACAAGCGTAATAGATTGTTTAGAGTCAAGATCAAAAAAAGCCGCAGCAGCGAAACGAAAAAGTTTATACATTGAGCAAACAACAGAAAAATCACTATCAATAATTGACCGATTTTGGGATGGTGTAACGTTTTCATATGCGCGTAGATTGTTGAACGTCGCTCAGAGTGATAATAGAGCGGTTCGTTTACGTGCGATTAATTCTCTGGCTGAGATCAAGAACCTCGATCACTGGCATTACACGGTGCTGGCGCATATGTGCGATGCCAGGACGGCTGTAGGCTTAGCGAGGACAAAAGATGTTAATTTAAACTTTTTTATCAACCCACCAAATCGTTATGTTTACTATAATCACGATAGAATTTGCTCGTGGGTCAAACATTTTCTAATATCATTAAACAATCGCAATGCACATCCATGCATGGCATATTTTATCAGTAAAGCTTTTGTTAACGTACAGGTACATACAACTACTGCGTTACATATCGTTAGAAAATTAAATATTTAATACTTAGGATGTAGGTCGAATGGTAGAGCATGATATATCATCTATAGAACTTAAACAATGCATACAATCGGCCGACGATATTTTACCACTGTGTGTTCAATCTATTTTACATCACTCGAATATAGGAAACCATGGTAAAGATATAGTAGAGCTAAACGGGCTACCGTTACTTATGGAAATACATAAAAGATATGAAAATAATAAAGATATAACAATAGCACTCGTGAAAATCGTATCAAATATATCAATGTACCCGGAATTATTGCAAGACATTTATAGATCAGGTATTTAATACTTTAAAGCAGCTTATTTAAATGATTATTTTAAATTCGATTGCTAAGGTTGGGTTGGTGTGTTGGCGAAGTTATTAAAACATGATGATATCAAGATATCTGGACCAGCTGCAAAGGCGTTAGCTAATCTAGATAGTGATGATCATTTAGAAGGAACGTTTGAACGAAAAGTCTATATATTGCATCCAGTTCACCGTTCACAAGAATACCGTGAAGTAGATATTATTCTAGTGCATGGTTTACTAGGTGGTGTGTTTTTCACATGGCGACAGCGCGATCGCATTTTTAATCAACTTGGGTATTTAAGTAAAAAGAATAGGCAATACGGTAAGTATTAGTAACTAAAATAGTAATTTTATTAAAAAATACTTTTTCAAAATCAGATCCTATAAAGCCTGATGAAGTATCACCGATTTGTAAAACAAGTGACCCGTTTACTAGAGAATATATGAAGGAAATTGAAGAACGACAAAAGTTAGAATGGCTTGAAATCGGAAAGGATTTTGAAGTTGTATACCACGATTGCCCATTAGACATATCAGAAAATGGTCCATATACTTGCTCAGGGTTATACCAATTTAAATTAGAATATAGGACAAAAATAGCTTAATTAAAATACATTTGCAGTGAAGAAATTTGCTCAATAGACGAAAGCCGTCATACTCAGTGCTGGCCTAAAGACTGGCTACCCAAAGATTGCTCAAACCTACGCATACTTGGCATCAACTATGACACGAAGTTGTCGCTTTGGGCACCAATGTGTCCAATAGATAAAATGAAAAGCACGTTAGATGAGCGAAGCATTGATTTCATGTCGAAATTAATTGCGGCTGGGGTTGGGGAAAGACCGATTATTTGGTTGACGCACTCAATGGGTGGTTTACTCGTAAAAAATATCTTAGTTAAAGGTAACTCAAATAATCAGTAGATAATTATTTTTGAAAGTTAAAATTGTGTTGCTTCGCCGGGAATCGAACCCAGGTCTACCGCTTGCCGGGCGGTTGCCTTGACCACTAGGCTACGAAGCCACTATGCGAAGCCACTCAATTTTAACTTTACAAATTCATTATATTATTTTTGTATTCAATTCTCAATGTAACTCAAATACTTGTAATCGACAATCAAGTGACGATTATATATTTTAGCTGCAGAAAGTGAAGTCCCTATTATAAATAACTTAGTTACAAATACGAAAGGAATCATATTTTTTAGTACACCACACAAAGGATCACATGTTGCGTCACTAAATAATACAACAGCTCTCTTACTATGGCCTTCCGTTGAAGTTCGAGAATTATCTGAAGGTATCATTGTGATTTTATATATTTAATAGAATTTAAAGAAATCCTACAGACGAATTAGTTTATAATTTTGACACCAGGGCTACGTACTATTAATTCGATTTCGTTTATAATTTCTATTTGTTAGGCTCGCCTGTATTATTAAAATTGCATAGCGATTTTCTTGACTTGTTGGAAACAACGAAAATGGATGTGATAAGTTTTGTAGAAACAGAAAGTACAACAATAACACCATTAAAATTAAGTTTTCGTTTTGTGCCGAAACATTCCGCTAAACTAAACTATGGCGAATATTATGAAATACCATTAGATCATCTTAGAATTTGTAAACCAGTCAACAGGTATACGGTGAAAATAATTATGTAAAGAAACTTTTACTCAGAATATTTTGTGTTACAGAAATTCCTTTATATATAAAAAGGTCACAATGTTTATTGATAAAATTATGAAAGAAAACGGACTCTAGTTATATATAAATAGTTTAAAGAAAATCTACTATTGATTTTCACTATGTAAAGGTTTGTACCTAATATTAATTTCAAAATATTGTATCCCTATTGTATGAATAATAAACCATATAATTTATTAAAATTATTTAAACTTATTTCCTACTTTTGTAAATCGTATTAGAACAGTGATAAGATAGTTATATAAATGAGTACTGAATATATTTCTACAATTTAAGATACTTATTCTAATTTTGTGCTAGTAAGCACGGAGAGAAAATAACATTTAATTGATTATGAAATTTTATATATATATTTAAAAAAAAGGCATTGATATTTTATAGGGGGCACTAATCCCCCTAGCCTATGCCTACACGCTGCCACTGGATCTAGTCAACATAACCACAAATATTAAAAATTTCTTTAAAAACATCCCAATTTATTTGTTAAATTGTTTAAACTTTTGGGATGGTATTTATATTAATTTATTAAATAAAATATGCACTATACAGAAATAATATTTTTAGGATATCAGTAGATTTTACGATGATAATTTCGATACGAAATCCTGGATAAATAATATTCTAAAAGAAAATGTCGAGCAAGAAAATAAAGAAGTATATCTAAATCTAGATTTCTCATAAGCCCAATTTAAAAAAAAATTATATTTTAGGCTCAAACAACGATGCTTGTAAAAAAATTACAGTTGTATGTACAACAAGTAAATTCTTCTTTGGAAGATGCCAGCCAACAAGTACTTTCATCTCTACCAAGGATAATGCGAGACACCAAAACTCTTCAACAGGAGGCCATATTATTAAAACAAAAAATGGCGGATGTAAAAGAAGAAATTGCAAAGGTTGAGCAAAACACTGGCCAATCAATGGCTACTTTAGAACGACTAGACAGAGTCAAATCTAAGTTGGAACAAGCGAAACAAGGCTTACACGAAGCGGATAATTGGACTTTATTAGGTATATATTAGAAAAAACTATGTAATATATTGCTAAGATTATATTTATTATTTTATTCAGCAAATGACTTGGAAGAAGATTTTGAATCCGGTAATATAGAAAATATTTCCAATAAATTGTTAAGCATGCAACAATCTCTAAAAATATTAGTAAATGTATCGGATTACGAGGAACGCAAATTGCAGTTAGAAGAACTAAAAAATCGCCTAGAAGCAATGACTAGTCCTTCAATTGTACAAGCTTTCACATCAGGAAATATTGGTAATATTTAATACGCCGCCCTAGTGCCGAATAAACTAACTATTTCTGGCAACCATTTTATATTCCATAGAGCGGATAGTTAATAATTTTACAATTAATTTAAAGATCAATCGAGTCAATACGCAAAAATATTTGCATCAATCAGTAGACTACCACAACTGTTGAAATATTATCATAAATGCCAACGTGGGTTACTGTTGCAAAAATGGCGAAATCAATTAGAAATTGAGCAAGATGAATCAATTGCGCAATGGATTCATAACTTTTACGATATATTACTATCAAATTGGCATGCCCAATTCAAGTGGTTCAACTTAGTTTTCACTCAACATTCTGCAATTCAAGCATTAACGGAGATATATACAGATTTACTATTACATTTAGATCCTAGTTTTAACGAGTGTATAGATGCTGCGTTAAAACAACAAAGCGATAAACTCGGGTTACTTATGGAACTGAAGCAAATGACGAAGCAATTCGCAGTTAATCTATTCACTCTAATCGAAGCTGGCAATATAGGTGATTTCTATATTATTAGTTATTGCAACTTTTTTATTTTAAATCCCCGTTAATTTTTATAGGTAAAACAAATAACGATAAGTTTCACTCGTTAGCACAAGCAATATACTCCCCATATATCCAATACGTGGGTAATTATGCCGCGTATGAGCAAGCGTATTTAGTACAAAAAATAACTGCTTTAAATTGCGTCAAAGATGACTATCCCGATTCGGTACAAGCGCTAGGCTTATCTGTTCCACTTGTAATGGATTTGCTTCGCGAAGCAAAGAAACGATGTCATAATCTAACAGAGAACTGCGGCTTCAATGGTTTACTAATCGCAATCAAAGCATTCCTTCAAAACTACATCGACCAATATCGCATCGTATTGCGACAAATAGACCGTTCGAAAGGTATCGAAGAGGATTGGAACATGTTTCAAATGTGTCTAACATTACTACAAAATGTTGGAGAAATTTTGACTAATATCCAAACATTTGAAAAAGAATTGACTATTTCAACTTTAGAAGTTCTTAAAGCACACACCTTTGATTATAAAACTTTGCTTTTAACAACGGCAGGACAAAAAGAATACGATTATTTGATTAAAAATATTCGAGATGGGAGAGAATTGTCATTACTGGATGCAGTAAATAACGAATTACATAAATTGTGTGTTGATGTCCATCACACTACGTATCAAGTAGTGATTGCGCCTATTTCAGCACAATTAGAGCAAGTACAATCAGCTAAAGGATGGACAGACACTGAGAATTCTATTCTACCGACAGCGGATTTACCTGATTATAGCTTCGCGCCTCAAGAATATATAACACAGGTAAGAGTGCGTAAAAATAATAATGTATGTGGAAGTGAATTTAACTAATTTAAGATTGGTCAATATTTAATGATGCTACCTCAACATCTTGAGCCATTCTTGCTTAGGGATAACCCAGCATTGAATTCTGCTTTAAAAGCAGCTGATCAAGAGTATAACAGTCTAACTGATGAAGACGAAGGTCGATTGGCTGATGTGTTATTGGCGATAATTGCGCGAGGTACTTGTCGAATGTATAGTGATAACATACTCACTATCAATGAATTAAAACCGAGTGCATGTAGACAACTTGCCAATGATATAGGTATGATTACATATGCATATTTAGTTGGGCAATTATATATATTTTGTTTTAAATTTTAGATTATCTGGGAAATATTTTAGGTGATTTAGGCCTATCATTATCAGAATCATTACAAACCATTTTGACCCTATTGCGTCTATCGCCCGATCAGTATCAAACACAAAGCACTGGTAGGTCGGCACGACTTGTAGCTGCTATCAGACAAATGCGAAACTTAACATCTGGTTAAATTTTAAACTATTTACAGACTAGTATAAGTCTAACTTATTTCATAAAACTATAGTATCTAAATTTGTATGTGTATATAATACATGATTAAATAATAAAAGAATGGGTTAAGCTTCAATAATTTTTTTTCTAATTTTAAATAGAAAATATCTGCAGTGTCATGCACCGAACTTTCTTATCCGCATATGGGTTAAACCATATCGTAGTTACATTATTTTTCTAATTTATAATATTCGTTCTAACATTAAGTTCGCTTTTACAGTAGATATATTACTTAGAAACAATATAAAATGTCAAACTTCAAATTATTTAAGTCTATTTTGTTAAACAATTGACAGGCGCAGATGATACGATTTGTGTAAAAATATATATAATAAGCAGAAATTTATTTTGAAGCCATTACTCTTTTTGGAAAAATAATTCAAACAAAAGTTGTGCTAAATATAAATACCTTTAATTTTTGTTCATGAAAATTTTCTGTAACTAACCATTTTTGAGTAATTGCAGAAAATACAAAAATTGACTTGAGTAAACAGGCACTTCCGCTTTGAATATTTTTTTCAAAAATAGGAGGTGCACACCTCAGGCATATGCAAATCTTAAGTTTAAAGTTTCATAATTTTAGCTTCAACCGTTTAGGCTGTAGAGAACACACACAGACTCACACACACACAGACGGACGTCATTCCAAAAATAGTTGGAATCGATTCAGGGAAGGTCAAAACGTATATTTCCGTTAAAATCTCGAGATCGAAATTTTTCATGATTACAATACTTACTTATACTGCGTATAAGAAAGTAAAAATAAAAAAAAAATAGAAAAAACTGGATTTTGGGTTAGTTTTTAAATAGTTCATTAATCCTCAACTATACTACTAGATTTATAGATTTTCTCCATTATTTAATAAACATTAAATTATTACGTATAAGAGATGTAATATAGATTTTTTTTGCTGGTATGCGTTAAGGATTAATATTGCTAGAAAATCACGGAAGAATTTATGAATTCACACATTTATTAAAACTTACAAAATATATTCCAAATAATGCTTATTCTGGTGCCCATAACTTGAACGTTCGGTCATACGAGGACGTGGCAATATATTGATTATCCAGAGATATATCAATTGACATGACTTTTCCATCATGTCCCATGAGCGTCTTCAGCGGTTGCCAAGTACGGTTCGTCCATATTTTTGCGGTACCATCATAAGACGCCGTCACCAAATAATCACCACCGGATTTTTGGAATTTGACATCGGACAATAGGTTAGTGTGCGCAGGAATTGTGTATAGAACAGCACGTTTACGCAAATCCCAAATTTTGCAAGTATTGTCTTCGCTTGCTGACGCCATATGATACCCATTCGGCGAGAAGTCAATGCCGTACACTGATTTCAAATGGCCTTCCATAAACATTATGCAGCGACCAGTTCTCAAATCCCAAACGCGACCAAATGAATCCAACCCACTAAGAATAAAACAATGATTTCGTTTCCAAACAATAGCATAGAAATATTTGACTCAATTATTTTGAGCTAGATTTATTATTACATACCCTGTTGCACAAACGGATCCATCCCCTTGAAAACTAATGCAATACACCGGTTTACAATGTCCTTCTTGATGCAAAACTTCAGTGCATTGTTCCAAATCCCATAAACGCCAAGAACTATCGAAGCAACAAGTGCCTAAAAATCGTCCTGAAGGATGAAATGCAATTCTAGAGACTCTATGTGGCATATGCCCTTCGATATCAGCAATTGGTTCTTCACTATAATAAATAATCTACCGTAAAATACAAGTAATAATCGTTTCATATGTGTAAACCTTTTGAAATCCCATAATTTAACTGAACCATCCGCTGCGCAAGACACCATATTACAAACACTATCTTCTTGACTAATCGTGGCTTTAGGATGGAAAATCACTGCTCCTACATTGCATGTGTGACCACGAAGTGTTTGTTTTAATTCACAATTCGGCACGGTCCATACTTTACA
Source organism: Nebria brevicollis (assembly GCA_944738965.1). Lineage (NCBI taxonomy): Eukaryota > Metazoa > Arthropoda > Insecta > Coleoptera > Carabidae > Nebria > Nebria brevicollis. Next base: position 9,474,333 of record OX122906.1, read on the forward strand.
TAAACCCGACCTAAATAGTTTTTTTTTTTATTAAAATATTGAAATTATAGATAAAATGGCTAACTAACCAAGAAGCAGTAGCTAGTAAGTTTGAATTTGGGCTAAATTGACAAAATGAAATTGGTCGCGTATCTCCAACTTGACTGCTGCTAATTGACAAGATATGTAATTTTTTTTGTAGTTCTTGGGTTTTTGCAGTACGTGTCGCCGATGGTAAATCGCGAAGATTTCTAGCTTCTTCCAACCGATCTCGAGCACGGGGCAATGAATAATATGCGATCCATAAACGTGCAGTGCGTAATGAATCTGGTCCTTCGTGATACCAAGTTGATTCTTGGTCTTTTTCTTGTTGTTTACGCTCTTCTTCTGCTTCTCTTCGTCTTACTATTGCATCTTCTCCAATACTATAGAAGTGTTATCAAGTCATTTTTCAAGAGTATAGAATTGGATGTCAATAGGTCTCAAACAATTAAGTGAATATCATGCAATGTCACAATTAAATTACGTCAATAAATCTCTATTTATGTTTTAAAGTATAGTAGTCATTAGATAACAATACATATTATCTCATAAATGCATTAATATTGTTTTACATTTTGCTTATTATCTAAATTATCTTCATTTAATTATACATATTCATATTTTATTGAAAATCATAAATATAAAATAAATTTTTCAAATGGATATTCTATTTCGTTTTTAAATTGGTAAAAATATATATACATATTTTTTTTAGACAAATTACATATTTAAAATTGATTACAAGGTTGATTCTAATATTCCATGTCCTATTAGAGTTGTTTGCAGGTAAATATTTAAAGTACACTGACAACATGAAATGCGAAAACACAAATATCAGATATATTTAATACTAGTGATTGGAAAATTACAGTAATTTATATTTGAGTAACTTATGCAATTAATAGTACGGTATCTTAAAATCTAGATATTTTTACTAGGTATAAAATGCACTTTCATTTTATATCAAAATGTATAGATTATTTTAGTACATCAATGAAGTTCTAAAACATTTTTGCATGAAAATAAATGTCTTTTTATTTGTATGGCAATACTAGTAATTAGAAAGAGTCTAGCAATATTTATAGTAGACATGCATAGTGACGTATTCAGCGCGTATTGTGGTTTAATCTATTCCGAGTTGATTTACCAATAAATAATCAATTTGTAAAGCTTTTAAATTATATTTTCACAATTGAGTTGTGACAGCGAGAAAGATGCAATGCTTCCCCTTCTCCAAATTCAAAACCGGGGTATAGCAATATGAGATATTAGCATTGTGTAAATGGCCGAAAAATGAAGTAATTGTGGTATGAGCTGAATTTCAGAAGTATAGCGGAAGAATTTTGCAAAACGTTGCATTGCCACCACACATGCCAAGGATGTATTTATGATATAGAATTACTTTTGGTTTTGTTAAGGGTCGAAATAAAAACTTATTTACAAATGAAAATTAAAATATTTTACACTTCAGTTCAAACTAGCTGCTGTGAGCGCTGGTGGTGGTAATATATCTAAGCTCAACCTGTCAAATCTGAGAGATATTATAACTTTTACTCAACGTAATGGACCGATAGCAACAAGAGATATTGTTTAATATTAAATCAAACAATATGAAACAAGAACAAAACAAAATTAATGAAATAAAAGATAAATTTTAAAACATATTCAAATTATAGAAAGTGACAACATTGAGTTTCGAGATATAACCACCACATGCGCTCGCGGTAGAACACAAGTAAAAAATATTTGAATTTTCATTTATAAATAACTTTTTATTTCGACGCTTAACAAAACCAAAAGTAATTCTATATCATAAACACATCTTTGGCATGTGTGGTGGCAATGCAATGTTTTGCAAAATTCTTCCGCTTTACCCTCTAAATTCAGCTCGTACCACAATTACTTCACTTTTCGACCATTTACACAATGCTAATATCTCATATTGCTATACCCCGGTTTTGAAAAGTGGAGGGGGAAGCTAAAATATTCTCTTTTCAATTTCGCATCTCTATTCTTGTTCCGTTGTCGTTTAATGAACATATTTATCAACACGCCCCAAACCATTTATTTTTGATAACATATGGTTTTATTTTAAATATACGTTTAATATGCGAGAGCGTTTTTATTTGTTAACTCACTCCCATTTACAGCATGGTTAATCTTCTTATGAACATCGCTAACAGCTTTAACTTTTTGCAACTCATTATTAATATCGTTAAGCACTTGTATGGCATTGAGTTTCTTTAGTTCCAAATCGCGCACTTCCGCTTGATGCGCTTCGCAAATCGAGCACTTATCACTTCTCGGTGATCCGAACGAGATGTTAAATTTATTGCTGCAAACGGTCCGATAATACTCGTACGATACTAGATTTAACGGATGCTGTTCCATATACATGCGGTGCAACTTCTTAATGCTTAATTCTTGTGCTTTTCTGCCCTTTAGCGTGAGTTTTTCGGGAAGATACATTCTACAACTTCTAATGTGATCACATACTTTGCCTAGGGTTTCTTGTGAAATTGCATGTGTTCGGTTTTTATGTTTGCCTCTTCCGTCTATGGGTGCTTTTTTGTTTGTAGTCAGACTTTTTTTTATTGTAAACAATGTTTGATTGGTGATGCCGTGAAGTGATATGAATGCTTTGTGACAAACTTGTACTTCTACTAGTTTCCCTTCTCGCAGAATTCGTACTTTATATTTATAACTATGCTCATGTGGACCTGCTACCTTTTTTGTTTTAACCGGAGATGTATTTTCTGATTTAATAGGATTTGTATCTGATTCATTAGGATTGATAATATTTGATTGACTTGGACTTATAATATCTGGCTTAATAGGAATAGCACAATCGGAGCTAATGGAACTAATACATTCCGATTTATTAGGACTCTCTGATTCGCTTGGACTATCATTTTCTGATTCACTTGGCGTTCTTAATTTCCTTGGACTTCTTGTTTTGCGTGGATTTTTTGATTTACGAGGACTTTTGCGTGAACTTTTTGTTTTGGCTTTGCGGGTTTTTACACTTTCGACTTTACGTGATCGTCTCTTATGCACTGGCAGAATTGAAATCAATTCGCTCAGATATAAAGACTGTTTGTCTTTAGATTGTAATGCATTAAATTCGGCAATCAAACGATCTCGTTCTTTTTTTGTTATCTTTTTAAAACATTCATATCGCTTGCAACCACAGTCTTCCCCTGTTTTATGGCTCATCGCTCGTATTACTTTACTAAGATCATGTAATCGCCCGTTTCTATGTCGCTTTTTAGGAGTATCAGTTGATTTAACGCCACGTTTTTTAGCATTCCTTACAGAAATAAAAACTGCATAAAACAAATTGTTCTTTAAATCGGACTACAAAAGAATATCGTGCAACGTCATATTTATATGTATTTTGCGAAATAAACTCAGGATGTTTACAAGTTTTTTTTATGTATATGTGATGTTTTAGCAATTTTTAATTAAACAAAATATAATTTTGATATGATTGTGACAATGCATGAAATTCCCTTGTAGTTTTCATTTTCTGAACAATTTTTGTATGTTGAATTTTTATGCCAAATGCGTATAAAGAGTACAACAAAATTTGTTGCTGCCGTTGCATGATGATTTTAATACAATACACAATTTAAAATGGAATTACAAGAGATTTAATGTTTTCCAAAATAAAACTGGACATTATTTATTTCTCATGTAAGTAAACCCTGCTCTATGTCATTATTTTGTGTGTGTGTTGGTGTGTCCTTACAGTTTAATATCATTTTTATTAGAATGTATAATTTAATTGTTGTGACATTGCATGTTATTCCATTGTAGCCTAAAGTTCCTATGTGCTATTTTATTCTGGTCACAAATATGACCAAACATATGCGAAACGTATAAGCAACACATCATAGTGGTCATGATTATGTAACCAGAATTTTAACATTTATTTCGATTTGGTTACTGTACGGGGTTAAACGTTGGTAGATGCGCACAAACGTTTTAACGTCTAATGCGCACCACCCGCTATTAAAATTCACTACTAGTACGCGTATATAGTGAGTTATTAATATTGTTTAATTATAAGGTATTTAGTATTCAGAAATATATAAAAAATATTTGGTAATATTTACCAGGACAAAATATCCTTCAATCGACTCCTACGTTCTGCTGGGCCTTCGCCAAATAAGCAAATCGGCTCGCCTAATTGCCGCAAATTTCTCTTAACTTCAGCGTCGTCAGTTGAAACGTTAATTTGTCGTGCTTTTTTACGTCGTTCAAACTCTTCCAGCAAGGCTTGCTTGTCTTTCGACATAGCATCCTCCAAGTCCATATATTCTAGAATCATGAAGTCGTTTAGAAATCATGTGCAATGAAATTAACAAAACCAAAAAAATCATACCATTTGATATATGTACTTGGGCATTTTCGGATACCGTCGACGGCCCTGATTCACCATTGTTATCTTCAGTAATTGTAGTTACACCTGCAAGCCGAGCTCTTTCTTGCTCTTCTAAAGAACCATAATGGATAGATCTATGTTTTTTAACATAGGTTACATCTTCATCGTCAGACATTGTATTAGGTTAATGTACGAAATATACGACCCCCTATCGTCAAAAAGTACACTATCGACAATAATTGATAATTAAAAATGAAACATGAACTTTGCAGTACTATTAGCGATTATTGGCAATTGTTGTCTAAGTTGTCAAAACTCAAAAATGCAATCGTCTGACAACGCCATCTGCGTTGTTTGATAAAATCGTCGCCAAGTTCACATTGGTTTTAGCTTATACCATGAAGATAGATACGGACTATACAAAAGAGTGTCCTAATGTAGATATTTTGATCGTAAACGAAAGTAAAATTCGTTAAAATACTAATTTACAGCACGTTTATGTAGGCATTCAAATCGTTTAAAACTACTTTCTGGTTCCTTAATACATAAATAAGACGAGAAAAACATTCAATAGTGATTTTCCATTAATATCTTTCAATTTTGTCGTAACTATTTACTGCAATTGCAACTGTTTCGATGATATTGCAAAAATGAAAGAGTAAACCAGCGCTTTCGGTTCATAATTTTACCTCAACCGTTTAGGCTTTAGTGAGAATAGGTAAGACTGAATATGGAGTTCAATATTTCATCACTGGATTGATTTGCAAATTATGAGTTAAATTTATGGAAACAATAAGCAACTGATGATCTGAAAACTAATTACGCATCGATTTTCAGTCAGGTACATGCGTACAAGCGTGTACAATGTCATCATCAAATCAAAATGCGTAACCAGCGTTTAAAATCGTATTTTTTTTTAATAAGCATATTGGGTATTTGAAATGAATTTATTTTATTTATAATGGTGTAGGATTATCTAAATAGAAACCGATATAAAATGCGTGCTTTTAATTATTATCTTATTCATCTTTTAATTGCACATTATATAACAACGTTAATTAATTAATAATTTAACCGGAAGCTAAGGGTGTACCGATGCCTAAGGAGTTGTTAGTTGCAGCGCTCACTATTCCTATTATTTTCTAAGATGAATCAAATTGTTATGTATTTAAATTGAAAAATTAAACTTAATAAAAAATAGGTTAGTGAGGACTGCTTAAGCCCCACCACCACGTCAAGGTAACTCCACGGTGGGGCCGCCTAAGTTTCCCAACGAGAGGGAGAAAATTAAAAATGACTCACTGCGAATACAATCAATTGGTACAGCTATAGAACAGGAACACTGGAACTCAGCTACGCAGGAACTCAGCAAATCCAGGAACCCAGCAATTCGAACAGCAATACAGGAGCGAAGCAGCAACTCAGGAAATCCACAACTGTTTCATATGATTGAAGAACGACATTGGTATTGAATACTTTTCTTTCAATGCTGGAACAAAAACAATCTCAAGTTAGATTTCATATGCTTTAAAGAAATAATTCGCTACGATATGTGTGTGCAGAGAGAGGACATACATATAAATTCGTACATAATTATTTTAAAAACACTTACTCGGTCCAACTTCTGGAAACTGCGTCCCTCATGGTCCACTCCCCTTTGATTCTGTATATATTTACCAGCTACAAGCATTATTTCAACTTGAGAATAATGTTTAAACAAGTTGACTGTGTGACTTGCAAATATCTGGGTGGGGAAGAACGCTACGGCCTTCTTGAAAAATGTTGAATTTTTTGCGTTAAAATCACGTACTGAGTTTAAATTTTACTCGCAACTGTTCAATTGATTGATTATTGATCGATGTTTAACAGTATTTTCGCGTTTGAATGATTTTAATTGATGAAAACCACGGAGCGACATATATACGCGTCTACTCTGTTCGGCGGCCAGGGATAGAATAGCTGGACACATCATGATATTCTCTTATTGGCTGAGCCGTACTATGCTACTCTCTGATTGGCCGGTCTCAAGGATAACTTCGATTTACACGAATAAATCACGCATAAGAAACTTCAATGCACGGTCTGTGCGCATTTTCCTATATAGAACCCGAATTTAATCCCCGTGTTTCTGGTTTTTACATGCAAACTAAACCAAATTTGTACGACAAAGTGTAGCATTACTTCGATTTGCACTGGTAAAATTCAATACATTATGCAAAATAATGTAAGGTGATACAGAATCTTTTTTAAATTTTAGGGCCGTCATTCTAATTGTTAAATTATATATTATATCAGTTGTTTTTTATTTATAGGCAATTATTACAAGGGTACAAGCGCAGAATCCTGAAGGTCAATTCGCGAGCATCACTAAATTATTTGGTGAGAATATTTGAATACTTATACTTATAAAAAATAATTTTTTTTATTTGATTTATTTGTTCGGTACACATAAACAATTTATTTAAATAATAACAGCAACAATAGCATTTATTTTATCAGAGAAAAAATATTTTTTATTAAAAATTCATCATATTTCCAATTATTTTTACAATTAAATATTATAAACTATTACTATATACATTATATTTTTCAAACTATTGCAACTTGCCAATACAATGTATAAGTAATTTTGAATATCGACACACCACTAATTTTTCCTGCTTGGCCCGGTTCGTTTACAAGTATTTTCAGTTATTTCGATAAAATCCTATCATTTTACAACTGATATATGATTTATATTGATATTTTCTGTATGTTTTTTATTACGAAAATGTAAAAAAATGCAATATAAGATGCATGTAAATATAAATAATTACAAAATGTTTAATACTATTAATAAATGAGTTGGCCGTGGATGGTCTGCCGTTTGCCATAGTGCACGCGTCACTACGTCACATTTTGCTAAAACTTAATTGATAGAAAACGGGTGAAATAACGCGATACTAATACGTTTTTTAGTGTTAAAAGTTAATTATTATATTCATAATTGATATTCAATAACATTTACAGTACGGGCTGACTGATTAAATTAGTTTTTCGCGAAAATATAAAACATCTATTGAGTGCTTGTCACGGTTTGGTCGTGGCATTCCTAGATGCATTTTACTTGTAAAAATTGTTGATTAATTTTATGTTTTTATTTATTTTCGTTAACTTTGGTGATCATATTTAATAAATATATATTTAAAAAAATCGTGTGAGGTGTTTTAAAAAATGTTTAATTAGTGATGATGATTTCTAATGTATTTGCCAATGTTTTAGGGCCAACTACACTACCGTTCACCCTTGGAATAAGTAAGTGATTTTTTAAATTATTTCACATGTCCCATTTTTATATTTCCTAGTTTCTCCTTTCTGTATTTATTATTATTTATATGTACATACCATGCGATTCGTAAATATTTTCGGGGTTTTTTTTTTTGTGAAATAACTACGTAAAATTTATTTGTTGCTTGTTTATTGCAAACAATTACTTTATTTTGTCATTATTTGTTTTTATTGTTATACTAATTGATCGGGAAACAACAACAAGATTTTTCGTCGTTTTATAGTTATAAAATGCATGCAAATCGTTGAAAATGATTGTTTAAATAGCATAAAATAGTTTGATATGTTTAAATTCGCGTATTTGTTTCTATAGTTAGAGTATAAATTCTCAAAAGTTTAGATTACTGCCCAAGCTGATCCTCCAATTTCAAAGATTCAATATTTGGAGGTTGGATCTAACAAGGAGGCGGTGCGATTTAATAGGCGTAAAGTCTGTATACATTTGGGTACTTTTGGGTTATATAGCAATAGTTTTATCGCGATATTTGAACGCCATTTTTAGTCTAAACGTTTAATATATTTTTAATGATGCGAATTTTTTATAGATACTCTTATAAAACTACTGGTTTTATGTATTTTATTGTTTGCCAATAAAGTAACTCATTTGGAATCTACATGTATTCAAAATGCGTTATATTAAGTCTGAGAAATATAAAGCAAAATGACTACAATTCCTATAATTATGCGTGTTCAATATATAAAACGTTATTTTCATATATTAATTAATCAAACAATCAACGAATATTCTACGTGCTGCTTTTATTTGGTTTCGTTGGATTTTTATATTTTCTTCAACGAAACCAAACAAACGCAGCATATTGCGCGTGATTGTATTGCGCATGTGCAGAGATGCATTTAACATAAAATGCATTTTCAATTTGAAAATATAAGCTTTATTAAAGATGTTCGCCATTGCATACATACAATAGCATAAAGGTTAGCATACTGATTTTTCTTCATTGATTCATCGACAAATACAGGTGTAATGTCTCAAAATAAATGAGCCGCCGATTCTCGCCATAAGGTTAATATGTCTCTCAGCGTTGAACGCGAACATTTTTGAACCCCGCGTCTTTTGTCATGTGCTTACTTTTTTTGGCCTATTGTGTTGTGGATGCAAAATGTTTATAATGGATCAATAAATTAAAAATATCCCACTCTTCCATATTATTTTATGTTTTATGCAGATAAAAGTTCAAACTGTTTAAACGAATTGGCAGCGAATTACTAATTTACCGACATAACCAAGTTTCGAAATGTCATTCTGAAAATATTAAACCGCGATCACCGTAACCGAAACCGCGGTTCTATTTAGGAATAGACTGTAAACATAACCTTGTAGTTTTCTGACAGATCTGTCTGTCAAAGAGTGCGTAATTTTAGTGAAAAATGGAAAGTAGCAATCCAACAGAATCAACAACCACATGGCAACCAAACGATGAATTGCTGGAAATGCTGATTGGCATGGGTATATCAAAAATTGCAGCCGAACATGTAAGGGGCAACGTTGTTCACAATATGTCAAAATTTCTCAGTTACTTAAATATGGTTTTGAATTAAAGGCACTTTACTATACCGGCAATCAATCAGCGGAAGCTGCAGCAAGTTATGTTTTTGACAATCCAGACATTGATGTTATGCCGCCTTTAATGAAACCAAAGAAATGCAAACGTAAACAGAAATCAGTGAAGAAACCAGGCACCGACTCAACTGAATCGAGTAGCGAAGAAGATTTAGATAAATTGGACTCTTATAAAATGATTTTCGTAGTTAACAATGCATTAGAAATGGGTATAGGGAAAATCGCATCACAAGTTCGTTCGAAATAAATCAATCGCACTCTATATAAATAAATGAAATTTAACGATTTTTAGGTCGCTCATGCTTGTTTAGGAATTTATAGATTATTGACTGAATTCGATCACATGCAAGATATTTTAGATGACTGGGAAACTGAAGGGTTATTAAAAATCATTTTATTAAAAAGTAAATGTAAAATTTTATTTATTAATATTATAGGGAGAAGAAAATTGTATTACGTGGAGAGAATCATTTGCATCTACAAGAATTAGAGAAGGATGCAAAATCTAGTCAGTTATTTTCGTATTTGATTCATGATGCTGGAAGAACTCAAATACCGCCGAATTCTGTTACGGTTTTAGCCCTGTTTGGCCCTTGTAACCGCGTGGACAACGTAACTGGCGAATTGCATCTTTTATAAATTAAATCTCAATAGCACAACATTTCTGATATTAAACAATCTAGGAGAGATTTGTTGTTTCGTAACTGTTAGTCACTCGTTATACGATTATAAAATGCATTTAACATATTTTATTGTTATTCTATATAGTTACATGTTAAATGAACTTAGCAATTGTTATAAAACTCCATTTTGAACAAATAATAATCGATTTTTTTTTTTGGCACTTTTTTGCGGTTCAGTATTTCAAATAATAAACATGATCTGCATTTTTGTTTAACATATAAACTGTACGCTTTTTATATATTATGTATTCATTATTGTGTATCGGGAAATATAATAATATGACTATAATTACTGTATTTAATAAAATATTCATAGAACATCTTAAAACTGCTTTTTACTAAAATAGGAATTCACATTTATTATAAATAAAACTATAGATAATTGTTTCGATTCAAAATGAACAGTCGCAGAAAACGGGTCTACTTACTTAAAATATTAATCATTTTGAACAGTCAAAATGTTATTAAATTCTAGTTTAAAAAGATTATAATTGTATCTTTGGGCACTTTTTTGCGTTTCAATAATTTAAATAAAAAATATGATCTGCATTTAACTTTAAAATGTAAACTGTAAGTTTTTATACAACGTAACGGGAAATAAAATAAAAAAAATTGTATTAAATAAAATATACATAGAAAATCATTAAAATGTGAATTAAAATTTATTATAAATGAAAACAGTTAAGATAATTGTTTCGATGAAAATTGCTAAAAATATCAATTAATTATGTGTCATCTCGAACTCATCTATGGTGTTGAATCTATGAAGGACTAAAGGCGGTGTTTCAATTTTTTGGTCAAATAAATGACTATATTTAATCATTTTTCTCTCACTTATTTTATTAGATAGAAATTTAAATTTTTGTTTCCAATATTAAATAACTCATGGAGCTTACAAAAAAAAATTTATTTTTTATTTTTATGTTTGGTTACTTATATAGAAGGTGACAAAGTGACTAGAGTGCATCGGTTTTTAAAAATGAAATTCCGAAAAAAACGTTTTTAAAGTTTTTTTTTTTAGTGTCAAATAACACGTATTTATAATCCGGTTACTACTTACAGAAATGTAAATATCTCTGAAATGGTTTGGAAATTTACCTTAAAATTTTGTTTATATATTTTTAGATTTTTTTTTTTTTTAAATTGAAACATCGCCTTAATAACGGATATAAGTAAATGAATGAGTAGATAAAGTATACTTTTGAATAGTGTGTATAAATTCGATAGATTGGAAATGAAAAGTTCTGAATTCGCTCAGAATTTTTAAAAGATTAATAGGCGTGAGAAACGCATGTTTGAGCTGCGCGTTGTGCATATGACTTAGCTGCGTGACCGTACCGCGCGTTGCCTTATTTCGCTTGTCAGTAGACATTGTGTATTTGCGGGTAACGTGCGTCTTTCGTGTATTTGTGGTGGTGTGTACTGAGGGTGTTGCCCGTGGTGTGTTACACCCTAGTTCAAAGAACGATAGTCTCGGACATTCTATGTCCATAGTTAACAATTGTTGTGGTTTTTGACGGACGGTAACAGTGAAAGTGCGCGGCCATGTTCCTGGCATAGCCGAATCTGTGCCTCGCTTACGAGTACGCAAACAGGCGCGGAGTCGTGTAGACCGGGTGGTGGAACTGTTTCAACAAGACCTAGCCCCACCTCCACTGATACAACCACGTTTGCTCTTTCAGTTTGCTCATTTTTCAGTATTCAGTGACTTATAAGTGTTTTTATAGCTTTATATTTTATTCACATTGTAATTTATTCATTTTTCGATGTGCTTTGATTGCCGTTTGTTCGGCTTTAACGGTCTACTTACTGCTCATAGTTCTTGTGAAGTGAGTGCTTGAAAAGTTTAGGTTACATATCGCATCTTACACCCCTTGACCTGCCTTACCATGGCTGACGATGAAGTTCTCTTTGACGATGTTTACGAACTTTGCGAGGTGATTGGCAAGTAAGTTCAAATATATTTTCAACAATTCATAAAATATGTATGCACATACATACCAAATAAGTATTCACTTACCATTTAAGTGCGCACCACCATATAAGCATGAATTTTGAAACATTTTAGTGCTAATAAACATTGCGCTCAATTATTTATCAAGTCCGCAGCGGCTTAACATTCATTATCAACGTCCTTTCTACACTAGCAGCGACCTTAATCTTCTAAAAGGAAATATTTCCCGAATTGTTTAATAATCCTTTTAGGTCTGAGCGCAAACTGCACTGCACACTATTTTATTTGAATACGAATCCAATTGGAAATGTATTAACGCTACGAATTTAAATTCATTGTATTCTTATCGAAATGTACTACTGCATACTCCCTTAAGGGATATAATCCCTATATATGTATGTACATACATACCAATACGTTCTTTTGAGTAAACAAAAGAAACGGCTTGATTGCGCTGTTGAACAATAGAGATCTAAACACCATACGTAAATATCTAACAAAAGGTGGAACAAAATGTAGACTTCTTTTATTTTACCCAGTCATTATTTCTTTCATACGCTCGGTTTGTTGTTTTCTACCCTTTTCATTATAAACCACAAAATACAAGTTCAAATGCCCGCAATTCTGTATAAAAAAATAATATATTGAACAAAGATTGGATTAGATTTTGGGCACTAGAGTGATATGTGACGCACAAGTGTGTTCTTTCCAGATAGATGTAGGTCCTGACAGGTCGTTTCTTGTACAAATAACGCGCGATTTACCTCACATATTCCAATAAACACGAATTTTGTGCTTTAGCCATCAATGCTTCACAATCATCAAACATTTTTTATCTCACTATCACCTAGGCGGAAAATCCAGTTGTGTTATTTGCGTGTGAACCCATATTTAATAATTTAATTTTATGTTGAGTACTATATAACCAATTTTTCTCATCCTCGCTATACTAATTATAACCGTGACCTTAATTTAAATTATATTCAACTACCTAACATCTTACTGTACTTCATATACGTCATGGCATTTATAAGCCCTGGAACGATATGACGTCATTGTTCGATGAGCGATATATATACGAAATTCCCAATTAAGAACATCCAATCTGTAGTTGTACTGGATGTTGTCGGCTGTAAATGTTTTCGAGGCTATTCACAAATAGAGATAACAAAATGAATGTATTCGAACATTGAATGCACGTATTGAGTGAAGAATTAAACGTTTATTTATTTTTATTTTTTTGTAAGAACTACAAAATCAAATTGAATTTTGCATCGGTAATACGTTTTAAATTGGAAATAAATGAAATAAATTAATGCCGAACGCCTTTTACGAAAACGCCATTAAAATTAATCCATTTGCAGCAATAACTGGTGGAGTAAAACGACGTCTAACCAAAAAACCCGCAACGTTTATTTGACGAGGCATAAAAAGCGACGAACAAATATTACCGATAACTCAAACTGCAAATATATGCTTGTACAATTTCTATTAAGTGCTTGTATTGGACATATCACATGCAATGTATTGGAAATATTTAGATGCATTCACAAAATGTACATACATATTCCTTTCGTACCCATGTATCCAAAAGGTCTTTGAAGTAAAGTTTAATATTACATTCTTCGCTTTCTAGTACTCTAACTTTCGACTAGTGCACAGAAAGAAAAACTTTAGAGAATTTAACTAATTGCAATTAGTTGTTTTTACATTAGCTAAAATATCTATAATATTAGTTAGAACAACTAAAGTTGAATAGATGAATTATCTAATGAAGAATATATGATATTTTTAGTTAAAAATATAGGTCGTTCAAATAAAACAATAGTTATTTGACCTAATACATTAGCTGTTTTCCCTAAAAAATTAGAGCATTTAAAACTTTAGTTGGCTATTCTACAAAATAGATCAATTATCTAATATTCGTTTTTGCTGTGCAACTAAAAATATAGATGTTTTATCTACTTAAAATATATGTTTCTGAGAACAAATTAAAATGGTATTTCAGCTAATATATATAGTTGTTTCAAATACTGAAAATTTGATGATTCGTCTATAGTTGTTGATGATTCGGCTATTTAAAATATATGGAACTGATAAAGAATGAATGAGTGAGTTGAAGAATATTATTGGTGGTTTTACCTAATGCAAATAGATAATATATCTAAAGAATTAGATCAATTTGAATACGTTGCATATTTAACTGTGTAGTTTAGTAAACTACAATGTAATAATATTGTGCAACATATATATCATATTCCCGTTGTCTGTGCACCAAACATATTTTGAACATAATGAGTGAGGGTCAAGGCATTAGTGAGTGGGAACGACTTCTTATTCTTTGGATGTTAGATGCCCTGATACCTGATTTCAAAGGTAAGTTAAAGTTGATTTTGTGATAAAATATAACCTAAGAATGTTTGTCAAAATAAAGGATTCTGATACGTTTTTATATATTTATGTACTATATATTTATGTATATAATTAATGAAACTAATCCATTTTAGGGTTTTGAAACACATTAGCCACAAGAGAAGTAAATGCAGTTCAAAACTGGGTTGAGTCCCTTCCAATTTCTATTAGAAATCCGAACGAACCTCGTCAGATGCATTTGTAAGGTTTCGTTCCAGATGTTGTAAAAAAATTAATTATTGTGCACATATAATTAAGTTAAACCACCATTTTTGTAACAGTATATGTAACTATTATGTAATTTTTTATTATTTAAATAAATTTTTTTACTAAATTTATATGTTTTAGATTATTTTATAAACCAATATAATTAGATAATTCATATATTTATTTATATTGAAAACATCTAACATTATTAGTTGATTAATATATTCCAATTATTTAAAGTATCTAATAACATTAGACAATTTAAATATATAAAAGGATTTTGTATCTATTTTAAATAGATAAATTTTCTGTTATTTTTAGTTTATTCATCTAAACTAAATAGTTAATTTACGTACTGTTTTTGCTAAAATAACAAATCATCATTCGATAAACTAACTATTTCTATTATATAATTTGACTAGTTAAGTAGATAATATGGTATATGTATATATTAGATGAGTTGACTATTCCTAATTAGATAAATCAACTATTGTAATTAGAAGGCTGAAAATCAATGACGAACATTAGATAAATTATCTAGAGTATTAGGTGATTTTTCAAATCTTTTTTTTCTGTGTGTGTTCAATTAAACCGTTCTGCCTTTATGTATTTTTTATTAAAACACATATAGTGTTTTTTTAAATAATGCATATGTCATTTTTTGCGTTATACGCAACTGACAATTGAGCATTCTTTAATGAAACTAATATTTCTATTATTTATAAATGGCTAGAAAATATTTGTGTGATATTGTTCCGTGCCAGAGGATACAATGAAGTACGTGAGGGTATAGTAACCAGTGCGGATGTTTTCTTCAAGAACCAAGTGGATATACGCAACGGCTCCAGAATAAAGAATGAACTTGATTTGCTATTTATCATCATATTCTCGTTTTCTGAAGCAATTGGATTTTTAGATCTTAGTCAATTTTGCTATTAAGGCGATGTTCCAATTTTTAAAAAAAAAATCGATTTTTTTTTTCTTCTATAATTTTATACAAAAACATTTCAAAAATATATAAAAAAATTTTAAGTTAAATTTCGAAACCTTTTCCAAGATATTTACATTTCCATAAGTAGTAACCGGGTAATAAATACACTAAAATTAAACTTCAAACACGTTTTTCTCGAAACTACATTTTTAAAAACGGTGTGCACTCTAGCTCAAAAAATAATTAAGCTTTTGACTCAAATCTTTTTTTATTTTATTAATTAACTTATAATGCAGAACGAAAACCGACATTTTGACATAAATATACATTTGTTCCATTTTTATTCAATCCCAAATTTGTGTACAAAACATAGAACTTTTCTTAAACTCACTCTATTTTCTAGGTTTTTCTTAATATTTTTAACTTTTTATTGGTTTACGGAGAAGGTAATTTTGTTCTTAATAAAACCCCGTTAGATTTTTTGTTTTCAACATCTTGGACTGGCGTTATCGTGCACACCGCAAAACGCCTCATCTCCGCGGCCTCTACTTTGTCACCTCCTATATAAGTAATTATGCATAAAAATAAAAAATAATTTTTTTTTTGTATACTGAATGTGTTACTTAATATTGTAAAATAAAATTTAATTTTCTATCTAATAAAATAAGAGAGAGAAAAATTATAAAAAATAGTCATTTATTTGATCGAAAAAAAAACATCGCCTTAAGGCGATGTTTTTTTTTACATACAAAGTTTCTACAACAACTTCGCTAGTTCCAACAACACCCCTAGCTGTTGTTATTGGGAGGCATTCCTGGTTATATTCTTAATTCTAGTGTACATATTTATAAATTTAAATTACATTTAAATGTAATTTAAATTTATAAATATGTACACTAGAATTAAGAATATAACCAGGAATGCCTCCCAATAACAACAGCTAGGGGTGTTGTTGGAACTAGCGAAGTTGTTGTAGAAACTTTGTATAATTGTGTGTGTGTTGCTTGAGGTATCAGATTATATTGTAATGGGTATATACATAATGTAGTTATGTTTACGTCATGGATTTGAAATCTCGGATAGTTTTGATATTATGACTAATGCATGGAAATATATTCTGTGTTTCAGAGGACCATTCAGCCTTGTACGTCGTTGTATCCATCGGCAGACTGGTCAACAGTTCGCTGTCAAGATTGTAGATGTTGCCAAGTTCACATCAAGTCCTGGGTTGAGCACATCTGGTAAGTTTTCAAACCAATTTCCTATCTCGATTACACGGATTCTATTTCAAATTAAATACGACCAGTGAAACAAATTTTCTACGTATGCACTTTTTTTAGTCATTCTATTTAAAACTCAATAACATTGTTATTTTTTTAAATTTTCTATTAAACTTCGCATTGAATTGTGCCAATATTATTACTATTTACGAATGAAATACAATAAAACATTGCGCAAAAAATAGGTATGTTTGTTGGAACGACTGATTAAATAAAACATTAAAACAAACTTGTACGAATGGGAACAATGAGTTGTTTTTTAAAGAATATAAAATTGCTGTATAATGTAATCATTGCATTCGTATCTCGGTATAATTACAAAAAAAATTTACATTTATATACGGCAGATGCATAACATCGTCTCTAATGATGATAATAGCGAAAAAGAAATTACTAAAATATGTTTCTGCGCGGCAAAAAATGATAACGCTCATATCAGGGTCAGGCTGAATTGAACTGAAACTAAACTGAAACCGAGATCCGTTCCGTGCCCGGGCATACAAGTTTTGCATAACACCGATGTAACTTAGACACATCTCCATAATAATAACACCTCATAGACCTTGTTTACTGTGTGAATTAATCAGACTCGCCAGCTTGGGGCTTGAAATTAAAATGTAGTATCATCCAATTTAACATGAGTGGATATTCTTCGCTTTTTATTCTAAATCAATATCGCAGCAAATTGTTCTTATTGTTTATGCTGCTGTTGAGAATATTCCTTATTCCTCGTCACTACAATTACTCAAGCCTTAATTTTCTGTATTTGTCGTATATTTGTATGTCAATGCATTGTTTTATATAAATGTAGTGTAAACCTACTGTGAGGAAATGTTGCCAGAATATGAAGATTAAAACTGATATTTGAGATTCGATTTTATAAATTAAGAGTGCTGCATTAACGGAAAATAAAAAATGTTCTATTTCGAAGCGTAATATCTTGAACAAGATCTATTCAGAGTTCGTGTAAGAATTAGAAACGCCGTCTGGTAGCAAGCTCGATAACCACTTCTTTCGCCAATTAAGCTCTTGTACATTTACGGAAAGTATCATGGGATAGCTGTCTTCTTCTTCGTCTTCTTCTTCGTATCCTTAAGTACATTGCTAACTCTTATTAGTGAATCCTTATAACCATCCATTTATCTGGTTCTCCCGGACACTATTCTGTACAAAATTCGATTTGTATCACTGATCAATAACACTACTAGACGTAACACCTAATTGAATCAATTGGCAATTATTTTTGGTCGTTTTCATTTTTTTTCGCGCAATTATTTATATCTAAGCTACATGATGACTGGTTTTTCTCAACTATGGAATGCAATTTCGGACAAATCCAATTATCACTAAGTAATCTGACTTTTATTAGAAATGATGAGACTTTAATTAATCGAATTCGTTTTATATCTGCGGAATTTCGCAACGATATTAATTGGGTGAGCTCGGATGGTTATTACTAAGTTCTGAAGTATTCAAATTTCAAACTTACAATTCCCATTTGATTGTATAAGCGGAAACGATTGTTTAAATTAACGGTTGTTCTACATATTGTGACTATAGTCGCTTTACAGTCTAAACTAACGATGACGTATGTTGTTTAAAACAAAAACATATTTATTGCCATTTATCGTAATACTATACTGCATTACTATATAGGGTTTCGGTAGTGTTTTTACGCCCGGAAATAAATTACTACCATTGCGGTACCATTGGTATAACATAAAAGTAGGTTTCTTATTATTTCGCGTGTACCTACTCGTAACTTTACGTTACGGTGTAGATGTGTATTGATGTGTTGGAAAACCTGTAAAAAAAAAAACAACTAAAATGAAACAATAAAAACGATGCATGTTTGTTACATAGAAATTATTTGTTTATTGTCATGCCTCCTTTTGTTAAATTAAACGCCAGCCATTACAACAGACGAATATTCACCCGAATGATTCCTTTTGATGTGCACATTGTATATCAATAATAGAATTCTGCGTAACAGAAAATATACATGCATTTGTATTTGATCGAAATAGTTACAATTGTTTTTTAATTTTATTTTTCGCAATATTAAATCTGATATTGCGTACATTATATTAATTAGTTCATCTAGCGAATGAATCTAAAATTTTAATTAAATTTAATTACGAAAAGAGTGCAACTTTTCTATTAATCCGAAAATGTTTTATTATCGTTCGCGGTTAGTTATTCTTTAATTCTGCTGTTAATCTCGGTATTATACGAAACAGTTGACCGATCACTTAAGCGCTTTATACTTCCCATACAGCGGATTAACATTTTGCTCATACGAGATCAAAATCTAACATGCATTTGTAAATAGGAAGAAAAAAGAATCTAGGGTTCTGATCAATAAAAGGAGCGAGTAATATGGGGTTACGAGTCCAGTGGAAACTACATACATACATACATATATAATACACTAGTGTAACTCGACGCGAAAATAAAACTTTAAATTCCTCTAGAGCATCAATGTCGTAGGCGTCGCCAGTGGTGACCTCTACCCGCCACTTTTATATACAGGGTCTGAAAATTGCTTGTACGCGATGGATTTATATGTGTTCGAAGGCCATTTAAGGGTGGAATTTACTGACCCATGCCATTGTATTACAGTTTACGGTGATCGACAACCAGGTCACGTCATTCCTAAGTAGCTTCTCTAGTGTAAAAGACATGAACTATCGTTGTAATAACAATAAACTTGTTTTTTTTACATTTCCTCCAGTTTTGTATGCAGTGTTGCAAAAAAGAACTAAAACTTTCCGTTTCCTTGTATCAGTATGCATAAGTTTCTAAAATTCAATTTTCCAATACGAAATTTTGTTTTCGATTATTCGCATGTTCGCACGTTCCAACAGTTCAGTGACGCTGCAATAGTGACATCACATTCCCTTTCGTGCTATCAACTCGACAACGAAATACTCGACTAGTTTCGCACCGTTTCCGGAGCTTGAATTTCATTTTTGAACACACTACATTGTAACTTACACAAACGAATATGTCTACGTATCATTTTACATCTTGCTATCCTTTTCAGTCATTCTGACTATTAATATTTAGTTTATATATGTGACATATGAAACATTTAATTGTTGCTCATATAAGAAACGAAATCGTTATTTCTAACTCATGTGCCACCTGTTATTACTGTGTCGAGTGGCTGGAACACATTCACAAAGCAGCCCAGACATAAATCGCGTATTTAGTATTGATTTTTTATTTGAAAAAACAAAAACCGATAACCCCCATGGGAATATATTAAAGCAACATTTGACAAACAAACAAAAAAATATAACAAATTTTGAAAGTAAAATTAGCATTTTATTGTGAACATTTTCAATATAAATATATCACACATGCATGCTGAAATCTATACTATGTGTATGTAGTACATAAAAGCAATTTGAAAAAAAGTGCATTATTAAAATTGTAATTAACATCGAGACACTGTAATTGCCTGTTTGCAAAATGAGTTGTACATTTTTAAATATCTAATTTAAAAGGTTAAACTTTGAACATATATTTCCCTGAAGGTTTAAAAGGTGAACTGAGAACCTTTTCTAAATATCAAACAGCTGCTTAAAGCACATATATACGTAGCTACCTGATATATGCCACCATTTCATAAACCTATTATACAAACAGCAACATTTCATTAACTGTGAAGTTAGATATAATTCCCCCCAAAGATGGAATTAAATGCTCTTAGATCAACATAAATCACATACAGGTATGTAATGTGAAGCTGAAGATATTTATAATCAAATGAAAACTGTTGCTAAACTCTAATTTAACAAACTTTGTTCGTTATATGTATGCGTGGTACTCATAGAGATAAAATATATAATATATTTATGAAATGAATGTTTGCTATGCTGCAGTTTACATCTATAGTTGCTGCTCTGAAAAGCTAAACAAAATGTATTCAAATATTTAGTGAATTTCTCATGAGTAGACTGCAACGTAGCTAACAGAGTTGTATGCGAGGTAGCAAACATTCCCGGGGTTCAATAGCCCGGAAGGTAGATCCTCAAAGTTGGAATGTTTCAAACTATTCTCATGTGGATATTTTTCAATAGAGACATTACATACGGTTTGTTTACGTAACAAGACAACGACTAGAGTAAGCTGTAAGCTTTCATAAATATCAAAACATGGTTCGCCTTTTATAGAAGCTTTTTTTGCAGCGAGGCAATCATTAGCTTTAGTGTGTTGGATGTGTAATTGGTACGAGCAACATTTCGTACAGTACAAACTTTCTATGGTAAATATACTAATATTTGTTAAGACTTTGATGTGCCGAAATTCGCGAGCGTGAAATTGAACTTTGTGACTTTCGTTGTATTTTGTATAGAGTCACGAACTTTTGAACCATTATAGACTTGGATACTTATAGTTAGGTGAACATTTTTGGCGATCTTTAAAACTTATTCATGCTCGACAGTAGTGGCGCTGTTTTTGCTCCGTTAACATGGCCAGTTGGCTAATTTCCAGATTTGATAGTCACACATGTGAATCATGGAAAAAACGGGAAAAGACATACGTCACAAACAATCATACACACACACACTTTGGTGCAACGTTTAGACATTTTTAGTAAAACAATACACGCTATATAATTTATTGCATTCGTGCGTATCACGCATTCAAATTGATGATAGACTAGGGTTGATAATCTGTTCAAACATCTATTCATATTTGCATCACTTCGGAGTGAACCCTTTACGTATACGTAAATGTGTCAGAAGCCTGCAGTGTTATCCTTAACAAATGGAATTAGTGAACGGTGGCTGGCTGGTGTATTGTGTCGTTTGCGCAAACTCAACCGTTGGCGTATTTTAATTGAATTTTCGAATTGGCTACCAGTTTTGTGACGCGCGATCTTTCCCACTTGAAGTGTTGCTTGTTTAAAATTGCGCTTGACGCGACGTTAGTTTGATTAATTATTTGATTTTTTCCATGTGCCGACACTTTTCTATGTTACTAATTCATTCAATGTGTGTTTGTTTTAGATCTGAAACGAGAAGCTACAATATGCCACATGCTGAAACATCCCCATATTGTCGAGCTGCTGGAGACGTACTCGTCGGAGGGTATGCTTTACATGGTTTTCGAATTGTGAGTTTGTAATAAACGTAACGAGACATTATACTGGTTAAATGTAGTATGTATTTGTTTGATTATAGTATGAATGGATCGGATCTGTGCTTTGAGATCGTACGCCGTGCAGCTGCAGGTTTCGTTTACAGTGAAGCTGTTGCAAGGTAAACTATATTAACAGAACTATTTGTCAATAATTTGGTCGTGCGTAAATACGAAAAACAAAAAATGTAATATGAGCTTGTGCATGAAACCGGAAGCGTCCTTTCGCGGCTATGCAACTCGCTGAGCAATTGTGTGTTGGCCACTTCATCAACTCGCCTTTGAAGTGGCACATTCTTCCTCGTCTCGCGTGTACGAGGAGACAAAAGCCTTGCCTAGTTAATTGTTCGTTTAATCACACTTTTTCATGATGGCATTTTGCTGGCGGGCTCTTTTTTCTCTCCTGGGTGATTCTATTTCAAAACCAATTTACAATTTGTTTTCTTCTCCTCACGTCTTGGAATCTGCGTTTTTGTTGTTATTGTTGTTGTTGTTGTTGTTGCAGTCATTACATGCGACAAGTCTTAGAGGCTCTGAGGTATTGTCACGAGAACGATATAATACATCGCGACATAAAACCATCGTGTGCTTTGTTGGCAACTAAAGAAAATAGCGCGCCGGTAAAACTAGGAGGATTTGGCGTCGCCATTCAACTGCCAGAAGGACAAGTTACAAATGGAGGTAAGTCACCGCGGAGCCTAATCTGTATTGAAATGGTTGTCGAATATCTTTAAAACATTTAATGTCAGGCTTATGGTTATTTAGGGGTTTAGGAGCATGGATGGAGTATTGTTTCTTATATACATACATGTGTTTTACATATTTTACAGCTCATTACACTGCATAAGGACATTTACAAACATTAATAACAGACATTCCATTTCTCTAGGAAAATGTATTTTATTGTTGCTACTGTGTGAAAATGTGAGCTTAACAAATTCAAATGAGTTATTTAAAATTCATACGCGCATAAAGTTTGTCTCAAACCGGTGCCGGTGAAATTTATAAGAGCTTAGGAACAAATTGTCAGTTTTCAATCATTTTTTTTAAAGTGGGCTAAATTGGCGATAAATTCGCGCGTGCATCTAGGGAAAGGGAGCGTACTATTTGGTATGATTTATTGTGTTATTGATTTAAGTTTCTGCTGGTTGGTAATGGCGCTGTGATCCTTATTAAAAATGTGCGACTTGCAATTAATCTTGAAAGTGTAAATGCTGGAATTGTGTATAGCGGCCCGTTGTTATTATCTGTGGAACGAAAGGTTTCCCCAGATAAAACATTTCTCATGCGGTTCATTAGAGCGGACTAGAACTTGGTCACAATAACATCATTCCCTTGTCGTATACATACATACATACATACATACATACATACATACGTACGTAGTAGATGGATGCGAATATCGTAACTCAACACTGATACGCACGACTCATTTAACTTTCGCCGAATCTGTACATATAAATTACATCGCAGACAAGGATAGAATTATATACATTAATGATCCTCGCGAATTAATTCAAACTACAACTAATTTTATTATTTCAAATGCACTTGACGTCGATAAATGAAAGCTTTTTAAATATTGTTCAAAATGAAAAGCTCGACTTTTATTAAATTACTTTTAATAAAATAATGTTATAATGCAGCATTTATAGTTTGTTTGTTTGTGTAAACGTAAATATGAATTTCGGATGAATTTAAGCTTTGATAATCGTCACGTAACACAAACACATTATAGACATAGATATGTTCTTTTGCCGGATAGTTTAGGGAATGGTTAATAAGGGCTTGATCTGTGTTCCATGTCTAGAGTGCTATGTGTCAGATTACCGACCGCATCTCAGTCCACTAGGCCAGCTATATCTCAAGTCTGACAGAAAGGGTAAGACACTGAATGTGATGCCCGGACTTTGTTTGTCATTTGCCACTTGCCATTTTTTTTCATCACTCTTAGACTCAATCGTTTTGTCAATCATCAGTAGCACTGGCATTGACACTGTGTCACCGCTGACCGGTAACATCTTGTGAATTTACGCTTGTCTTCATTTATTTTCATTTTTTTGTTAAACAATATATGACATACACACAACTAATGGCAACAAATAATCAATACGCCATTTGATCAAGACTATTTTGTTTTCATGTGTTCGTTTGTATTCGTTACAAATACAATCAATATTTTTGCCAGTTGAAATAATATAAAATCATGTTTCTTAAATAAATAATTGAATTGAGACCGGAAATAGCTACTTTATTCGCAATCAATACCTTATATATTATACATCTGTTAACATGCAGTTTACAATAGAGGCTGAATTCCCGAAATTAGTGCATCTTCATTTAGAAACACGGTAATCAAATGAAGCGCTGCATTTTCCCACTTACATCGCAATTACAGCAATGGCATTATTCGGTTTCTCTAGAACTCATGTAGTACATTTTCATCATCAAAACATATCAAATTCATTATAGTATGAGTCTTCAAACAATGATTCAGCGTCGTTAAACTTGCATTTATATAAAAGTTATTATAATTGGGTTGCATTTTTCCTTTGAATTTCGTGTTGATGCGCTTTTTATTTGAATGAGCTTTGCATTTTCCCAGTGTGATTGAGGCTTGATTCTTACACCAGTGATAATGTAGTTTCCAAGTCCTTGACGCGTACGTCCTTATTGAATTATATAATGCAAAGTGTCGCAGCGCAAGTAATATTCAAGGAAAAGTTCAATTTTCATATTTTTATTTCCACAAGTTTCTAATGCGTTTAATGCTTGCAATCTACGAGGAAAGTTTCTTATATCAAGACTTGAGTTTATTTAATAAGCAAAAAATTACGCCTGCAACTTTTTTAAGTGTTCATATTTTATATTGCGCCTTTACTGGAAACTGTTGGTTGCAAGTTTGTTACTACGACGCAATTGCAATTTGCATCCGGCCATAATAGAAACGTAATGACATTTCATTGTTACGTATGTATGTACAATAGACATTCTAAATAATATAGTTTGATAGAACATTTCCAATAATATTACCATTCGTATTATTCAAAATGTCCATTGTAGCGATTAATTCTTTTCTTGTCAAAGAACAATTTATTGTGTAGAACGATAAAAGAACAGTTTGAATACAGTTCGTTTTTTTTTATTTATTCAACAAAGCAAATAATAATAACCATTTTAACTTATAATTACATTTCTGATGTTTAATTAATAAAAACATATCTAGATTAAATATTCAAAATACAATTCTTATTTGAAATGAATATATATATATATATATATATATATATATATATATATATATATATATATATATATATATATATATATATATGTAAATTCATTTTGATTAGTTTTTAGTTTATTCGTAATTCAAATAAATATAAACGTAAATATTTGCAGAAATATGCAAGTAAACGTACATGGCGCGATATAATATTGAACCCCTTTGTGACACTATTAAAATAAATGATTTATTTTATAATTAATGGTGTGGTTTACTGGCCATGTCACGCTGTCATATAACTCATGTACACGTTTGAATTTCAGGTTCATTGGTAAAATTATGTTAATTTTTTTACCATAAATAACATTGTTTGGCATGTAGGTATATAATACCCTTCTAGTTAGCAATAACAACATTTGCATGCCCCACTCACTCCTTTTACAGCACCCGTGCATTTGATAAGCTTTGCATGTCACCAGCAACTTATATATATATTACGTTTTTAAAAGTGGAACGCGTAAAACTTTGTATTATATCGATTGCGTTTATTTTCATAACGAAAAAATGTCTGCGGTAATTTTGGTACAAGTATAATGACAATTAGTTTTAGAATACGCGTGTTTTTTAATTGATTGTTATTTTTGTAAATGCGCAAGGTCGCGTTGGCACATCGCACTATATGGCGCCGGAGGTCATACGTCACCAGCAGTACGGCAAACCAGTCGATATCTGGTCAGCAGGTGTCCTATTGCATGTCCTCTTATCGGGCACTTTACCATTCAGCGGAACCAGGCATCGTCTGCACGAGAACATATGTCGAGGACGTCTACACGTGAGTTATTATAAAAGATTTATTGCCATTTCAGAGTATCCTGATTTAAGTATTCAAAACAAAATTATATATACATAATTGAGTTTAATTCCTTAGTAATGAGTTCAAGTTAAAAATTAAAAATGTTTGTTCAAGAAGAACTTTTAACGTATTAAAATCCTTTAAGTACAAATTGCAGAGCTTACTGACGTAATTAGTAATTGGCGTGCACTTGTTCCCTAAGGTATATCTTTGAGTTAAGTTTTTGATGTTTGTTTTACTATCTAGCTATGTACACTATTTTATTACATTCATTCATTTACACTAGTGGTGTCTTCTACCTCTGTTATTTCTGTCGATCTCTCGGTTGGGTTTTCTCGTAAGCAATTAATTATTAAAGTGGACTATTTCGCCGCGTTTCCAATATTCAAATCTATGCATATTTGAAAATAATGTGCGTTTGTTGTTGTGGATGTATGTAGTTGGAATCCCCACAATGGGACTTCATCAGCGAACCAGCCAAAGACCTAGTACGGCAAATGCTCACTGTCGACCACAACAAGAGGATATCAATTCAGGAAGTTCTCAACCACAAGTGGCTTCGGGTGAGCTCAATTTAATGCAATTCTAATTATTCCAATTATGGAATAAATAAACACTATTACCTATTTAAAACACATAAAACACGAATATTGACGTAAATATTGAAAAGGTAACAATTACCATTCAAATAGATTTTAGAATAAGCTTATGTAAACTAGTTATCCTTTGGCGGAAAGCATCAAAGAATGCTATCCGGATACAATTGGAAGTCTTCCGGCGGAGACAAAAAAAAACAACAACGTTTGCTTCTCTTTGTTTTCATACCCTGATTGATGTTGGTTTATGCAGGACCGAGATAAGGGGTTAACCAAGATCCATCTTACGGATACGGTGGATGAGATGAAGAAATTTAACGCCCGCAGGAAACTGAAAACAGCCGTAATGGCTGCGGTCACATCGGCCAAGTGGTCATCATGCAACACCGAGGCGACCGTCGCGATCTGTGATAGTTTCTCTGACTATGGTGATGATGAAGTTGCTTCAGCGGGTAAGTGATTCTTTTTTATTTGCTCCCACACACACACACACATACTACCATATTTTTACAATTGTTATATTTAATCTAATTCTTGTACATATAATAAAAGTAACAATTTATCGCTCGATAGTTTCTATATAAAATAATATTATCACAAGTATCCTTGATTCACAACATCTATTACAAGTTCCATCATCTTATTCTTGCATTTCATAGTCTTCCGGTTGCGTGCTTCTTGTGCCGACCGCAGAACCGTCTCTACCCCCGGTTCCTCTTCCTGTTCTTCATCATATTTACTTTTTGTACTACCATTATGCCTTGTTGCTCCTTCGTCCATGTACAAGGGCAGTCCTGCCAAAGCAAGTCCCAAGGCGAATTTCGTATGTTTCTTAAGTTGCTCCCGCAATGCCGAGTACGGAAATAATCGTAATGGATCTGATCCTAAACGATAGATCACCTTGCATAGCGTCGTGTGGTAGTGTTGGATTAGCTCGTCACGGTGCTCCTTACGCGTTTCTTCGTCGAGAGAGACTAGTAGGAAAAATTGTAAATCGTGAATCGGAGAAGCGTACCTGGAAGTAATTTTTTATTTAGAAATACAAACAGAATGCATCCACTTGTATAGTGATAGATGAATTGATTTCTGTTTGATGCATGCACTTTATAGGATGCTCATTAAAATTGGTGTGTGTGTGTGTGTGTGTGTTGTGAGAGAAATCATTTCACTCGCTGCGATGCATTTAATTGTGCACTCGCTAGGTAGATGAATATTGCAATTTAAACCTGCTAATTGCGGCTTGCATCCGTGGAATAAAAGTTAATAAACACACCGCATGCTTTTACGGTTGTTCTTGTTGTTGTTTGATGAGTTTCACATGATATTTACACCCAATGTTCGACACAGAAGCATTTCAAATTTAAAATTTATCGGATTACCGCACTTGAATTAGAATGCAACAAGTTTCTAGGTGGTAATTCTTTTTATCTCACACCCTCACAGTAACAAATGAAAAACTTTCACTCGTTTCCCCAGCCTAGCGGAAAATTTTATTCTAAGAACTTTGCAATTCACTTTTTTGCTACAAAAGTGTAAATCACTCGTACCAAAGTTTAAGAATAATTCATCATATTCTTTTTACTTGGTAATTACGCGTTATTTACTGTACGAATGAAAAATGCATACCTACAAGCTTGATAATCCAAAAACCGTACATTTGCGTCAACTTCATCATGGAATAGAATGTTATTGTTACGAATGTCACCATGTGTCACTACTTTATACTCGTCATCATCTGTACTCCGTGCAAGGGCAGCCATTTTCTCGTAAATATTCAGTGTAAAGTCTGACAATTTTTCTACGTAAATGCTTCGTTCTGGGAACGAAGCTTTCGTTAGTTTAAGCGCATCATGCATTGCCTGCACGAATAGACGACCGAATGTTGGCTTCATATCTTCCGTGAATAATGTCTCTGAGATGCAATTCACAATGTTTGCGAATATAAGTGGTTGTTGATCTTTCATTACGTAAGAAAGTGCATGCAATCTGCCAAGTTCTTCTAGCACTTGATGCGCCTGCTGTACGCCTATGGGTTCGTTTGGCAGAGTGCTGTAGCCCTCGTGCACGAGGTCTTGCAACATTATGTAGGAAAATGACGGAGATTGAAAGGTTTCATAACATTTAGGAGCTCCTTTGAAAATTACCTAAGAAGTACGTTACATATGTAATTTTCTCTTCTATATATATATATATTAAAAAGAAACATGTTTACCTGCGGATTTTTGCTACATTTCTCAAGTCCCATAAATTCCTTCAACAATTTTTCATAAAAAACAACTTCATTTTCGAAAAATATGCTGCTTTCCTTAAGAAAACAACGATTGTTCTTTTCATCCTGGAGACATTTGATGAACAGTGCAGTTTCTTTGCTGCAATATTTTATTATCACCTTATAAGCTACACTGCGTAGTACATTTGATAAATCCAATCTTTGAAATTCTATTTCACACGCCTCAGGAAAATCTAATTTCAATGCAAGTGCTCGTAGTGAATCTGCCAGTAGATGCGGTACATCTGTCGACATCATATACGCTTCTTATGTATTACCTAACTAATATATAAGTAGTCTTTTCTATTAATTTCCTGTGCAGGCTATTGATACAAGAAGTTCAATAAGGTCATTGATAACTTATAATCTTATACAAGGCCATGTATACGGAGTGTTTCAATAATTGCGTATTACTTGATATCTATATATAAATTGAATGTTTATTCTGTGGCTATTCGAAATTGTAATATGGACGTTCAATATTTACTGAATTGCTAATTGGAGTTTCAGTTACCGATATAATATTTTATGTTTGTATGTACAGTAGATCTAAATGTAATAATGATTAAATTACAATTGATTGATTAATAGCACGATTCATTTTAGGTGCTTAAAGAAAATATTGCTAAAACAAGTATTTTCTTATAGCAGTATGCGCCATCTTGGATTCATTAGATGATATCCATTGCTTGCAAGATTCGCAACCGCAAGATACTGATCTAATGCTGGCAATCCTAGATGACCGACAGCTTCACGCCTTACTAGAGGTAAGTGTCAAATGTTTATTGATCTTATATGCTGTTTTGTTTTTTTGCTGAAAATCTGAGGAAAACCGTTCGTAAATTATTTGTTATTATTTATTTATCAAAATGTTCCAACATTCAGTATTAAAAATCACCCTCTAAAAATGAAAAATAACTGTATTTTTTTCGTGATTTAAAAGTACATTTTTTAGTGAAGTTAGTACTACAAATCCCATGGCTTACTTCCTCCTCAATCTTATAAATGTTGTATCTACCGTGTATGTACGTATGTATGTACATATATCCCGGGTTGTTTTATGATACGTTGTGGTTTGTTATTTCCTATTCACAACAATTTTATGGATGTGACAAGTAATTAAAATCCAATCGACAATACCTATTAAAAAACAAATTGTTTCTAGTGGCTAATATAAATACAATTCCAATTTCAATTCGTTTTTGCGGCTGCCCTTCAAATAATTTTCAATGTGGTACAATAGAAAGAAAATAGAAGGTGCTTGTTAAATAAACGTATAGTAAAATGCCATAGGGTTCTGGATTAGTGATGTTAATCCGATTAAAATGGTCAAGAGACGCGATACAAGCTAAAACCGTCAGATGTCACTCTCTTGTCTCTAAGCTCTAATAAGCGCGAAACTTCATTACTAGCCCATATGTGCATGACCGTTAAATCTAATTGTACAATTTTCTTGTTTTCCAATAAATATGCTGGCGATATTATCGTTCATTCGCTGCATTTGATTTTTATTCCCTAGTCATTGTAATTTATAAAATAAAAGTACACCGTCGTCGATCGATGCTTGCTTGCATTTGACATTTATTATTACTCCATAAAACAATTTCTATCAATGCAATTTTATATAAAGACATTATTGCGCTATTTACGTTTTACAGTTCAGTTTTCACAATGTATAATAACTGTATTGTTCGCAATACTGTGTTGCATATTTATTTTTTCCGCGATCCACGTAATAATGGCATTACAAATATACTATTCCGTTTCTGCTTGTGACGGTTTGGTGTGTGGCAGGGAGAGGCGCGTGTTATACATAATGTTCCTATCGTACCGGTTCAGATTGATCCGTTCGCCCGGTTCGCTTCGTCAGTGCCCGCCAAGAGCTTCATTTCCCGGGCTTTCTCCAAGCTCAATTTCATGCCGCGAGCACGTGCATCGAAAAGTGTTCCTGTGACCGCAATTGTTGTAATCAGTTAACTGGGCTTCTAACCGAAATACGATACGCGCGCCTCTTGACCCCGCAACAACCGTTCACTGTACATGCATCCACGTGCGTGAAACATCAACTTGGGGAAGAACAATTTATTACCAAGTGCTTCAAGCAGTTCCGGCGAATGGCGTTGCGCTCGAGCAGCGCCACAAGTCGATACTATGGAACGCATGCGTTCTTATCGTATTTAATTCGCGTTTTATTTGAATTTTAAATGTATTTTTAATACTTGATTCCGTTTTAATGCGAAATTGTTTATTTGCTTGTTTAATATTAATGCTATTTATTAGTAAATCACATTTCATTTTTAATCAAAATAGTTGCATTACATTGCAGCAGCAGTTTAATAGAAAATAAATTGAAATCCACTTGTCAACTATTATAATTATTGATGCTTATTAACGCAATTTCTGACGAGTAAAGTTTGTAATTAACATTTGATATACGTGGGAAAATGTATCATCGATTTTCAGCGCAGTTGCGTTCGTTCTTGACGGTGTATTATGCAATTGTTAATTAGCGTTAATTATAAACGTGAGTAGATCGCGCGGACGAATCAGTAACGTGAAATAAGTAATAGTGAGTTGTCAAGTGTCAACTCGTTTCCGTTTTAAAGTGCGTGATACTAATGATAAATGACAGTTGTTTTGTTCATCGAGTGGCTGTTCGGTATGGCACGGTTTAAGAATGGTACTTTTATGTCTATGGTTGGTGATGTTTACACCCTTTTAGGAGTATTGGTGAGTAAACAATTTTTGATAATTTAATCTACCGACAAATTGATGTTTCATTCATATTAAATTTAAAAAAAAACAATTTCTTTCATATACATATATGTAAGTAATCATGAGATAGTCTTTTTTTTCAACTGTTGAATTGTTTATTTTTATTATTGGCTATTTGTCACGTTCGATTTGTAATTTGTCACCGTTTGAAGCGTAAACGTATTTTGGTGTCAATTCCTAGACATGTGACGTGCAGTCTAGTGGTCTTCTTGAGTATTAACGGTCGTACCGTCGCGAATTCTGTGCTACCAACTGCGTTCCTGAAAGCTCCGTCTGTTGCATGGCGTCGTTGTGCACAATATGCAGCACTACAGAGCTGTTTCAGTTTTTTGCCTAGATTCTTATCCAGTGGTTGTGCTCGCTTAGTTCGATGTTTTTTCCTTATTCTTTAAAACTAGATTTTTGTAATGGCCAATTTTATTTTTCAAACTTTTCTTATTTTATAAGAAAATCATAAATATGTTTCAATTAAGATGTAGAAAACTTATTCTTTTGATGTATAATGTTAGTTATATGTAGCATATTCTGCTGAATCTTCATAACTTTTCGTATACATTCATTTACGAATGCATAATTTTACTTATCAAATGAACGTATCCAAGCATAATAAACTAGAAATTTCCATTTGGCTAAGTCGGTTAAAAAGTGTAGTATCATATCTCTATGCGACATGTTTTATTCATCGTTCCGCAGAGTTGTATTTGTCTATGCGTTTAGTAAAATTTATGCTTTGTCGAGTGCATGTCACAAGTTCGAGCAGTACATGTATGTTCAAGAAATAACTGCGACATTTCGGTTGACAGAAGCCAAGATGTAATTAATAAAAAAAAAACTTAATAAAAGTAATATGAAGCGTTTCACGTAGAGTCGCCGACAGAGAAAAGGAGAAGAATATCAAAAAAAAAAAAGTTTCATTTTGGGCAGAAAGACAGGTACACGAGCAACCATAAACATCAATAATTCACAGTTGCTTCCTTCTTATACCCTAAATTCTACTAAGGTCAACCGTGCCCACTATAGTATACAAACAGATCGAAATATTTATAAAACGGTACAGTTGGAAACTGTGAGAAATCTTTTGGTGTGAGGAAAATAAAAACTCTAGTCGATTCTTTGACCAAAACCATACGCGCAACTTTAGATCTAAGTTCTAGCAACAATATATTGTAGATGGTACTGCAACCGCAAACCGGAGCAGCAAAGTGTCTGAAGCAATCCGGAACACTATGACCAAGTTGCAAATTGATTTAACACCCATATCTCGACCCGCACCCCTAAAATAAAAAAGCAATTTTGTGTTTTGGTTGGAAAACGAAATATTACCACTATCATCTTTTCGCATTAATGAACACGGAAATGATTTGAATTTTTGTCACACAATGGTGTGCTTTTATTTGTACTTTTTACTGGGATTACGGGCTTTGTCAGCGTTCGATAGTTGGCAGTGCTTAATCATATGATAATATGAAATTTATCACATAGGCGCAGTGCGAAACTTTAATTTAAACTGCGACTGGAACTTTTAATTTCCTCGCGTACAACTTTGTTATTTTCTTTCGAGTTTATCTCAAACATTCGTTGGATTTTATCCTCACGAGTCTCATTCCGCTGTGACGGAAAATAAAAGCGAAGCAATTTGGTCATATTAAAAAAAAAAAAAATGCTTATAGTACTGTAAAGATATTTGAGGATTAGTAGTAGTATGGAATAGGAGGGAAACGTTATTATTATTATTTTACAAAAAGGATGTGGATGTGCGCTTTTAGTAGTAGTTTAGGGGTTGGCCTATGAGCGTCGTGCGCATTCGCGCTTTCCTTACATTGTCCACGCGCAATAGATGCTGGAATTGTTGGCTAGCCAGCGAGTCTGGCGGCCGGTGTTGCTCACGTCGCCACGTGTTGGCCCTGTCATGTTCGAGTTACGCGCCACGTTTGCTCACGTGCTCGAGCGCGTGACACCCACACGCAAAACACATCACCGTGTTTATCCCCTAGGATTCACGGCACCCAGTTTCCTCAGATTCGCACTTGTCAATAAGGGATTTCGGTATAAAAAGGTATGCTTATAAGTACAAAAATATTATATACACATTAAACTTTCTGATGACAATTTGTTGTGTTTACAAAATATTATATAGTAATACGAAACAAAATGTACCTATGTGTTTTTTTGTTTTTAAACATTTTACAAGTGTGTAACCAGAAACATTTAGTTTGTTATTATGATTCGTTGGCGTGTATGGATGCGTATTTCTATTAAAAGCGTATGAATGCACTTGTATTCTTTTGTATTTTCCATTTGTATGTTTTCACATAAAAAGTTTATTAGAGGCGCGGAAAAACACTCATTAGTAAAGCGTGTTTTCTGCAACCGTGTGCTTTTGACAAATATGGTCGGTTTTTCATCAAGTATTGCTTTTCTAACAAACAATTACAGCAACAGCGTACCTTGGTTTGTAATTACGGATGTATTCATTCTCTTGTAACTAGGTAAATAATTTATGTTTCCAATAGACTCTATTTATATATATATATGAATATAAATACAATTTACAACTGCGGCTACATTTATTTTTATACGAGTGCAATTTTGTAAACAATTTTTAAATATCACAAACTTCAATTTCCATATTTAAATACCGTAGTATTCATTTTGAATAATTAAGAAATTTAAATTAATTTCTAAAGTTTTATATATACATATATTATATTGATTGCATGTTATTTCTATGCAGTCTTTTTAAATGGTTTTATAGGCCAGTCTGGCTCTGTGAGGCGTAAATTTACCCAGTGTCCCAGGTGCGTTGCTCCGACTCTTTCTCGCTTTCACCTGTGAGTTAGTGTTTTTTTTTTGCGGTGTTTCTTGTATAGCACTTTTTCGAGTAATTTACCGTTTTTCTATTGAT
Organism: Nebria brevicollis; assembly: GCA_944738965.1. Lineage (NCBI taxonomy): Eukaryota > Metazoa > Arthropoda > Insecta > Coleoptera > Carabidae > Nebria > Nebria brevicollis. Next base: position 9,508,892 of record OX122906.1, read on the forward strand.
CCATTTCATGGACGAACCAGTAATTATTATTCCAGTTTATTATTAATTGAGATTAATTATTTGAATTATATACGACAATTAAATATTGGGTTTTTAACTTTAACTTTCTTATCCGCATATGGGTTAAACCATATCGTAGTTACATTATTTTTCTAATTTATAATATTCGTTCTAACATTTAGCTCGATTTTACAGTAGATATATATCTTAGAAACAATATAAAATGTCAAACTTCAAATTATTTAAGTCAATTTTGTTAAACAATTGACAGGCGCAGATGATACGATTCATGTAAAAATATATATAATAAGCAGAAATTTAATTTGAAGCCATTACTCTTTTTGGAAAAATAATTCAAACAAAAGTTGTGCTAAATATAAATACCTTTAATTTTTGTTCATGAAATTTTTCTGTAACTGTAACCATTTTTGAGTAATTGCAGAAAATGCAAAAATTGACTAGAGTAAACAGGCACTTCCGCTTTGAATATTTTTTTCAAAAATAGGAGGTGCACACCTCAGGCATATGCAAATCTTAAGTTTAAAGTTTCATAATTTTAGCTTCAACCGTTTAGGCTGTAGAGAACACACACACACACACACACACACACACACACACACACACACACACACACACACACACATACACACACACACACACACACACACACACACACACACACACACACACACACACAGACGGACGTCATACCAAAAATAGTTGGAATCGATTCAGGGAAGGTCAAAACGTATATTTCCGTTAAAATCTCGAGATCGAAATTTTTCATGATTACAATATTTACTTATACTGCGTATAAGAAAGTAAAAAGTGTTCGACAGTGAGGTAAATTAAAAAAAAAAAAAAACGGTGTTCTATATTTATATACAAAAAAAACAAAACTTGACTTGATTCTAAAATGAATTTGTTGTACTTTTGTAACCATGTGATCAAGTACTTGTACGTACTAAGAATGAAAGTTGACTAGAGTAATGTATTTTAGGAGTCTTTCGGTTGTTGTTTTAAACTTTTAATGATTAATTAGCATACCCAATTAATGGGGTTGAGTGCTATCTTTGACAATCTGATGTTTTGAGGAGTTGTTCACTTATCTAAACATTAAACCCGTAGCGTAGCGTCGCGTCGGCCTGGTAAAAGTCAAGCTTGCATCAGCGTTCCGTTATAATTCAGAATTGAATTAAGTATGCTCAAATGACGAGCATTTATTGCCAGCGCAGAGGCGGGAATTTCATCAAAAACACTGATTGAAAATCGATGTGGTGTTTTTTTTTTTTAATTTTTGCTACCAACTAAATATGCAATGTTATAAGTTTATTAAAAGCATCTGCAACGAAGGTAAATCCAATTGGCGCCACGTGTATTAATACAATTTATCACATCGTTATCAAAGATTACTACCGCACCAATTTTCGCTATTAAAGTGAATAATTATCACATGTTACATTCTCTGGTCCGCTAATAGTTTCACCATGGATCTATATACAGTAATTGGCAAATGATGGAATCATCGCCACAATCAAATGCAATCACTGTCCTCTGTGGTGTATACCTACATATGCACATACATACATGCAAACCAAATCATATTTACTTACGAACAACACTCTCAAATTGTCAAATATTTGATTTTATTTCACTAATTTGCTAATGGATAGCTGTAAGTGCGCAATTAAACTCAGATATTGTTGGTCTTTCATTTTAAATTAAGTTCATTACGGTATCGGTTTACGCCGCAGTATATACTCTCTCTCTCGCTCCCTCAAATGAATAGATTCTTGACATACTCATATATGGAGTACCTACCATATTAAATTGCGTGCCGAGAATAACTTGGGTGTGAATTCAATTGCATTCAATTCACGTGAATATAGAAACATATCTATATATCTCTATATATATTGTATGTATGATGAGACAGATATTTTTTATGTCGCACATTTTTAATTAATAAATCGTTCCCAAACCTAAAGCTAAAGGTGTGTGAGCCATTCGAGGGTTTGATAAGTTTAATAAATTAATTAATCCGTTCGTTCGTCGGGAACATCGTCTTAATTTAGAAGACAATAATGAGCAACCAAGAACGGTGGAGTGATAGTGTCATAGGCTGTGTGGATGCGATACCAGGCTGTCGTACATACATACAAGCTCTCATTGTCATTTAAATATTGGAACAGTGGTAGGTTGCATGTGTTCCAGGAGATGATGGAATTCAGCGAATAACACAGTTGAAACATACCAAATTCTAATTACATTATCTAATCATTTCATTTATGATTTATAGACAATTTTCAAGAGATATAAATATAAAACTTTAAGCAGCTTATATGTATGTTCGTTTGAGGTCGTTTCTTTAGAGCTTTCTAACTTTGGAAGTGGCCATTTTCAGAATAGATCATTTAGCATAAGGATACTAAATTAGTTTTCCGGTCAAATTTCAATATAACCAAAACTACCAAAACAGTGGTCATGCCTGAAATAACAACTGTTTGCAATCCATTGTCGTATCATTCGCCAAATTCCGGCTAGCTTGCTTCTATGCCTAATAATGTTGATGCAAGGGATTCTAGATCCGCTGCTATCCTATATTATTGCTTTCGCTACAGTTTCTCATACTGGCTAATACATAGTCGGGTTTCATTCTGTTTTCTTCAATTCTAGTTTAGTATTTCAGACGATGGTGTTCTTTTCTTAAATATATAATTTCATCTTCATGGTATTCACATTTTACGGTTTAGAGTGTCTAGGATCGCGTTATTAATTATGCTAAAAATAGTTATTAAATTAATCGTGTTGTTTTTTTACTGCTTTCAATAATGACCTTCTTTTTTGTTTATCGCTTAGAAACTACAAATTATTACAACAATTTTTAATATTTATTGAGTTTAAATATTTAATTACAATGACGCAAGTGTAATAAAAACTATTAATGGGCTATTGACGTGCTTGAAATTATAATTTGGCATATTTTAAGTTAGTATTATTTTGGAGTTTGACCAGACAGGTTACTAAATTGAGGATTCTACTACTAGATATACAATATTTTTGTAATTTTTCACGTTACTATTTTCAGTAATAAATAAATGTTGTGTTTGATGTTTGTTGTAGTTATATGATCGAATCAGTAATAAAGTTGCGAGTCCTGTTCGTGCTCCACCTAGCGATGGTGTACAACGATGTCGAGAAGTCAACGACGCTTTGGCTACCCTGGAAAACCATCCAGATGTGGACATCCATGATGTAAATGAACTGAAGGCTCTTCTATCCAAGGCTCACTATAAGGTAGGTTTCTTTAAATTCTATCTAAAATACATTTCGAAATCAGTTTAAAATCGGAACCTGCAACAGGCTCTGGTTATGTAATCCGCGGTGCTGCTATCTATGATCGTGTGGCAAAACTGAAACACTGAAAACTAAAGCTTTCAGGTTTTAGTTGTTGCTGAAACCGCTATACGTCGTTGGCATCGCGCCGCGCAACGTCCACCGGTGACACTAACATCGGATACTGCAATGGGCTTATTGATCTATCTATCCTGGAATGCTCGTATTAGTTCTCCCACATACGTGGTCCCATTGATAAATATTTGTCTGTTTGATATTGAACCGTGTTTACGTTATTCGAAGCATTTTCGTTAAGAAAGTCCACCTTTTTTCAACTTACTTTTTGTGTGTGTGCGCGCATACCGTAGGCCAGCTTTATTTGAACTGGCGCCTTTTCTTGTTAAAAGTGATCGAAATACCACTTGATGTATTACGCTCATAAAAATAAAAGGACGGGTGCGCAAGCAATGACGCTGTTAATAATGCACGAGGGTTGACACCCGTGGCTGGATTTACTTAAGTAGCTACTTGTAATAAATGGAAATTTTGGGGCTCTATTGTTAGGTATAGCATAGGCGATAGATTCATATTTTAGTGTCGTTCTTTACGTTTTTTCAACTTTTATTACTACTACTACTACAACTTTTTTAGCGATTGGGAAAGGCAGGCGCATTTCAAAATTCTATAATATTATGTCAAAATGAACTAGGAAACTATGTTGAGATGGCATGTGCAGGCTTTTCTTTATGTATCGTTATTATTCTGTGTTAGTTTCTCAAACAAATTGATGATTTTATTTCTTCAATAGCGTGCATCAACTCATGCAAACCATTTTAATAAGGTATAAAACTCTTGTCGTCTAGGAAATAGACACTAAAACTTATTATTTCCAGTCTAGCCCAACATTTCAGTGCGTCTCATCAAAATATTATCCTTAATTAATTTCATAAGTTATATTGGTTTAAAGTAGCACTATGTTAGGTACATGTTTGAAATAGTTATAGCAACTTTCTATGATTGCTGTTAAATGTGTTTGAGTTTGAGATCTACAAACAAATCATTGATTTAACGATGGTAAAGTTGACCGCAATCAGTTCCACTGCTAAAACAACTAGAAAAACAATAAATTCAATCGTCTCACATAGCGAGAGAGCTGCACAAACAACCGGGAGCGGTAATAGTTTCCAGATACCCCGGAAGATTTGATAAGTCTCTGTTGAGCAATGGCACTTGGTTTCGGTGTCCTCTCCTTGAGCTAATGTGTTTTCGATTAGGCCACATTTGGTAGAGAGAAATGGGGCCAACCGCCCTCTAAAGCCACCTACAAATGGCAGATATCTCCTGTTAAATACCGGTCAATAGCAGATGGTCTATTGCTTCAACTGTGTTTGTAATACCATATTCTCCCAATGGGAGATTATAGTCGATGATGAATCCACGGATGTATCCATCATTATAGTTGTATGGGGTCTATTGTACCGGAAACAAATAGATTTCAATTGCATTATGCAACCAGGACATTGCAGAGAATTACTTGTTAAGTGATTAAATTAAATGATTGTATTTAATGAAAACGTATTCAAACAAATTTCTTAAAAACACAAGAGTTTTAATGATTTTACTAAAACATCTGCAGTGTCATGCACCGAACTTTCTTATACGCATATGGGTTAAACCACATCGTAGTTACATTAATTTTCTTATTTATAATATTTGTTCTAACCTTTAGATCGCTTTTACACTAAATATATTTCTTAGAATATATATTAAATGTCAAAATTCAAATTATTTAAGTCTATTTTGTTAAACAATTGATAGGCGCAGATGATACGATTTATGTAAAATTATATATAATAGGCAGACATTTATTTTGAAACCAGTACCCTTTTTGGAAAAAAATTCGAACAAAAGTTGTGCTTAATATGAATACCTTTAATTTTTGTTCATAAAATTTTTTTGTAACTGTAACCATTTTTGAGTAATTGCAGGAACTGCCAAAAATGACTAGAGTAAACAGGCACTTCCGCTTTGAATATTTTTTTCAAAAATAAGAGGTGCACACCCCAGGCATATACAAATCTTAAGTTTAAAGTCTCATAATTTTAGCTTCAACCGTTTAGGCTGTAGAGAACATACACACACACAGACACACACACACACACACACACACACACACACACACACACACACACACACACACAGACACACACAGACACACACAGACACACACAGACACACACAGACACACACAGACACACACAGACACACACAGACACACACAGACACACACAGACACACACAGACACACACAGACACACACACAGACACACACACACACACACAGACACACACAGACACACACAGACACACACAGACACACACAGAAACACACAGACACACACAGACACACACAGACACACACAGACACACACAGACACACACAGACACACACAGACACACACACACAGACGGACATTCCAAAAATAGTCGGAATCGATTCAGGGAAGGTCAAAACGTATATTTCCGTTAAAATCTCGAGTTCGAAATTTTTCATGATTACAATACTTACTTATACTGCGTATAAGAAAGTAAAAACTCGGAAAGCAAATGGTATTTTAACGTAAAATATTTATTAAAATGAAATCTATTCTGCATTATATATTTATTTTCGTGCAGTTATCGATTGTAGCACTAGAATTGAGAACAGAGTATGCTTACGCAAAGTGCTTTCAACGACTGCTGTCAATGTTTAATAAAAGCACGGAATATACGAATATTGCTTGAACGTACCTTATATAGCTGAAACTTTTGAAACATTCTCTCCCCAAGGCTTACTGTCTATTATATTTTCTTTCGATATCCTACAAATTGACCATGTGTAAGAGACCATAAACTATCTTTTTTATATTCAATGAATTTTAAAATTGCTGCACTACTCCATTCGTCCATTTATTTTCTTCACTACAGTACGCCCATTTAGATTACCGGTTGCCCAAAGATAATTTAAAGTGATATCTAAATAATTAATAATAATCATCAAATTTCCGAAGCTGAAGGTTAACAATTTAATTAACCAAGGTGCAAAGTTTGAGTAATCATATATGGTATTTGCAGACGCATTTCGTCACCTCAGCTTCCTGCCATTGCGGTTACGGTCATCTGAATCCGGTTAATCACGTCAGAGGAATTAGTGCCTGTTTACAGTAAAATTACAGACACCGCCTACTAGTTGGCTTAAATTGCAAAATGCCTAATGAATAAATAAGGAAGCTCATGTTTCTAAGTTAGTTAAGCCGTCGTTGCGAAATCATAAATCAGGATGGGTACTAGTTGGGTGATTTAAGTGCAACGTAATTGGTTACTGGGCTGTGAATTGCGACGATGAACAACAGACGTTTTTCCACTACCAACGGAACAATGATCAAAGCATATCTTTCAAGTTCTGGAACTGCAATGTATTTTAATTGGCAAAAAAATAACACAACACTCTTCTTCTTAGCGCAAAGTGAATCTGATTCTAATATAACATATATCGTTTAGTAAAAAATTGACGCGCATCTTCAGTTGTTATTGGTTGCATCAAAAATGTACGAATAAACAAGCAGTAAATGTGGAGGGTGTTTTATTCAAGGTGTATACGCTCTTAACGGCTAGGTTCGCTTTGGAATTTACACATTTCATTACGCCTGTCTAATGGCCCAAGTTGTATTGTTACAACGCTACAACATATATTTTGCCATATGTTTACGTCACCTCTCCTTGCCTAGGGGAATTAAACTGTGCTATTGTGGTTGCATAAGGAAAATTATTTTCTACTATTTCGTCTTTTTTTTTTCTGTTTCAGTTTAGTCGGTTTAGATATTTTTTGTATATTTATAAATTTGCACTCGATTTTCTTTTAGCAGATTAGATAGGAAGGATGTATTATGGTATCCATTATTTTGCAAATTTGTTCAATTTCGTAGGCTGATAATCCCGGTTGCCATTAGGAAATTACGTGTAGTCTCGTGTACCGATTTATCACGAATAAACTAATAAACGAAAAATACAAAAAAAAAGTCGATATTGACCCCGGATATTTATCACTCGTTGGTCGAAATTTGTCACCGATAAACAACTAATCCCGCTTACTTTAAAACAAACGGGGTAGCTTATTTTTTAAAAATTAATTCCTTACTTCAATTGTGCATTAAAACTTTTATTTATTTTTATAAATGTCTCCTTGCTTTTAGTGAAAGTTTCACTAAAAGAGCTACATATGTATTACATCAAACAGCTTTAGGAAAATAAGCAATTTTAACGTAATAATATCCCTTATACAAATTTCATATATATTTTATATTACGTAATATACTTTAGGTAAATTAGCTTTGCTGAAATATTTTCTTATTAGATATTTCAAAGGCCTTTAAAACGTAGTTATTTAACAAATAAAATAATATTTTTACTATAAAAACATCTGCGTTGCAGTTGTTAATTGTGTAAATATTTGCATAAACATGAATTTTGATTGAAATATTTTCGCTCGAAAAGAAAACAGTATTCTGTTATTTACGTAAAGTTGATGAATCAATTAAAATATATCCATTTCACAGTGGCAGGTGGAAGAAAAAAATGGCAAATGGGATGAGAACAACACTAAAACGAAGAGTGGTAAAGCAGGCAAGAAATAACGGATAATGTACAGGCTATCGTAGTTTGTTATTGGTTTTTTCCGAGAGTGAATCAGGGGTAATACCAACCAGACGGCTACCGCCCGCTAAACGTGACCAAAATCACTAAACACCATTGCCAGAAGGAATTACCAACAAACGGATCGGAATATGACAATACAGCACAATTTACAGTATGAGTATTGTTTGAAGACAAAGTTCTAGCCAAAGCGTTCTGTTCCATTTCAGTGGCTTCGATAATAAACACTATTGCACACAACGACCAACTTATACTGTAGAACAAAACGTTGTTACGCCATCAATTTTCTTCTCAGAATATGTATGTATGCGTAGCTGAACAAATATTACTTTAAAAGAACCATCTCTGCGTGTTGCGAATGAAGGATTAATATTAATTTAGCATTAGGAATTCAATTCCAGAAAAGTTTATCATAGAAGCGATTTTTAATTTGTTCATTTTGCGTCTTGATATTTATCTCGTTAAGTTCGTTGAAAGTTTCCTCGTGGCGCAATTGATAAAAGAGTGAATTTCATTAAAAAGAGAAATGATATATTAGTTTTCGGCGCAACTTATCGCAAGTGGCGAATGTTATATGATAAGAAGCAATTTGTCCTGGGCGACTTTCATATTTTATCGCGTCTTCTCCATCTTCTCTATGCGCTCTTTTGACTTTGTCCCAATTTCATGGATTCAATATCGATGCCGTTTTTAACACTCTTTGATTTGTCTTCCTTTATTTTTTCCGTTTAACTTGTTTTCAACAATTGTGTTTGTTTGATCCCGTGGGAGTTCCGTGTCGACATTGCGTGTTATTTATTTCGCTTTTTTTGCCGTTTTTTGTTCTCAGTTGACATAAACATATACAATAAATGATAGTGAAGGTAACGCTACGGCACGCCACGCCAGGGCAAACATTGCAACAGAATTCTAATTGTGCCATTGACATTGCACTCGCATTTTGTGAAATTAATTACTTAGTAATCCTGCAATTGCAAACATGCACTTTTACCAGTAATTATATTTTTCGATATCAAGACAGCGATTTTCATCCTAGGCGACTCTGCAAAAATATGCATTTTTTTATAATTGCATTTCAGAAGTTCTCTCTTCGTACATATTTTTGCGTCTTATTTAAAAGTAGAATAAAATTATGTTCGGACCGGAAGTGCCTGTTTTTACACATATATGCAGATATGTTTATAGAGGTATAATAAAAATGATTTGTATTCAGACGAAATGAAATGGATTCTTTGTCTTTTGTGGCAGTGAGAATTCAAGCCTGTTTTATAAAAGAAGTTCGCGTTGCAAATGAACAGCTTTGGATCCATTTCGTTTGGAAATGATCCAGTGATTTATGGACTCAAATTGAAAGTGAATCGGTCGAGAGAAAGTTTAAAAGATATTGGATTTTGTGTCGTTCCTCCACAAACGATTAAGATACTCAATCTCTTGATGGTCCATTAGACTAAAATAGATCATTAGATTTTGTTTACCCAAATGATATTGACTGGTATACCTGAAAACCATTTGGGTTTTTTCAACAGTTTATGCATTTGAAAATCCTGTTGGTGCATTTTCAATTTTATGTGGATTGGGAAATAATTTATAACATACAACGTGCACAAATCAAACACGTGCTGGTTTTGAATAATATTTCGTTGAATTATTCTGATACATAAACATCTTGTAAAACCATCCTTATTTTCATAGCCACAACGGGTGCGAAGTTACCCAGCTGGGAGTTCTATTCTGAAATTGTAATTTTTCGTGTTAAGTTTGCGTAAGAGTATTGTTTGAAATTTATATTTCCAACCGTGTGTTGTTCGCATTATGGAATATTTTAATATTCAACGAAGTTTGTTGTTTTCTACAGTAACGATATTTTTTGGTTTCTATTTTGTGTATGGCATTTACGTGGCTTTTATAATTTAACATTTTTGCTTTGGATTTTTGTTTTGCGTTATGCATACATATATATATACATATATTTTGACAGAGAAATTCATATTTCTATTTGCCAAATAGCTTTCGTTTGTATGCCACTATCTGTATTGAGCTTTGAAAACATTTTTCACCAAATATTTTCCCGAAGCAATTAGGTCTTTTGTATCATCTGTAGCAATAAATAATTACATCCTTTGTTTGTAATGATTGCCTCGCAGATGCTCCATTTTAATTAAATTGTAAATTTTTATTCAGTTACATTATTGTAGAGGAAAGGGAAATCTGTGCATGTTTTAGTTAACTCTAATTCAATATTCTGTAGATAACATTATGTCTCCTACGTAATTTCATTATAGAACTAACGCATAGCTATTATCGTTAAATTTCAGCCGCACACAACGTTCATGTTTCATTTATCTTCCTCCAATATGCAAACATCAACCACACATCATATGCAGTACTGGTACTACGACTATTTCATTTCTGTTCTTGTTTTGACTACATCAAATCCAATATAAGTCAAAGACAAAAGGAACCATTGTATCTATATCGGTTGGTAGCTTTAGCGATATTAAATTTTCAAGATATTCATTATTTCGTATAAGAAAATAAGAAGAATAATTAATGAAATTTGAATATGAAATGAAGTTAAGAGTATTGGTTCGCATAGATTCAGATGGATTCCTAGTGGGCAGTGGTGTGGCTATCTTGGAAAAGTGCGGTCATGGGCGTCCCCACATGTTTTGAGGGGGAGACGCCGCCGTGGCCGCCGCCGCGGAAGAAAGCGTCGTCGGCGGCGGTACATTGTGCGGCAGTACGGCGTCGAAACCAGTGCAGTATCGAGTGCGCGAGCGTACGGGCCGCCCTAGGTCAACCCAAACTGTTTACCGGTATTTGTGTGCCCCGTACCGGTGTAATATCTTAGAAATACTATCTCTCTATATTGTGTGTGTATGTGTGTGCGTGCGCGTGTATGTATGTGAATGGCGTCATCCACGGCTAATCATGATGACAGGTAAACGTCTGTATGATTCTGAAACGCAAACTGGAAAACGTTCTAGATATTTTTATTATCATTGTATGTGTGTTGTGTTTATATTTGCGAGTTTTCGATTTCAGTAGAACGTGGTTTGAATTAGCGATTCTCTCTTATTATTATTATTTGATTTTTTTTTTACTTCCTTATAGCACCATTTTGTATTTAGTATTTTACACTTGTTTACTTATTCATGCTACGTAGTGTTCAACGAGTTCATTCAAGTTACATTTAGGTCAAGTTTACTGTGAATATAGCATTCTAGATAACTTTCATTAAAATTTTATTTCAACCATTGCTTGAATAATTTTAAAAAAAACATATAGTTTAGATTAAGTTTATATGTCATGTAACTGTTTTGAAATAATTAATTATATAAAAAACTCATAATCCCTAACAATATACTTGCGCTAAGTATGTTACGTGAAAAGGACACCATTAGGATTAACAAAAAATAAAAAATCCAAACGACAAATGTACTTGAGTAAGTTCGGTAACTCGGTTAACCAAGTAATTCCAGTTCTGCCGAGCACTTTTCAAGGAGTTGGAGTCGTAGTTTCATGCGTAAAAATCCGTTAAATTTCTCAATACAATTTAATGCCAAGTAATCCTTTTTTTTTTTTAAAGGCAATAGCTTATTGCATTTCACCGTTATAACATTTTAATCCATACTCTGTGAGGTTCTTTTCGAGGAGTCGCCTTTCCTCATTATGGTTTTATATTCCGTTTGCATCACAAAGATTCAATTCATTCTCGCTCCTATTGTCCACTTGCAGTTTTTTATAGACACCATTTAGCTAATGCCCCATTCGTTCAATGGGTCGAAAACGATCTCATTTCTCTTCAAGTTGAATAATTTCTGGTTCACCGCAGAACGAAACATTATTATCACCTATGTATTGGTTGTTTAATGGCTTTCGATGTTAAGCGACCCCAAGCAGAAGATTATTGTACATCTATATGTCATTCCCATTCGCTTGACAAAGGAAATCTGGTGGAGTAAACTGTTGAAAATAAGACCCAGTCGAATTTCAATAGTACTCAAATATGACTAGTTTTCTAAGACGATACTTCCACGAAAATTGAACAGTTGCAATTGACGAGAAAATTAAAATTCTTTAGAAATCATCTGGCAGAGAGTTAAATTTAACTTCAATGATAGAAATTGAACGTTTTGCATATTCCATTCGATGATCTTACATCGACACAGTTAATTAAACGCGAAATATTTAAAAGCAATTATTTCTCCGTTATTCCAATATTTTTTTGCAAGCAATTTCACACCTGCGGCAATGCGATTTTCTCTTGGTTACACTGTGGCTGGTTTTTATCGAGCATTGATTGATTTATGTGAGCACCAATAAATTAATTATACCCCCGTCATTTAGAGGAAATTCGATTTGTGACTATTTTCGATACAACACAAATAGAAAATGGTATTTTATTTCAAAGATATGATGTTTGCGAGAACAATGCAGTTAAGTGGAAGATTGCCAGACTAGATTATGCGAGTACAATAAGTGCGAAAGGTCTCCAAAACGGAATAAATTTATGTGTTCCAGTTAATTTATTTAATCTTTGTTGCTAAGGCACTGCTTGACAAACGTAACATTCGAAATTACACGTAAGGTGTGTGTATGTGAAATGATACCCGAAATCAACTCCAAAGGATCAAATGTCTATATGATGTTGATAAATGTTTGAGTTTCTCGGCGTTTTAATGGTTTTATTTTAATTAAACGCCCTCACAATTAAACCTTTTGTTTTTCCGCTTGGTTGTAAGCAGTTGTTTTTCATTTGTTTGAAACCGTCTGTTGTATCTTCAATAAATGGTCGGTCAGTGGTAAATGAAATTGAAAATTAATGTTAAACGCGCATACTACATGTGAAGTAGTTTCTTTTGATATATAAATGGGTTATACTTGTAAAACGCATGTAGGAATTTCCATAAATTGAAGATTCGATTTATAGATCCGATTTTATTCTGAACACAACGTATCCCAATCATGTTTCCGTTCCATACTACTGGAGTAAGACGTGGCCTATATATGAGGTAAAATAAAATGTCAAGTGCACAGAAATACATATATGATATTTGTATGAGTTATCTAGTTTTATTTTTGTTTCATCTTAAACTTGTTAGTTTTTCAATTTCCATTTCATTTAGTATTTTTCTTCAGCCATTGTGCTTTAAAAATTCAATTTTCTATTAAGGCAGTGGCACACGGTCTTCGTTTGTTATATAATCTATATATTTTAATCTATATTTTAATCTACAAACTACTTCTTTCCTACGAGTTGCTTTTATTTCTAAGATGAATATTATTCCCGTCTCCAGATTAAGAAAATATAATAATCCACTTAAAATGTCTAGTTTTATTTAGACACCAATCGATTAAATTCTAGATATTTTATTAAATATATTTATTTAAATATTTTAAATATCATATGCGTATCTTTTTATATTTCTATTGGGATGGAGGATAAATAATCAAATGTGTCAGTGGGAAAAACTTGGGGAATTTCTTATCTGCCAGTTTGGCCATGAAATATAACGCCGCGTTTTCTTTTTAGACGTATGAACTCGTTTTTCTCGTTCTTTGGCTGTTGTCTGCCAGCAAGCTTGCCTCTGAGGAAGATCTTAATCCATTTATGTATTGTAATAAGGCACTCCTTCCCCTATAATGGGCAACGCGCAAAGATAGAAGGTTCTTTGATAAAAAAAAGTCCGTATTGTGTTTTATTTGGCGAAAAAAATGGATTTACGACATAAATTTTTATGGGAAAACTGTTACAAGTAATTGATTAATAATGTAACGATTCCTTTGGTGTTTGATGAAAACAATTGATGAATTACGAAGCGTGAAAAGTGACACATTCCGCGTGATGCCAGAACTTATATTTTTCACTTTATGCGCTTAATTGAATGTTGGTAAAATGTCCATAAATCAGTCGCGCTTGTGTATGTCTGGTGCTGGAAGCACGTATACGACGAAATCATGTCCGTCCTAGCCTAGAGGGCGTCCTCATACTTCCGGTGTGTCCGGAGCACAACACTTCCGGTGCGAACATGTGACCGCCTCCTTCTCGTTCCCCTGCAAACTGTTTTCATGCTGGGCGACACGGCACGTTCAATAGAGGGTGACGTTTTTTATTTTCGCCCCCCCCCCACTGTGGAAATAAGCTTTCAAGTGTGGCATCATATTTTTTATGTATGTCAGATCGAATTTTTTACAAATATGATAAGATCTATAGATCATATTATACGCGAATGGTTTTAATCATAATTTTGTATACATAATATTTGTTTAGAGATGAATCAATATTCGTGTATACATATTATTAAAAGCGAAACGTTAACGCGCAATTAAATTTACAATTATAATAATGACGCGACCCTTGTTCAGAGTTGTCTATTTTTATTCATTGTTTTATGATAACGAAGCTTGTTGGCAAAGTTCTATTCAAATTAGACATTTCCGTGGTCTGCAATATGCCATGTTTCACAGTACAATATATTGCATTGCATTGCTAACCGACTGGGATCTCTTAACGCCTCTTCGAAACTGCTATATAGAACCGAACGACAATATTTAAAAATCTACGTAATCCCTTGTGAAATAACTAAATATAATTATACTAATGGTATGATCTCGGATCATCCTTATTTAGAGCCATATGAGATTAAAACACACACAGTGTGTATGCATGTTTGAGTTCGCATGTTTGGGTAATTTGCAAATTTATATTCGATAAACGCATGCGTTACCATGTTCAATGTACATTTAAAAGCCTCTCAACGGTTTAAAAACGCCATTTACTATTAATGTGCCTCGTCCAGTGTTCGCTGGAAGTTACAGTTTGACAGAAAATCAATGGTGTATGAATTCCAGGCATGTATTTGTTAAAACTCTTATCAAAGGTGTATTAATACGTAACGAATAAACAAATATAATCGTATATTTTCAATTCTATACGCTGATTGGCAATTTCACCGAGGGTGTCACACATTTTAAACGGATTAGTATGTGGATCGTGAACGTGTGCGTGTACGTACTGTAAATTGAAGACGTTTGTCGTGTAACGAAGTGAACTGGGTTATATGTTCGTTAGAGCACGTTGGATGCGGGTATATCTCTGGAGACGAACACATTTACTGGAAGACGCAACCGCGTATAGGGTTAAATGACACCAAATCTGGGTCGATTGAACTGTGAAATTGGTCGGATATTTCGAAGAGATGCTTAATCATTTTCTGTGGATGATTGAACAGTAAATTAGTTAAGGATGCAATTTGGAAGAAACCAGAAAACCCCTGCAGTTTCGCATAATAAAATACATTATGCATATTAGTTTTGAATATATGCATTGATACATTATCCTTATTCAACGAAGAATAGATCTATTTTTAAATGAAAATCTTTTTGATCTTTTGACCAATAAATTTTCGGTCATCTATTGTTATTTGCAAATGTACACACGTATTGTTAGTATTTATAAATCAGTCGAGGGGATTTATATATGTAGTAAGGGGTGCGGGTGTACGCTCACCCATGTCCGTCTATTGTTAAGTTTTGGCGAGCAGAACTGTGTGGATCGGACCAAACAACAAACGGCGAGTGAGTTGCTGACATCGCTAAAGGTTCGTTGCAGAAAAGAATTTATAGGACATCTGGCACTTGACCGCTGGAGGAAAACTGGAAAATAGATTTCTAAATGGAATAAATACGAGCGGTGCCTGCCGTGGACACGAAATTACGTGATTACAACACTAGGTCACATTGCTATTTACAGGTTGGCTCACAAAACAAACCGATTGCATGCTTGTTTTTAATAATATTGTAACGTGGAAAATTCAAATGTTCAAAATTTTTAACTAGACGTTTCTATTTATTTAACTTATACTAAAATTAATATTTATTTATACACTATCCTATATTACGCTAATTAGTGACACACGGATACTTATTCCTGACTGCCCAAGCAGTCTGTTTATAAACCCGCGTGGAGGGTTCTGGGAATTAGAACGTCTGTGGAACTTTGTTACAATATTGAAAATAATATACGAGAATTTTATAATGATATAAACAACTTGTTAGCAACTAACAATTTGTGTCATTACTAACGCTATAAAACGCATAACATTGATTGGCATTGAAACTTTATTAATTAACTTTCCAAGCACAATATGGTTCTGGAACATATATGCATTTGAGAATTATTAAAATTTTAATCTAGATACGTTTTTGATGCAAATTACACAAGCGTAATTATATTGTCATGGTTACCATATTTATCAAGTTCCATAGAAATATTGTTTATTTGTACAAATTGCGAATGTAAAGAAATATGTTTTTATTACTACAGAAAAACTTTATCCCGTTTCTCCTATTTTGATCCCTCTAACTTTGTTAATCCATAACGTAAGCAAGATTCCAATCTGTTATATATTTTCATATTTGTCCGGCGCCGAAAACTGTGTAATTTAACTTTTCGTGTTATTAAAAGCATTTAATAAGAAAGAGACATTTATGAGACTAGGCACTTTTGTGCGGTTGAAACTTTCTACAAATCTATCCTCGTATATATTTTTTCACGTACCAAAAGTATTGTCGCAAAGTTATTGAGATGTGTCTTTGTGGATTTAAAATTTTCACTCAAAGTTATATCATTTTGCAGAAAGTTTGCGATCTCTACAAGATCTGTCTTTTTTTCCGTCGCTGTTTTTTTTTTATTCGAGAGTTTTTGCTTAGTTGTCTCTACTCAATAGTTCACTTTTAAATTTGTTCCAATGCCAATTTGATCGATTTTCAGTTTGCTAACATTTATCAACTTGAATTGTACATGGTACGAGTTAGAAATTGTTTTTGTAATATTCATTTAGAAAAACAATAGAGCATTTGTCATGATTACAATACGTATTATTTCGTCGTATAAGGTAGCAAAAATGGTATGCGGTAGTTATACAGTAAAATGAGGATGTTCTAAGCAGTCTGCCCTGGGTCAAATGCGAGACTTTCGTTCCGCAACGAACGGACTACATTTTGCTTACGGATGCTCTTTCTTATTAATAACAATGGGTAGATGGGCAAAAAGTCTCGAGTCGACGCGTACAGCTTAACGACTCATGACTACCCAGGCATTTGTGTCATGAAGGATTGGTTCCTCAGCGAAATGTATATTAAAAGAAAAAAAACATGCATTCGCTCACGGTGAGCTAAAACATGTCAGCCTAGAGGCTCCTCCGCCATTAAATGGCATTTGAATACAATTGCTCGTTTAAAACGAGCTTTATAACTATAATCTAATTGATGTATTTTGCGGTGCACGCTTAATTCGGAAATAATCACGCGTTGTCATTGAAAAATGAAAAAAAAAGTGTAATACGATTACTAATTTTACAAGAGTCTGATGATAGTAATTCAATTTGAAGCGAGCTTAATATGATCCATGTCATTTCCGATTGCTAATTACGTAAAATGCTATTCAATGTCATACCTTTTAAAAAACAAAATTCATGGGGACACACACACACACACACACAACTACATATAATCCTACTTTTTTGTGTTTCGTTTGTCTGTTTTATTTCATGTGTCGGACACTGACGTTGCGAAACACACAAAAACAATTAATGTAATTCCTTCTCAGTCATATAGGACGATAAAACGGGGTAAAGAATAAGGATAGGTTTGCAATTACGAGAATTCATTAATTATTTCGATCCACTGGCACCACGATGGTTTAATTTC
The DNA here is from genome assembly GCA_944738965.1 of Nebria brevicollis. Lineage (NCBI taxonomy): Eukaryota > Metazoa > Arthropoda > Insecta > Coleoptera > Carabidae > Nebria > Nebria brevicollis. The sequence goes on from OX122906.1 coordinate 9,526,634, forward strand.
CAATTCAATTAGTAGATACACCTACAAAGAAATTGAAATTTGGCGTTTCGGTTTTGTTTGACTTTAGCATCACAGTGTATGTTCACTCAAATGTAACGATGCTTGAAGTAATTAATTAAATTTACTATCACGAAAATCTCATGTTACCCTTTTTTCACAAAGGAATTAAAGTCTTTAATATTTATTATACATCAGATTAAAAAGAAACCCGAGATAATAGTGTTTGTACTATATATTATATTTAAAAACAAATGTGTACATATTTTTGTGAAATATTTAACGACATTTAATTACATTTTGTTTCAGTGTATATTTTGTAAATTATTATCGAAGCATTTTCTTGTCGTACACCATAAACTAATAATATAGCTGTATAATAAAATTCAAAATACAAATTTCGTTTCAAGGAATAATAAACCTTGCAATATATTTATATAATAATCCCGTTTAATGTGCTTATTATAATATATATTGCGGTCGCTCGCAGTCACTCCAACGTCGTATAGTTTTCTTCTAATTATAAAAGATGAAAAATGCCGTTCTGTTGAACAATATGAATGAATCGACCTGAAAATAGTGTAATATAGGAAGTTTAGAGTTCGGGACAACAGATTTCCTCTAAATCCTGTCACTTTTGAATAATTGAATTTAGCCGCTCGAAGCGGCCTTCACGTGGCATGTGTGTGTGGTCGAGATTTGAATTTGTAATGCGTCAACAGCTGCCTTGACTTCGACTGGCCACACATGTCCTAAAACCTCCTCGTTTGCATCATGGACCCGGAGAGACTTCGTTTAAACTTTATTGTTGCCCATTTAGCCAGGGGATTGAAACTAGTTTTTCGAATTCAATTCCACGAATTGATTAAATACAGGCGCTCTGTTTAACTAGTTCTCAACGACAAAGCTAGTAGTCTATTGCTCGATTCCATTATTAATGCATTTTCAAAATGCAGATGCACGTATACATGTACATACGTACATGCAGCGTATTTCAATGCACATCAAGTGAAAGAAGAACGTGTCTTTGAAAAAGATGCTCACATAAACAACGTGCCTTCGTAGACTGCTGAAGTTTTGCCTTAAGGAGAATACGAAATGAAGACTTAAGGCGATAGATTTAGATTACTCTGACGGCGGTGTGTCGGCGGCGTCGCGGCGGGAAGTACCGCAGAGTGATACTACTGCCACGCACGGTCGCACAACAAAATACGATGGAGCGTCGAAACAACTGACATCCCACGGATTGAAATGGAAACACGTGGCGCTGAAACTAGATGGTGTCAAATTACTTTCGCGAATTGAGATCTATATAAGACGCAAGTACACATTCGCTTTGGCTATGACTCATTTATTTCTACGTTGTATTTTCCGGATTGGGTTTTAAATTATTTTTCTTTTACGCGCTCAAATAAATTACAGAATTATTCATTGAATAAATTTCAAATCAGAATTTCGATCGATGTTTTAATTCCAAGTTATGAATTGTATAAAGGTTATTTTTTTTAAATAATCATTCTAAATATGGACCCGGGGAGACTTTAAACGGAAAATCATTTATAAAATGCAATAGAAACGGCGTTGGAAAATAAAACAAATACAAACATCAATGGGATAAAATGTAACGTACTTAAATTGCATAAGCAAAAAATTTATTAATCCTGGTAGAATATTTGAAATTTCGATCGGTTAACGAATAAATTTAAGCTGAAACTGACATGCACGACAACAACGGCTGTAATTCGAACTCGTTGCTACAGAATATTTAACACCAATCAGCATTTTTACGTACTTCATTTGCAAAGCTGACACCGCAATTGGATGCTACAGCAAAGCAAAATCATCTATAACAAACCATAAAATACCGAAACAAATGAAACACGCCCTTGTATTCGTACAATATTTTTTGCTTGTATCAGAATTATAAAAATTACTGTTTATTCCATTTTAAATACGCATTCCTATAATACTCATATTAATTTATAATTGATACATATGACTAATGGATTTTTTGCTTTGTAATTTTATACATGGAACTATGTTTTAAATTTAATAAAAAATTTCAATAATTGAAATGGAGTTATAGATAATTAAATTGCGTTCGAGTGTAGTTAATTCAATTGTATAAATGATAAACTAGTAATATATATTATAACGCAGTATTCTATTAAATTTAAATGCAACAATTATTTGATATGATATAGTACCAGTGGTTCCAAATGATTTCTATTCATTTAAAATTGTTTCGAATTCGGAATACAGTTGTTAGTTACACTTTGAAATTGTTTGAATTACTGATAGTGCGAAAGCACTCTATAGATAGAACAAAAATAAAACTAAATTACTAATAGATGTGAGAGTTGTATTAACTCCTTCCGATGACGGACGCTGCTGATCTCCACGTCCTAATGAGGGATGTGACTAGAATGTCCAAACAACGTAATCGTGTTATATGGAGAATGGAGCTGGATTTGGAATTCAAAGCTCCGTTTGATGTTGATTGTGATAATGGTGTTTTGTTTCGCGCTTGCTAGTTATCAATACTAAGAAGGATCCTCATCCTTTCCGGTTTCGGACCGGATGCACTGCTTACTTTCGTTTGTTTTTCGCTTCTCTAATGGCGTAGACGGTCTGGCGCACAAATACGTTCTTGAGAGATTTATTATCTTTGAGTTAAATATTAGATAGAAATGCATTTTTGTATGTATGTATGCAGATATAATCAATTTCTAAAAGCAGTGGATTTATTCGAATAATAAAAATAGAATACTTTTTTTTTTGTTTAAATGGAATAACCATGTTTGCAGTTGGGTGCAAATCGCTGTTAAACGTATTTGGCTGATTTCAGCGATTCAATTCCTAAAGCGAGATTAAAAAGACTGCAATTTACTAAATAAAGTTTAGGAATTATTATAAATAAAATAAATCGACCATTTGTTCTTGCTATATAAATAATATGCATAGAACGAGATAGTACTCGTATTTTACAAAATTATTGAACTGGTTCGAATATATTAGTAGCCTATATTTGTTTTCGGAAAATAATGCTTTTAAACGTTTATTAATTGCAAATAAATGCATCATAAAACAAATTAATTCGCACTCGATTGCAGGACAACTATTTTAAATATTACGTTCAAAAATGATATAATATTTGTTAAAATAAATAAACTAATGCCAGTAATGTAATTGGATTTTCTAACCATTTACAGCAAAAATATATTTTCTCCAAAATACATATTAGTATCATAAAAATAAAATGACGTTTCAGATTTTATTGTACAACTATCGTATCTGATAAGATTTGATTGGAAATCCGAGTCATTGTTTTTTGTTTTTAAAGCGCTGCATTAAGAAAGTTAAGCTCCAAACGTTATCAATTAACGATGAACTACTTTTGCGGTTTAGTCACTAATGATCAATTTTAATTGGATAAATAGAACAACGCAATTGGTTACGTAAACAAACATCAAAAGATTCACGAAACAACGGCTAAAAAGTATCGTTACATTCGATACGAAATACAATCTAAATAAGAATGTCATTTAAAATATTTATTTAAATTTAATTTTATTTGAAACTGCAATTCGATTTTCTATGATTTTATTTGAAATATTCAAAGGTGTATTTTTGGGGCTGTAAACCCACTGCTTCAGAGTGTTCTTTAAGACAACTCTGATAAAATCAAATAACAAAAGTAAACCTTTGATTTCTGCATTAACAATGAAAACTGCTTTTAAATACAATTGTCTTTATTTGATAGTTGCGCAATTAAAACAATGGCTAATAATTCAGTTGACGGACAAGAATACGATTGAGTGGAGTGAAAATGCTCGTTCGTGCGACACTAAATACGAGTAAAATGTACAGATTTGTTATAAACTGATGTAACATGTCGCAGAAACTGTAGTGGTGATTGTGCCGGGTAAGATCAGTGCGTACGTACGTGAATTCGCGGTGTTGGTATGAGCAAAGCGCCTCCGCTTGTCACGGATCTGTACCCGTTAAGTCCAGCGGCACGGGCCGCCCAGCACCAGTGGATCGGCGAAGAAACACGCAAATCCCTACCTCCACACGTCTACAAATATTACTTAGCATGCACCAAGGACTATCGACGACAGAGCGTTCGGGTGAGTCGTTTCACCTTCTCACTTAAAAAAATGTATTGCTAGTTGTCGGTCATGAATCGGTGCCTGACTACAGACTTTTATATATTTTACACCGAAGCGAAATAAATACTTTGTTTGAACACCCAACCAAACGCGGTTACATATGAAAAAGCGTGTGTTGTCAAAGCTAGAGCCTTGGGGTGCCTACCCCAAGAACAAATAGCCGGGACACATGGCAGGCTTTCGTGACATATTAATAGCGATTTTGAGTTGTGGTGCTTGCGGTTGTTAGTGGCTACGAAACGATCTGCCTATGTAGATTACAACTACACGATATTAATTGCCCTATATTAAGTACGTTATCCGATCATCAATAAATTACGCCTTTTCACTCTAAAGTATATATAATCCTTTGTGTATAATATAACGGTTTTTGCGCAACTAATAAACTCAATACTTCGCAGAAATTTATATTACCCTACTTCAAAAATAACTTAATTGAAACGTAATCATATTATAAAACCATCCACTGAATAAATTTCATTTAATTGGAATGTTATAAATTGAAAAGCACGATCTCACATTCCTCATGCCTTACTCTGGTTAACCTGGGTGCGTGTGTGTGTGTGTGTGTGTGTGTGTGTGTGTGTGTGTGTGTGTGTGTGTACCAGTCCATAACTACTCCCGGTGTCAGTCCCAAAACTTGTTAGTAGGAGAAGCCTTTGTCGATTGAAATGAATTCAAATCCGGTGCGGTTTTGAAACTTGGTGCAAGTTTTGTTGGTAGTCATGCAATTATAATGCGTGCGCTATATTAGCAATATTTCAAGAGTTTAATTTAAAAGCTTTTACATCAACGAAAGCGAACAAAATGAGGAATGTATAAGCGTTTCGTTTTTGGAGATATTACTTCGTAAAGTTTTGCAAAGACAATTTGAACAAAAACCTTGTCGACTGTGCCGTGCTCCATTGTAAATTGATGTTATTCTAGGCTTCCATTTAACTGTTTGCCTATTTGTGTGTGTTCGTTCGTGTAAAGTAAATCACGAAAAACGAATGATAAAAAGCTGGCACCGAAGAACCTCTGTAAATATGACCGCGATTTTGTTTTCAAACCAAACAAATGAAGACGTATCGTAATAATAAATGCGAGGGGATTTCAAATTGCCGCCGGACGAATAGCAATGTCGGTAATGCCAAGCACTGTATTTGTTTGCCGTGGCAGGCTTTTTGTTCAGCGTTGCGTGTTTGCGTGACTGCAATGTTGAACAGAGCTTTACCCAAATACCGGCACCCGCGTTCCTAACAACTTTACAATAACGTGGATGTTTCCCCTATGCAGCGCCTTCCATTTTTACATCGTAGTTTACCCGAACTTTTGCCAACTTGCAAATTGACTTGAGCGTCATTTTGTTCAAAACGAATCGAGTACACGTACTTTCAAAAATGCCACGTATATTAAATAATAAATATAACTATAGTATTAGACTGTTAATAATAAATTTGTCAAGAGCAGTAATGTGAAGTTTATTAAATCCCAAACATAAGTTACTAGTTGAAGTAAAGGTAAAGCAACCAGAACAATAATTTTAACACGATTAGTGTTTGAAGAGTTGTTTTCGTAAGTTCTAAAGTTTAATACCGCAAAGTGCAATTGTTCAACAATACGAAAACTATAATAAAGTTGAAAAGTCAAGCGTTTTATCGCTCCAATGTCAGTAGCAGTGGCTGGGTGGCATAAAAAGAAATTGTATCTCCAGGTGACTGCCGTTGACAGATCAATTATTTTCGTCACACGCTATATTTATGTAGCAAAACATACAAGCGTACTTCTTCAAGAACAACGCAAGGTATGCTCCCTCGTGAGGTTGTGTCTCGCTAGCGTCGCTTCCTGTAATAAAACCGGGACGAATGCGCAAAACGGGACGCTTCACATCGTTGATACGTAACGCTGTCTGAACGGAAGTTACGCGAACTAACGTGGCACGTTCTCGGTGTTAATGCATATCAAATAGGCAATGCGGCGCACGTTAATTTTCTTTTTTTTTTGTTACCTTGTTAACTGTCGTCGCGTTTCTCTTGACGAACATCTTGCACAATTTTATAAAGACACATGAAATATGCTCGCCGAACGAAGAAGATTGAAATAAGTTTTTATATTAAAAGTTCTCGTCGACATTCTTGCGAAATACGAAAACTATAATTCTACTTTACGTCTTGGTTTCTTGGCGATACTATCTAATTTGCTGGTGTTGTTAACAATGCAATATAAATAGCATCGGTGCAAATGTGTCGGAATTTTTCTCAATGTTGCGTAAATTCTTGTAAATCATTCCTGGTTATCGCAAAATACCGCAGTGGGCATTTTAAGTAATGTTGGGTCAAGTCGAGCACAGTTGAAATAAATAGCGAGTATCATTATCATTTGTTTCCACCAGCGCATAACTTCCGGTGCATGGGGGAAACAGCGCAAGGTCGTCGTTTTCATTTATCTTTCTCGCGTTCTATAAGGACCAAAGTGTTGACGTGGTTTCGCTACTCACCGTCGGTGTTAACCCAGATATTGTTTGAGAACTTTGCGACAACCCACGTGTTGGTATGACATGTGTGCACTGTAGTGTATAACAACCACGAAAGCTCGACGGCGGGGTCCATATTGTTTTCGATTGCCGACATTTCAAAACTAGTTTCATATTGTATATATTTGGTGGCAATATAGTTGGTAAATAATTCTTGAATTACTTACAGCATGCGACATATTTATTGTTTGCAAAGATGAATTATATAATCTTTCCTTAATTAATCTTACTGAAATACATATACGCAAAGGGCTTGAGACATAATCGTGAATTCTCGTCAGAGTAGCTGGTTCAATTAACTGAAACTGTTCATACGAACATTCATGTGGAAAAGCGTATATGAGAACCTATTATGAGGCGGCCGTGAATATTGCCGCAACTACATATGTATGCATACATATGTGTAGTAGGTAATTATTGGTGATCCTGTCGTAACTCTATATAAACATCCTCATACATGATGTTTGCCTATTTGAGTGAGTTATCAATTCTGTTTACGCGTTTCACTACTATCCGTTCTCCATAATTGTTTTATAATTCAACAATTTCGAATTTATAACGATATTAGTATATAATTGAAGTAGGTCCTTGTGCTTCAACGAAATGCTACGCACTAATGCTTATTAGATGCTCTCACTACATACACGCTAATGATCTCAAGTTCCAATTCAGAAACTAGTAAAGAAATAAAATATATCTATGCATGCATACATAAATAGTTATTCTGCATAAAAGAAAGTCAAGTATAGGGCAAACCAAATTACTTGTTGTGAATGGCTACTAGGATCATTAAAATTTTGGAATCAATAGTCTGGACTGTGGAAGCTTCTAAATTATATGGTATTTCAGTCGCAATAACATAAAACTCATTAGCCTCAAAAATGGTAACGGCCAACTAAAAGCGAACATAATTCCGCAAATGTTGCTCTTGTGCCAAAATCCCTTGCCACCGTCGGAGGTGTACACCCAGCGGTAGGAAAACCGTGTTGACGAGCGCTCTGACGACGATGTCGATTTGACTGTGTCAGTGTGCACTAGGTCAGTGGAGACTCAAGGTTGCCCGTTTGCCCCAATCTGGCCCAACGCGCTGCTCTACGTCAGTTTGTGCCGCGTTGAATCAATAATAAAAGCGGAGCCAAATGAGAACGGCTGAAGTTCGTGGACATTACACCAGCCGCCGTTGTCGCATGGCGCATTTCTACCTCTAACCTACCAACAATTTTATTAATTGACTACAGATTTTATTTAAAACATACCTTCAATAGTTGGATAATTCTCTCACAACAACTTCGAAACCAGTACAAGTATTATTCTCGTAAATTATTTTGAGATGCTTTCACTTTCTACAATTAGTAAATATGTACCTAATTTGCACTTTCACGCACTGGTCTTTTTATGCGTTGAAACAAATAGGTAAAAGTTTTATTTTAAACAAAAACAAACTTTTATATGACGTGAGCAAGATGAAATTTTTAACACAAACTTTTACGAATATTCAAGTAGTTTTGGCAGGACATACGATATAATATTTTATTAAATGGCCTTTGAAAATGTTCGTTATGCCAGGATGAAAAATTAGTCGTTTGTGTTCCGTGTGGTGTAATTGGTTGTACTTCTTCGGCCCCCAGGAGTACCGCGATGATGTGGGACAGCTCCAACTGGGTTGTATCTACCAAATTAGATTAGTGTTACATAATTCAGTCACTACGGCATACATACATACATACATACATACATATATATTCAACTATTTTAACTATCAACACAATGTATCGAATTCTATGTCGCTCGAGGCTCCTCTTTGAAATCAACAATACTATGATTGAAAAGCGTTCTCCTGAAAACTCAGATCGTTATGTAAAGCGTTAGTAATTTAATTTTAACTTGGTGAAATATTGCAGAATTAGGTCGTTGGCTGTTTATGGAAAGAATTCGAGCGACATTTGTTTTTTTTTCGTTTTCGTGCTTATTTCTACCACATTTTCAATAGACGCTCTAGAGCAATACTAATCATAACTGGCAGCTTAATTACAAACATCCATTAATCTAATTATATTTGATCTTTAGACAATTTTCAATATTCGTTCTTCAAATATTAACAACTCTTCAAATTTAACACAATCATTATATAAATGCTGTGCTTTTTAAAGATATGAATGAGAAAAAAAAAAGTTTTTAGTATCTGTAAAGAAAGAGATGGGGATATGTCAAGTAGCTGAAATAATGATGCGTGGTCGGTGAAAAGGTTCGTGATCTGAAATGTTATGTTCGCTAATATAAAATTTGTATTTTTAATGGCGCGTTTGTTACCTACCTCTTGAGATTGTTAGTTATCCTTGAAGAGAGCGCCGTTGCTGCAGCGCACGCTCGAGTCACCGTGGTCTCGCACGCCGATTGGTGCGTTTGTTGACGCGTGCGTTCCACGTTCTACAGCCTCTCTGCGACTGTTTGTGTCTGCCGTCACCTCCCTGGTTCATCCGGCGCTGTAGGGGATGCTGGCGGCAGCAGCCGTAGTATTTGGCACACTTGCGCCAGTGTTCCACGATCCTTCGACATCTACGCATCACAGACGCAAAGCTGTCTGCATTCTAACATCAACTTTACTCGTGTGATGTGAACAAGCGTGAGCGTAATTCTACCGTACTTTCTCTCTTATTTATCGCGTTCTTTCTGTTCTTATATCTGTTATCCTTTGAAAGGTTGAGTGTGTGTGTGAGAGAGAGAGAGCGAGCGAGCGAGCGAGCGAGCGAGCGAGAGATTGTTTCGTGTTCTCTGTCATTCCTTTTACGTATCGACAAACAGACATTATATTCCACGTGTTAATTTGTATGTTCCAACATTGGTATGTTCTCGTCTTTCTGAGCTGTGTGGGACAATCTTTTGATATAATTTATTTATTTCCCTTGCTCTAATTATCGTTAGATCTTTGCGCGTGTCTCTACTGATTTGTACCTGCAAATACAATTATACGCTCGAATTTTAATTTGAAAAAGTACCAAGTATAAATTTCATTTCGGTTGAGCAAACTTCTTCAGTCAATATTAGGAATTTCTCTGGAGAATTAAGTTTATATTTACTAAAACCCCTGTGTATACCATAAAAAGCACATTTCAAATTAAGCAACTCTGTAGCAAATGATTTCTTTAGATTCATTGCCTGTGTTGGATAATTTAAAAGTCTTGGAAAACATTTGATTATATTTAGATATTTTATTTGGAAATTAAATTTGTTTTTTTTTTCGTGGAACTGTTTTTTTTTTTAAAGTAAGGTAGTAGAATTCAGCTCAGAAAAGACGAGGAGTTTTTATTTGGGTTTGGTAGTTTTGCAGTTAAGTGCGAACTATAGCAAAAAAATCAACAACAGTGTTTGTGTGCAATAATGTATGGTGTGAACGTGACAACACTGATGCTGGATTAACCCCAGCGTGTGGCGACGCCTGCTTCGCCCTGGATCCGTACGGATCGGGTTCGTGGGGCCCTCAACCAGGGCCTCCGCCCCACGGTCATCATCACCACACTGCACCTAGTAGCAGCATGGGCGGTGGAGCAGGCGGAGGCCCACACTGGTGCGAACGACCAGGACGGTCACAGGATCAACCATCAACATCCGGTAGTCTTGGAGGCAGTTTCGCTGGCTTAGGCAGTGGCCGAGAGGTCCTCGGAGGTGCCCCGCATGGAGAACGAGATCGCGGTGAACGCGACAGTGGGCTCAGAAGTTGCCCTGGGGGTGGGTCTCTGCGGCAGCTTGATAGCCCCTACCATGTCACCTGTCCAGTGCATTCTCCGTACCGATATCGGTTTACCAACGGTGGGACTGATTATTACGGACATCACCATCAGGTGATTACGTATTTCTTAGTCGCTGTAGTTCATTTCAATATATGTATGTGCTTAAATGTATACTATTGGTTTCAAGAAAACTATAATTTGTCTGTTTGCCTTTAAGTAATTTATTGTTCTGCCAACAGATTATTTATTTTTAGTCGTTTGTTTGTTGCTGTTTGTCTAAACTTTTAGCCCTTCCAATAAATCCTAAATTACAAGCAGCAGCTTGCAGATACAAAAGTTTGTATCTTTTGTATTTGTACGCCTTTAGACCGAACTTTTCCCGCAAGTTTCACTCGTTCATCTTTGCAAAGAGATTCTTTGTTAATATTTATTATTATTATATACAGTCAAAAGATTTCAAAAAAATGGTTCGATAGAAATTGCGCTAATCACTACTTTGTTGTCGTACATCAAAGACATCAACCATATTTGATTAGTTTTCAAGCTCATTATGTCAAACAATAGGAGACATTTTGGCGACGCATATCAGCCTTAGTCTCCTAAGTTACTGCGTTGTTTGGTAGGATTAAAGACGTTATTAGTTCATGTATGACGAAGTTGAGTTAACTGTTATTCGGAAATAAGCGAATATTCTCCAATTTGTGTAAAAGTTTCCATGTAAATTGAACACCTGCTACTAGCAACGGTTTTAGTGCCTTACCAATATCCGTATGTATGTACATACATACAAGCAAAACAAATAGCTGTTAACAAAGGTTCCTATAAGCAATCTTTGTTGTCAATACCAATCAACTCTCTCTGTGTGACCTGTTTCGGGGAATATACAAGATTTAAAAGCTAACACTGATTGAATGTTGAGCTGCAACATCACTCTTTTTCTTCTTCATACAAAATAACATCATTTATCTTGACGCTGTGGTAAAATCTCTCACCGGAAGAAAAACTATATGTGGTAGATCCATCACTATAGCACGAACTGTCGCGAATAAAGCAAAATAATAGGCGATTGTCAATTTTGTTTCCTAGTGTATTGCGGATAATCCAAATGTTTGTTTGGGATAATTACAAAACGTTAAGCTGCTACAGGTTTTTTTTTTATAAATTCCTTTTGAACTGTTCTATCGATCTGTTTGTTTTGCCCTGTTAACGAACCAGCCAATCAATGTGCAGTTTTTTTTTTCTAATTTAGGTTTGCGGGATAGTAGTAATGGCCATTCATTCTGCAAAGCGATTTCTATAATTACCGGAGTTTTAAGTAGTATTTAGTTTTTCTGTTTAAATAAATAAATATAAATTTCGGTATTTTCTCCATTACTATTTTCCTACAATTCTAAGTACAGATTGTTGTTGGATTTCAGGTCTTTAATTTGGACAACAAGCTTTAGAAAAGTATTTAAGTTTAAGTACGTTAATTCTTGGAAAAATGCATTAGGATGGGTTAGTTAGAGTAGTTGTTTAACAAGATTTAAAGGTACATGTTCTAAATTGTATTACTGTGTACTGAGATCCATTAACTTAATAGAATTTTTGTTTTGTATTATGGAATTGGCTTCTAGTTGGAAATAGAACAAGAATAATCTGCTTTTTTTCGGGCGGTAATCTAATCTAACTTGATTCCGATTTGATAATGGCTTTGACAGGAATTCCCGGCTGAAAAACGCATTGAAAGCTTTTAATGGATCTGATTAAACATCCGGTCCGAAATGCGCTTCTCGGTAGGCGTTCTAATAACTGCAATTGTAGATTGTGTTGTATTCCAATTAATGTGTTACAATTGGAAATTCGTATGCAATCTGTACAGTTTTCTATCAAATTTCCTTTGATTCCATATAGGACATATATCATGGAAATAACCAAGTTTTGAAGTTTCTATAGCATATAATAAGATCAATAGCTCCCCGATGCTTGGTGAACCAATATCAAAAGATGAAACTACCCAGATTCCTATGTTGGTATTCACCATTGGTGCAGGAACTTTCTACGTTATCAGCTTTCGCGCGAATGATAACGATTCAATTTACAGAATTCAGTCCGTAAGTCAAAATACAAGAATAGGTCATTCCGAATCACTGATTTCGAGCTACGCAAATATAGATTTAGGTGTTAGCTTTATATATATATATAAATAAATAATATGAAAACAACAACAGACAATATTGCACCGGAATTATTTTATTGTAATCGTTTAAAATTGCTTAAAATTTAGTTAATTACAAGCATTTTGTAGTAGTGTATTAAATGTGTTTCTTCTTACGAAATGCATTCTATTCTGTTATTATCTTTATCGTGTTATTTTTTTTTTTTAAACGAAATCCATCGGCATTCTTTAACCACTCGTTCGTAACAATCAAACGCCAGTCTTTTCTGACTTGTCGTTCTAGTCGGTTTCTTTCTGGAGAAATTCATTGATGCAGAGGTAGTGACTTGGGAACTAGATGCCAATATAAGCAGGACAGAGTATTGCTTTTGACTTTTTCGACATCCACTTTTCATTACCAAGATGTCATCTATATACCTACCTGGATACATCGAACATACGTATCAGAAATGTATTGGTGAATAGTCGGGAGGAACTCAATGCGCTATAATTCTCAAACGTCGCTTATTCAGTCGACGTCTGTTATCTAACTTTGGGATACAGTTACATCTATATATCAAATAGGCACGTCTTCGACAACTTACGATATTTTCACTTGAGCGACTATCTTGGTCTAAGATCTTGGGCATTGGATATATTTTAATTTAATAGATATACACACATCGTGATCTACTCGATTTGTATATTATTTATGGTTCTCAAATATTTCATTACGATACAAAATATTTATGACTCTGAATTGATTGGTTCGATAATAAATTTTCCAAAGGGAAAAAAGGTCAAAATTGCTAAATCGATTCATAAATAATTCGTTACTAATTTATTTCGTTTTGCTAGCATTTCTTATTTGCACGATTTCATCATTGTTTTACTGTACCATTGTATGTAAAATGCATCTTTCCCGTACGGAAGAAAAAGATTAGTTGTTTTAAAAGCATTTGCATCTCGGAAATTGCTCTTTGCCGCAGGATTTATTGATAATTTAATCACATTACTTCGTAATGGATTATGAAACGCATGACAACAACACTATATCCAGATGTTCAGGATTTTATTTGCTTTGTTTACTACTATTATATAAATATAATCTGGAACATGCAGTACATTTTAAAGACATATGCTTAGTCATTTATGATATGCGAATAAGGACAAGGATAGCAATAGGACGGGAACTGAAACGGAATTACGAGTCGTTTAATTATTTGGATCTCATTTGAGTGACGGAGTACCATCAGAGCTATAAACCTCCCAACAGTTTAATCTGCCGGTGAACCGATAAATATTATAGTCCTGACCTGGATTCCCATTCAATTAAATGTGAAATCTATTTATCCACGTTTTTGCTCAATGCCACACTGCAAATACGGAAATAGAACATTTTATTTGAAATATGTGCTAATGAGAGAAAATCTGTGCACAGCTGGTTGTGGCAGCCGTTTTGTTAAACCGTGTTGCAATTTTAGTGCCAGGTGTGCCATACTCGTAATTTTAAGTGATATGATTTGTATTGTGTTTCTATTAAAATTATAAATAGGCTGGGGTTCTTGCTACAATTTATTTAAACAAGACAGGAAAATTGTCGTATTGGTTTCTCTTCTTAACTAGTTATATTTTTGAAACTTTATCAAACTAGATATTTTTTGTTAGTAAGTTTTGTTAACGTTATAAAATATCTATGTCTAACAGATTAAAGAACACGTTTAACATAACTGTGTTACGAGGAAAAGAGGGACGAGTCCCGAGAGCGTTGGTATTAAAGTTAAGTATTGCAGTAGAACACGCTGTCGCTGTCACTTCTCCTCCAGGTCAGTTGCGGCAAGTTTCAGACACAAGCTAAAGTCAAGGTGAATGTAAATTAAATCACGAAACAAACTCACGGTCGCGTTTTAAGGAAAACAAGTAAATTAAAAGTAGGAATATAATGCATGTTAACGTATAAAACTTTCTATCATGTCTGCAGTGAAACTTGCAAAAAATTACATTCCAAATCAGTCGTAAGACCAATATTTTGCAGTAACTATCGAGATATTGAACCGGATGTTTGGATTAGCCGATCGATTGCAAGTTCCCAATGGTATCGTGAACAACATCATGTCGTATTATATGAGCATTTACGTCAGGAATGGAATCACGTAACACTGTTCACACATTGGTCCAGATTCTCAACAAAGAATTCTCTCTGTTGTGCCTTTAAACTTACATGAAATGCAGACAATTGCATTGCCGACATACAAGTAATATTCCGACAACAAAATTCTATACGAAATAACGAAAGAACTGGGTTAAACGACTCATATATAACACAGATATTAGAAATAGAGTACCTACTACATATGAAATAACATAAATATAAACATTTCTTGGTAATACTCGTAGTACTAATCAATTTTTATTGTAAAAGACTATAATAATGTTTCTTTTGTTATAGGTAAGCATCAATTACATTCTGAATTATTCGTTTTATGGGTATGTACTCTTATTGTATCTAATAGATGTTGAATTTGTTATTAATTCCGATTTTCTGCGAAATTAAACGCATTTGATACGTATTTCATGATCAGAAATTCTGGGCAATGAAACCGTTGGAAAACAGAAAATAGATGAATTATTTCGATGTATGCATGGATATATGGTGGAATAACCATGTTGATTACAAACGTGTACTTGTGTCATACGCATTCGTGTTTTCGGTATTGAATCAAAATTAATTACGATTATCAGTAATTGGACTAGTTCGTTTTTATAGTTGTTTTTAAATTCGTTTTTAACATCAGTTTAAATTACAAGCATGGTAATTTATTATATAAATTTCATTTCATTTTATACGAAAATATGATTTATGTAGCATTTATGGATTTAAAAAAAAAACAACAAATATGACATCATAAAAAAATATTTAAACTTTAGTAGTTTTTTTTGCATATTTACAGATATTTAATAATTGTTTTTCGTGCGAAAAATATTTAGCTTTTTTTTTGTTTTATCGCCTGCTATTGTAAAAAACGTTTGATTTATTATTGAGGGAATTCGATGAATAGAGTTTTTTTTTTCGGGAATCATTCGTCGCATTACGTTAGATTTGGGGCAAATATAAATGCGCCGTTTTAAGAATAGTTGTGTTGGTGTATCATTAATCACAGCAAATCATATCAGAAGCGATGCAGTGGACAACATTTGTTGAAACACTGAACAATAATTTCTTGCAATTGTTCGTTCTATTCAAATATCATTAATTATCTGTTTGTACAATGAATACTTCTGCTGCAATTGTTTCTGATGGTGTTTGTTTTGGTACAAAATGTGTTTGTCTCATTACGAAATGAGGCGAATGCAGTTAATCAAATAACATTCGCTCCGGATTATTGGTTCAGGGTAGGATAGTTGTATGTATGTTGTATTAATTGGAAGTCGTTCAGCCGCCGTGCACGTGTTTTTAGAGCCTTGCGGGCGCTGGAGGTAATGACATACATTCATGCAACAGTTGCCAGTGACATTCGGTGGTGTCTCTGCTAGTGTGCAAGTCACGTGATCACCATCGGATACGATTACTTTGGTTACGCCTGCAGCCAGAGGAGAAACACCCAGTGACACGGAGTTAAGATACCATGATATTGGATGAGACGCAGAACGGAGGCGTAGGGAATATAGTGGATTAATCTTACATTGATTACCATCCTGGCTGATCAGCATACGAAAGAACTTCATGCATATTCTATATATGCAGATATATGGCCCTTCATTTCGAATCTTTTATAAAATACATAACACCCAGCTTCGATCTTAAGATTTTTTATAAAAAATACACTTTCTAACCATTCCTGTACAAATATATATAAAAAAAATGCAGTGCACTGCAAAAATTTTTTACTGTCATAAATTAATTATGATTTTTTTTTATATAAATGACATATGACACAATTTCAGTGTAACCGTTGTCATTTGATATTTATGTTCGTGCACATGCAGTCAAATATTTCATCATTTAAATACTACTAATAGAACATTACTGAATAATAGTGTGAAATGGAAATGAATGTCGTACATTTTAAATGCAATATTACAATTATTGGAACATGAAAGCGTTGATTGTGACATGTCGAATATGACAGATTTATTCATGGTTTACTTGGATGTTTCTACATAATTCTATTTAATTTATCTCATTTTACAATCTGAAGTTTGCCGTTGCTGTTTATGATTCATCTGGTCTTAAACAACTTCTTTCGAGCAAATAATTGCGGATTATTTTTCTTATATACATTTGTAACGTTTCTGCGTTACATATAGCAGAACATTTTAATTGTCCTCGTAACGTCTGCGTTTTACTGTTAATAAAATCTTACTGTATTTTACCTTCAACTGCAGAAGTTAGTAAACAACTAGAAGAATAAACGCGATTAGAACACTTAACATTTTATTGATGCTCGAACCGAGTTTGCAGAATATTGTAAGGAATTAAATCCTAAATGTTGAAACGTAGAACTCACATTTTAAATTTTTTTTTGTAAATTCCTTACTACTTTCTTGGTAATCTATTCAAAGTTGAAAATCCCATACATATCTTTATCCCTATATACTTGATATAGAAATATAGAACTCAAGCCCGTAAAAGGATCAAATAGTCTATTCGTAAATTCTGCATATTTTTATAAAATTTATTTTTCCTTTTACCAGTGTTGTTGGGAAATAATTGAAACAATGACCCTTGATTGCGATAATATAAATTGACGTTTTCAATTGCTTCCATTTACACCAGTTGTGATTCATTCTCACAGTGATCCAATAAATGTTCGCTTGTTAAACAAGTAAAAAAGTGTTGGTTACGTTTTTCAAAGTCTATTTAGTGTAAGAGCTCGTTTATTGAAAATCGATATCAAGTATTTCCGATAAACTTTGATGTGTAAGACTTTGTGTGTGTAATTAACTTTTCATCAATATTAAATGCCTGGAAGCTTTTCAGTGCAGATTCTCACGATTGCACGAATTATTTTTGCAGTATTGAATTAAAATTAATTACACATTGTGATTAAACGAACATATCGTGGTTTAAATGAGTTGTACGAATAAATTACAGTTTGATATGTTTCATAATTTGTGTAACTTTATATCACACCATTTAAAAAAATAGTAGAAAACACATTTTTAAGCAATTACTGACGTATATATTAAATGTTCTGAACAAGCCGTTATATACTCTGGCCACAGAATCTGTTTCAAGTATTGATCCACAGTTGTCCCTCCCAAAAACCCTGAGCTAACAGGCCTACTCTTACATATTTTGTAATTAAGTTTACCCTTCACGGAGTTTTGTATTTTTATGTTTAAACTGCAATGGGAGGTTTGAAAGAAAGATGTGTAGTTCTTTTCTTTAGTTAATCCGAAATTGCGAAAAAAACCAAACCGTTCATCAAACACGACAAATTTATGATTGCTATAAAAACGAAACCAACACAATATCTCTATAGCGTTATCTATTGTTGTTTTAACAGTTGATTTACATCCAGTAATTTAATAGCAGCTTTAGAACATTTTGGTTCGTAAATTATACTGGTGAACACACATGTATAGTACAAGAGGTACCTATCGCAGAAGGTCCAGCTCGTGTTCCTATTCCAGTATCAATTCATGTCTCTATTGTATTGATGCACCAGTACCTATTTGGAAGTAACTAGATACCAATTACCAGCCGAAATGTCAATATTGTTTGGGTGTGCCAAAGATATGCCAACGGACGTTTCCCATTTGGCGATAGAACGCATTCCTTAATTGAACTATCAGACAAGTTAAATTAAACGCTATTCATCAAATTTATTCACTCCATCAACACCAAATGGCATAGCTAACACCCAACAACTATTTCCCTGAGCAACAACTAATTTACGTCTTATTGTTAGCTTATATATTTCTATATATAGAAATAACAGAAAATGCCAATAAACAGTCTGTATGGTTCTCAAGATAGCTTCATCAACACGCATTGCGCATATTTAAATTTTAAATGAAAATCCGTGTCATTGCATACAAATTTTACATTAATACAATTTTATAAAAGCTTCATTCGACTCTGAATTTTATTACGCGATTAATTCTAAAATTCATTGGTCTGAGAGACTAAAAAGTACATAATTTAATTTTTTATAAAAGGCAGTAAAGCTGAAATCAGAGCGCCACTACGTAATGCTGTGCAATTTCAGCTAATTTACCGCATAGCATCTGGGCGTCTGGTGGGGCGCATCGCATCTGCTTATTTGAACCGCAAAGCGGTCCGGAAACCGACGCTTGCATTCGAGGGAAAAGAAACGCCGCGGAAAAGAGTATAAGCAATGAGATTGGTATAAGGTTCGCTCGCGTCTCACAAACACCATAGAAAAACTGAGCGACTGTCTAAGGTCACAGCGAGGAACCACATTACACCGATAGGATTTCATCGGCATCGCAGACGAATATTCATGAGAGTACAAACCAACGATGCAGATTCTATACTAAAATCAAATCTATTCAGTTTTCTTAACGCAATTCTATTCATATAATGGTTTGTGTTTAACAATTAAATATAATTTTGACCGATGTGTTCTGAGAAAAAATAATGAACTTCCAGCGGTAAATAAAGTTATTTGTATGCAAACGTTGTGGTTTATTGTTGGCTTGGGGCTGCACCGCAACCGTTATTATCAGACCTGTGCCTCTAACAAAACGGAGAGGCAGACAAAAAAAATGTTAATTTCGTTTGCATTTAAAAGACATGGAAATTTACTAGAAATTAGTATACGAAACTACGGAAATTCCATACGAGAACAATGAACGTTCCACTGTGTTGTGTGTACACAGACAGACAGACAGACAGACAGACAGAAGCGGCGGGCGTTATAGGCTAGACTAACGCATAATAGCGGATGGCTTAATTAAAGGTTTTTCTCACATAAATATCGTTTTTTATTTAGCTTAGTAAATGGTATAACATTCTGAGTTTATAATTATATACATACTTATATATTTATTTAGTTCGCTACACTGCGGAGGAGAACTTATTAAGTCTGTTTATACACATTTTACAAAAAAGAGGTTTACTTTAATTTATTGCAAAGTATTTTATTTAATTTATTTTATAATAATATCAGAGTTGAAATTATTAGTGGTTTTGTTTGTGTGCTTTTGGTCGTTCTAAAGTTTTTTTTTATCCTATTTATTTGTGACCTTAGCTTGATATATATGTATATATTTTTTTGGAATTACTGCATTTAAAAATAAAATCTTTTTTATACTTTCTTGCTAGGTACGAGTATTAGACACAAAAAGATCACTTACGTGAGATTTTATTTCTATATTTATGCGAACGTAACAACATTGTGAGCAGAATTTTTGAAAAATATATATTTGAGAGTTGAACTCGGAAATAAATGTAATGCCACTCTCTGACAATCAATTACTTTGTTACGAGTTGTTTCAAAAATGATCTTTCTTTTGTTTGTCCGTAATTTTAAGCTTTAAATGAGTTCCTAATTGAGTCAGATGCTTGTGAACATAAAATGGACTTATATTTACAGGCACAAAAAATTAACCAATGTAAAAAAAATGGAACTAATTAATTTTACAAGCGCCAAATAACTTTTGTTTTCATTAAATAAGGAGACGGTGCGTAGCTTTCCATGTGAGTGACAGTTTTCATTAAGGCGCGTCAACACGACCTAACCAAGCGTGAAAATGTACTCCAGATGACACGCGTGCCTCACATATTTACCAACGTGATATCGCTTTAATATGAATACCTTAACAAATGCATTTCTCAATATTGAGTTGACCAACGACAGAACTATTTCATATACTACATGAGAATATATTTTCAAATGAAATGAAAAAATATATATATTTTTCAATATCGGTGCCGAACACATACACACACCCACACACACACAGGCAGACAGACAGATGTAATTCCAAAAATGGGCAGACTCGATTCAGGAAAGATCAAAAGATATATTTCCGTTAAAAAATGAAAACCACACACACACACATACACATCATTGCAAAAATAGCCAGACTCAGTTTGGGGAAGGTCGAAAGTGTATTTCCGTTAAAATCTCGAGATAGATTTTCATTTCATGATTAGAATACTTATTACTTCGTATAAATGATGTATGGTGTTCTATCTTATCTCTTAAAGGTATATGGATGTAAGTATATATATATATATATCGACTACCTTTTGAAATGTGTACACATTTTATAGCATGTTCCCAAGGGTAAAGTTGCCTTTTCTTCCTCAATAGACGTTGTTTGTTGGTTTTCCGTGTTCTAGTGGCTGTTTTAGTTGGCCTACACATAGTGTGTGTTACATGCAGGTTTGGTGAAAAGGTTAGTTTAATTTCCATTGCCTAGGGATAGTAATGAACGTTTTCGTTCGTATATGTGTGCGGTTTTGTTTGCCGGTTGCACTGGTACGAATACTTACTTTATCTCGCTTTGTTACCCAAATTTATCGCACTTTCTGTTTTGTTCATGCATTTTCACATTCTTTTTGGGAGCGTTATGTATGTTACTTTTATGGAAATGTACGTTTGAAATGTTTAATGAAATATTCTATAAGAAACGTGTATTACATATTTCGTAAAGCACCTATTTATATTGCTCATACAAAATTGAGTGCTTTTTAAACACATCCGCATAGCTTAAAATGATATTGTTTTAATATTACATTGGAAAACTCCAGTGAATAAATTCGTTTTCCGATACGCTAACACATCTATAATTTACGTACTCTATCTTTCATGATACATAAAAGGATGTTTATTTACGGCTCTTCGATATTATCATATTTCTTCAACCAGCGAAATGACATGTGGTGCACATTCAATAAGAAAATTGCTATTCTTTTCTTCTAAAATTGGAAGTATAGTTCATGCATAACGATTTATAATTATAATGTTTAATGCATGTATCTTCAAATTGGCACGTGTGCTCTTTGTGCTTTCAAACATATTAATATTTAGTAGTTGATGCAAGTTGCAATACGTTGCAATATGTTGGGTTCTGAGACAAATACGAGAAAAAAACAAATTTAAAAGTATTTTATGCTCAGGAGCTTTCACGTTTTCTGTTTAAAAGCTTTTCGGCAAAACATATCTTACGGGAAATAAACTTGGTGGCTGTAAACTTGTGCGGCTGGGAGTTTACTATAACAGTGCAAACCAACGCAGAGTGAATGATGAAACTAAAGTTTTGCATGGTATGCGTATATATCAATTCGTTCGTTTAACTGTGAACGTAATGATGAGAAAATTATTCGACTGTTTTTTTTTTGAAACATGCTTTTGCTTTCTTTAAAAGTTTCGTATGGAAACGGTGGCATCTTATAAAATCCATATCAGATTCTTTACAGCGTACATGATAAATATTGGAATAATGTATAAATATCTAACCTAATATGTGCTGTAGACTGTTAAACTGTATTGGTTGTAAAATCGATTTTTTATCGCAAGAGGATGCCGATACAATTTGATTAAAACAAGAAATAAATTTCGAATTACAATATCGGGAATTTTTAATTAAATCGTGTTTGATAACGACTAAAAAGCAGCATATCTATTTTCAATTTAAACAGATAGGATTTGTATATAAAAACTAACGATGCTAACTTTTTCACATATTTCAAGTCTCAAAAAAATGGCACTTAGATTTATTTTTAAATTAAAACAAATTACATTATAAATATACATTTATTTCTGCTTTGAAGTAAATTTTTTGTGTATTAAATTATCTATTTTCTAACGATAAGAACATTTTCTCCTAGCTAGGTGGAAATTTGTTCGTGCCTTTTTATGAAATATGTAAAAGTAATATTTGGCATTACATCAAGTTGGGATCTTTCGTATTTTTTTTTTTCTTGCCGTTTCATTAATACTGCATAAGACACACGTTGCTTTACGCCAAAAGTTATGCGGTAATTTAGACAAGTTTAATGAAGTTTCCTTTTAAATTGTGCGAACTTTCAGCGGTTGTATCGTGCTTTGTTTTCTAATTAGTTTAGCAACTGTGTCACCATGAATTAAGAATACATTCATCATTTTATTACAGATCACTTTGAGAGAGAGGTTTCATTAAGTATCAATTATAATAGTTAAAACAATGACTTGTTTCATACAACATGATGTATATATTTCACGGTGGGGTGCATCTATATATATATATATACGTATGTGAACAATTGTGAAGCATTTGAACGTGTGAACAATTATCCGCGACCGAGTCGTTGACAGTGCAAGTTTTTAGTGTGCTCAGATGAATCGCGACGGTAATCTGGAGCGTTATGAATTCACATTTTCTAAAGGCAGCTACTCCTGTAATGCTATTTTATGCCCTGTAAGTGCTTAATCTACCTTTTAACAAACAACTGACAGCTGTCACTTTACGTTCTATACAGAAACTAGATCCCTCGCAAACAACCCCGGTTTTTATACTTTGGCTCTATTAAGTATTGTACACGTATGTATATTACGCTTCGCGTTTAATGGACTGGAACTTATTTTTGCATGAAATTCATTTTAAGATCAAAAATTGACTCTATAAAGTTCACAAGTGCAACATTTACCCTAAAAGCTATTACATTAGACATTTTTTTCCATTAAATATTTTTAAAAGTGTCAGTTAAACACGCACTAATAATAAAGTTAATATTTTTAAGAAAATCAGTAGAATCGTTTTTCAATTCTGTAATAGATAAAAAGTTTCAAACTGGGGGTGGGGTGTCTAAAGATTATAAACTGTTTCTGAACACATCGTTATATTATTAAGCGACTTCGCCAACCACCTCGTAATTAATTATTAACATTTCCCTAAAGTTAAAGTTTCCAAACTCTCCATCTCTTCTCTATATTGGTCTCGTTCGTTTTGTAATTATTTCCGATTTTCTTTCAATCTATATATTCACGCATGTTCCGCTAAATTACGCTCAGGTGTCGGTCGATTAAATTTTCTATCTGTTTTCAGAATAATTAGAATTATTATTCAATTTTGTACGTGAAACAACTGTGTTACATATTTGCACAAACAATTTTCGAAATTGTTAAAACGCATAAAATCGATTAGTAATCAAAATGAATTCGTTTCGACACGGTGAAATAGTTTGAATAAAAAATCCAATTGAGTTATTGTTAATTTTAGTATATTTTTATGTAATTTTTTGTGAATATATTTTTCTATTGACTGCAAGTCTACCGTAGGATTATTACGCTCTGTTGATTTGTATATTTGTCGTTCAGTTGACTGATTTAGCATAATATAAATATATTAATCTTTATCAGAAAGTGGATTTTCGTATACCTGTTCCATATACTGCGCCGCGTATTAAAAAATTCCTGTTTTCAATATATCGATTTCACAATATCTCATTTGATGAACGGAGGAGTCAGGCGCATTGCAGTATTTTTCGCCTTTTGACTGACACTTTGTTTGGCTAAACAATCTATTTTGATATTCAGGATTTTCGAAGCACTAAAACGGCGGCCTAAACGGACCTGGTGTGCTAGTAAAAATACTTTTTCTTGAATCGTGAATGATATCCAAGAATGAACAGTCAATCAAAAATGCAGAACTTTACATACCATCAAAGTGGTAAAATAAATGTGCAGAATTATTAATAAATTGACAAACAATTGGTATTTCTTCAAACGTGATGATTGGATCTAAATTATATTTCGAAAGGAATTCGATTTTATTATTTTCGGGAAATATTTCATGGTGAATATCAAAAGTAAGAATTGACGTCGCCTTATGTTCATTCATTTGGCCAAGTGGCACATTTCGTCACGGTCATTTCATTTGGGGCTTGTACGAAAACGTGGAAACACATAAAAGAAAATGACGCCGGCACGTTCATGATTTTTCCCCTTTCTTTTTTGTTCTCATTCGATTCGCACACTCTGGTTATTATTTTTCGGGGAAAGGGTTCGATCACGGAAATTTGTTTTTCGTTTACGATGTTTTCGTGAATTTGATTTATTTTCGAAGTAAATTCATATTTGTTTTGTTTATTTTTAAATTGGTTTCAAAAAACGCGCGTACGAGTAGTTATTTCTATTTTGACAAATAATGTCAGAACTGTGCAAAATTGTGCAGAACAAAATAGATCATGTGTTTTGGTTAGTCCATTATTATTTCTGCTAGTGCTTGCTTGGCTATGGATATAACCAAGACATATGATGGTTCGAAATGTTTGTGTTTCAGGTGGGACTTATTTTATGCCTGTTGGGGTTTCGCTTCAGGTGCGCTTTGAGGATGTGGTAAAAATGGTAGAATTCTCAACGCTCATCTACTCTATTGCAGCAGATATGATGTGCAGAGTGAGTGATCGATGTTCACAGCTGAAATGGTTTCGTGAATAATGGATGAGAGCACTGCCTCCGCTCTGAATTGCCGCGACCAGAAGAATGGTACTTTTCCCGGTTATACTTTGCTGGATTTCCGATTCTCATTCGTTGCGCTATGACGATTGCAAGCCACGTTCACCCTTGCGTCAAATATAGTTGCTATATCCTTCTCGTTATTTGCCAATTCTTAACATTTATTGACTTCCATCCATACCTTAATTGGCTTATTTTGAGCATACATTAATCTGTGAGCATGTTTGACAGTGTTGTGGTTTCCAAACAATTGTCGTTAAAATTGTTATCTAATCCGAATAGTTGGGTAATATGTCCATTACGCTTGAACTGTTTATACCCAAAATGGTGCACTATGATTATATTGGCTTTACACAATCTTGCTTTGTATTGTTTCACCAAATATTTCCTGGTTTAATCATACAACTTTGGAGTATGTATTATACAACTCCCTTGTACCATGGTTTGCAATCGGTCGAGTGGTCATATATGTCATTATATGTATAACACATACATATCTAATTAAAATCCAACAACAAATATTGTCTAGGGATGTGTGCTACACTTGCAACGAGTGAGTGTTTTTGTTGGAATATCATAAATTTCAATATTCCCAACAAAAAATAGCTAGTATTATTTAAGGTAGCGTTATACGTAATTTTGTTGTCCTTAATCTTGTTAATTCTCGGTAAAGAAAATGATGATTTAGTAACGAAATAACGATTATCCATGGAGATATGTGCTTATGTGTAACTGATCTAACTACGAAATTTACTACGTACTCGACATTAATTGATACAGCTACATGTGTAGCTTACAGTTTATAGTCGACCTTAATTTCGAACCCTCATATCCCGCGGTCAAAGGGTATACAAGAATCTCCCTCTTGACGTTTGCTTTGTGAATTAACTATCGCAATTACGTACATGTTATGATAAATGTTTACCTATAAAATTACCTGGACTTTGTACGCTTACGGCTTTTACTAACTATATTGCTGAAATTTTCAATCTTTTTGTCTCATAACACTTGTTAACATTTTGCAGTTTCAAAATTTAATTATTTAAACAATTGAACAAATACAACACAACGGAAATTAAACTGCATGAATATTTAGTTATGTAGTACTTATTATTTGAAAGCATCGTTTGGAATACGTGCAGATGAGAGGATGTGATGCATTATTGTATTTTTCAATGAAATCAATATTACCACGTTTGTTATGCACATAAATTATGTGCATAACTATTCAATTCTGCAGCAAATTTTATAGCCAGTAAATATTTTCAATGCGCGTTAAAAGCTTAAGATGTAATATTTCACTATTGTATTGAAAAGGAATGATAATAATCAAGCTGGCCAAAGAAAGCGTTTTTCCAGTTTCACAAAGTAAAGAATACATTCAGAGAAATAGAAAACTATGGGAAGATCCTTGTAGATACATTTTTAACAAGCTCACGTTTTTCTGGCAAAGCGTCAAATGCGATGTGACGCCAACATTGCGCAATAAACTTTATTCAACTTTTGTTTTTTCTTGCAAACAAATTCAATGCGTCACTAACGTCGTTACGACATTAAAATTTTGTTGATTGTTGAAAAATTGGCGTCTAATATGATATATCTTATACATGGTACATCATAAATTCTTATTCTGTTTTCTATGTTTACTGTTTCTAGATATTATAACGCTTTTTCGCTTGGGGAAATTTCTTAGAACTTTGAAAAACTTCAGAATATTTTATTCTATCACTGTAGAAGCATGCGATCTTGTTAAAAGAATCGGACATTTACAAAGTTGGAAAACTGCTTTTAAAACAAACCCATTGTCGATATATTTGTGAACATTATTTCATATTTTTGTTACTTTAAAATAAAAGATCAATAGAATACAAATAATTTTATATTTGGTAGTGAACATCGAAATATTGTTTTCAATTATTTGTGACGGCAATGAAGGTGTTTTTTGTACATTTTTTTACAAATTGGAATACTTTTGTAAGAGACCATTTATTCTAGTTACATTTGGCCTGGAAGATTTTTTTTTGTGGCGTTCGTGCATTTTTGCTGTCATTAATTTGCTCATCTCGCCGCCGCCGGCAGAAACAACACAAACATTCAAACACGTTTTCGAATAAGGGACCATCGTTTAAGCTGTTTGAATTTGCATAATTGCTTGCGGAATATATCGCTAGACGAAGATAATTAGTTTAGATAATTCATCTAGAGCACATTGTTTATTGATTGGATGGTATTTGGGCCGCCCATTTCCTAACCGACGCCACTGATAATATTTCTGTCATTTTCAGATGTGAACGAAAATTACATTCACAAAATAGAATCGATTTTTTTTTTTTATATATACTCGTATATTTCTTGCAATTAATATATGCTTTAGTATTTGTATGTTGAATTTTTTTTACGATGTATTTATTTTTTTAATTGAAATTATTAATCTGAAAAACCACATTGTCGAGTTTATTTTAGCGTTTGATATAATCTATAGTTTTAGTGAAATGTTCTATTCATAATATTGCATTGTCTATTTATGACAGTAAGCCGTCAACAAATTTGATATTCCATTCTCATTGTGTGCTTTATACATACTCGTATAATCTAAATTCCATGTGTAATTATAAAATTATAATACATTTTTGATCAAAAATGCAGTGATGTATTAAAATTTAATCAAGTATAGTTGATTAACATTTTGTTCCTTTTGAAAGATTACATTTTTAAATCTTTTGTTTTGGAAGATTTTTTGTTTTTTTTTGTAAAAAAGACCTGCAAACGTTTGAAATATTACTTTTTGCAAATCACGTCGACTTTGAGGTGAAACAAAAGTGATGTATATGTATGTATATTATATGTATGCATCAGAAAACAACGGGCGCAATACAATCCTCGTGGCTTTGTATGGAAATGCGTCGATCCATAGATATTAGTGAGAGAATACTGTGTGCCAAGGTCTGTTTTGAATGTGGGAAACTGCTGCACCAGAGTCCGTCACTAGGCTACACTGCGCTGGGTGCTCTTCCACAGCGAGCGAATGTATGCAATAGGATTACCTCTTGCGCATAAACAGTCGGCGTCAATACCGGGGATTCGAACATATGAATATGCATGTTCACACAAGTGAAATGGAAGATATGAGATATAGGATAGGCTCTTTGTGCAATAGGACCGGAAATACTCCACAGTATTACTAGGTACCTATGTATGTGTCTCTTCCGCGAATGGGGTCACTGGGTTATTTTGTCGTTTTGCCTAGATTTATTACTATTTTTGTGGTCCACCTAAATGGACTGATACATGAATGCAGCCGCACTATTTGCGCCCACAAATTATATTAATGGTTTCTCCTTTGTTTTGTTACCATTTATGGAATGTACGTATACATAAAGGTACATAAATACATA
Source organism: Nebria brevicollis (assembly GCA_944738965.1). Lineage (NCBI taxonomy): Eukaryota > Metazoa > Arthropoda > Insecta > Coleoptera > Carabidae > Nebria > Nebria brevicollis. The sequence goes on from OX122906.1 coordinate 9,554,994, forward strand.
CATACATGCGAAGAAAGAAGTAGAGTAAAATGAGAATCGTTGACTTTTGATCTGATTTAATTCCGTTCAGCCATAATGAAACAAAAAAAAATTATAGTTTTATTTAGCCTAGAGATGAAAAAATGAATTTTTCATAAGAATATTACAATAAGCTGATGCGATCAGCCCGGGTCCACGCTCGACCTACTTCATCCAAAACTAATAGAAAAATGTTATCCGAAACCTGGAAGCGTGTCTGTTTGACGGTGATGGTACGATGGTACGTATGGGTATGTGGATCTATACATGGGAGGAGATAATTGGAATTTATGGAACATGTAGTTTGTTTTCTACTTGGTGACGACAACGCACCGTAACGCCTTACTTGATGCGCTAACAAATAGATAGTCGACACGTTAATCGCTCATTCTTTGTGCGGGAATTCATGAAGCGTACCATGATAAATTATAACTATCGAAGTCTATATTATTTTCTGACACACATATTCTACTAAATAAATAAACAATGATTGGCTTCGTTGTGACACATGAGGTCGGTTCTTTGGTTCTGATTAAATTTTCAGTAAGTTATATGTTGTATCATTCGATTCAATCATTTTCTTTGCGCGCACAGTCCGTCGTCATAGGTATCAATATTTTTGTTGACTCCTGTGTGACTATAGAGCTCTTCGCTATATTTTTTACTAGTATTGATTTTATATCTTCGGAAATATACTATATACGGATGTATCTCTTAGAGGCGGAAATTTAATCTGTTTTTTTTTTCTGGTTGGTGATATTTGTGGTTGGGAACAAAAATAGGATATCGTATTCGGCTATGGGTGACAGAAAACTGAGCCAATAAAGTTTTGGTAAATAACAGGAAATGTAGTCGAATTTTTCAAGATTTTACTTGAGATATGTTTTTGTTGTATATTAAATGATTTGATGAAATTTTAAGCAACAAATAAAATATAAGAGACCTGATTCCATAAACATTGTTCGCCAAGCTGGTATTTTAGTGCCGTGGGTGACAATATTTTTAGTGGTTGTTTTCGCAGCTGTCTGTGATACGGAATACAATGTTTATTTGCCCTGTTCCATTTACTCGGAACGGTACAATGTTTGACTTAATTTTGAGTATATATTTACTTAAAGTTGTCAGGCGGTTTTCCACTTCCATTCGACATCGTCGGACATTCTTATTTTCTTTACTCCTTTCTCTAGCTTTTCTGTTATTGAATTACCAGCACGCTTACGTTTTATTCATGCAAAAAATTTCAATTATTTTCTTTTCGTACTTATTTTTCTTTGTTTATTATTTAAGCCCATTAAATTATGTCATCGTTATTTTTTAAAACATTGTTTTTAATGAGAACACCTATATTCTTTTTTACGGCTTTGGCAAACAATTTTCAAAAATGTAAATTATACTTGTAGAAATAAATAAAAATATGCATGTATATTATATATATAAATATTTTGGTCACGTGTCCACGGTTTTTCTTCGTAAAACTATCTTTGAGTGAAGCGTTGAATTTCAAGTGAAAAATGTTCGATAATGTTCACCGCCTTGTCTGCTTAATTTAAAGATTTATATTCCTCGTTCTTTCGGGTAATTAGTCGTGTCTTATTGGTTCGCTTAACTAATTAGACTTTGAAGTATAGCCTCTGTTCTTCTTGCATAATATAAGTGTATGTAGCCTTATAGGAACCGAAATTATAGGTAGCATCACATAAACAAACACACACACAAAACTGATTGATTCATTGATTAATGATTGTGTTTGTTACGTCGTATTTGTGACGTCGAAACTTTTTCTTTTGTTATTGGTAAGTTGAGTTAACTAAACTGCTTTATCAATCAATTTAAATTTAAACGTATTTGTAAGTATACTTATATAAATATTATTGTCTGAAGTTTACGTCTATTGTTTTAAATCTAAACAATACATATTGAATAAGCGAGAATTAGCCAACAATCGGTTGTTGTTTCTCTAATGAATTAAACTCGCCCAACAATAACATTTCCGAGCATTTAATTACGGCGAAATATTTATATTGAAAGCTTCGGTATTATTTTATCCGGTCCAATACATTTGTAATGCGGCTTATCCATGCTCCACTAAAATTGCATCGTTTTAATATGACTTCTATGGACTGGACTTTACTCATATTTTATTTAATTATTTTTCTACAGAATTTAACTACTGTTCTGCAGACTGGGTTTTTTTTTTTCTAAAAATCTATTGCAAATTAGTTTTAGTTTTAAAAAAATAATTATTCAAGTGTGCACCATAATAGTTGTTAAATGAGTTTGTGGTAGTTGTTTAAAACAACAACGGAACATGCGGATGTAAAATAAATTTCGCAAGTGTAACTATGTCGTACTTAATTATTTCATATGAATTATGATACTCGGTTTACATGACGCGCACTAAGATGACACCGATTAAATTTATAAAGCGACTTTTAAAATATATCACAGTTTATTGTGGTACTTTCGTATAAGTAATAGGGTTTCTACATTGTATGTAAGGTAAATGGATAACTCTGCATACTAGCGCAGTATGTGGATGCACTTCCGAATAGTAATGTTTTGGAACACTACTAGTATTTGAAGAATTGTATGTTATATGCCATTTATAATGTATATGTAGCATCGATTTCATAGTATAAATTGTGCGAAATAAGGGACTCAGTTGACGGAAACGATGATAAATTTGGTCGGTGACACAATCACCATGACAACAGCACGAGACCCGTACATTTTAATCTTTTCACACACTCCTAATCCTTACACGCGGCCTGGAACGCAATATCTATTTCAATCACATCCCTACACCGAATACAGGGCGTAACAGCGAAACGAGCTACCTCGAATAACTTCTATGTTATTAAAGATACAATAAAATAGTATATAGTATATAGCATTTCATTTGAAAAAATATAACTTTGTGTTGTTTCTTGAGAACCACCGGTTTAAAAAAATATTTTCTTTCATAGTTGGATGTCCCCCTTAGTCCTGTATAAGATTGACTTATACTATTTTATTGTATCTTTAATAACATAGAAGTTATTCGAGGTAGCACGTTTCGCTGTTGCACCCGGTTGTTTAATTGTTTATTATTAAACAAATGATATATTTCTATTATAATTAATTTATTACAGTTATTACTTTTATATTGTATATCATTGATTTATCATATATTTAAATGTTGTTAGAAATAGGGGTTGATATATTTGAATTAAATAATTGTACTGATTTTTGTACGTATATTACTTGGTTTTAAATAAAAACAACATAAAAAATACACACATTCTTTTAATTTACCTTAAAACTCCATCAAATCATCCTAAAAAACCAAAAATTTTGTTTTTCAGGTTATCCGTAAAATAAAAATTTAAACTTATATAAGTTTCAATTAAAAATTTATTAAAATTTTGAGGTTAGAATTAACCTATAAATTTTAATCAGCAAATTTCGAAATTTTTTGGCCATTTGGTCAAAAAAATCTCGGAAAATGCTAATTAAATTTTTGAGGTTAATTCCAACCTAAAAATATTTTGAGGTTAGAATTAACCTAAAAATTTTAATTAGCAAATTTCGAAATTTTTTTGTCAAAAGATCAAAAAATTTCGAAATTTGTCAAAAAAAATCTCGAAAATTGCTAATTAAAAATTTTAGGTTAGTTCTAACCTCAAAATATTTTGAGGTTAGAATTAACCTAAAAATTTTAATTAGCAATTTTCGAGATTTTTTTGACCAAATGGTCAAAAAAATGTCGAAATTTGCTAATTAAAATTTTGAGGATAATTCTAACCTCAAAATTTTTAATTAAAATTTTTAGGTTAATTCTAACCTCAAAATTTTAATTGAAACTTATATAAGTTTAAATTTTTTTATTTTTTTTACATGAATTTTAACTCAAATTTTGATCTTTTGAGATATTTTTTTTTACGGATAACCTGAAAAACAAAAACTACTCATTTTAAAAGGTAAAGTAAAGACTGTAAGTATATTTTATAATATTTTTATTTAAAATCAAGTGTTATAAATACAATAAATCATTTTTACAAGTACAATTATTTATACATTTAATTCAAATATATTATTTGTAACAATATCAACTTACAACAATTAAATATATAATAAATTAATTAAATACAGCACAGTTATATTAATTCAAATATATAAATTCATTTAAAAAATAATGTACAATAAATTATATTTATAAAAGGGGGTATGGGGTGCAGATGTTGGTCTTCAATCGACTGCATTTTCTATAAACAAAAATATATAAAATTAATTGATTAAAATATTTTATTTTTATTTAAATTGTAAATGAAGTTAAAAGTAGTAAATACATTATTTGAGCAATATGTACATACATACCTACGTTTTGATTATCTTCCTTGTGGTCCTTATTGTCTCCTAGCACCTAGAGAACTCCAGGGAATAGATTTCTCCAGAAGCTGATGATGTTTTCTGATTGGGAGTTGATACCAGACCTCAGGTAAACATTTGGAGGTGTGAAGTTTCCATCCCAGTTGGGATGTTTTGTTGTAGTGTTCCGATTTGGGACGATAGGGGTTTGTGTCTCGCCATTGGTTGACCTGGTGATGTGGGCCTAAAAAATATATAGCATCTCATCATTTGAAATATATAACTTTGTGTTGTTGCTTGAGAAGCACTGTTTAAAAAAATATTTTCTTTCATAATTGGATGTCCCCCTTAGTCCTGTATAAGATTGTTTTATACTATTTTATTGTATCTTTAATAACTTAGAAGTTATTCGAGGTAGCTCGTTTCGCTGTTACACCCTGTATGTATACTTCTGAAACGTTTTAAATCTTATCATGGACAACAAATACATGTTTGGTGAATTAAATAATTTTAGACGCGTCAATCAATGCAATATTGACTTCTTGAAAATGTGACAACATGTCAACTTGAACATTCGTTTTTTGAACGTTTGTTGGTTTGCGATGTCACTTGTTCAAAGAAATCCATGATGCGTCCGTCACCGTTCACATTGATCCACTTGGGAGATAAAATTCGCTTTGAGATGAAATACGGTTTTTTTTTCAAGCGCAACATATTTGTAAACGAATCGAATTTTTATTACTAATAACATTTGATTGAGCGATGTGTAGATTTATTTTGTAAAGAAGGAAGTTTTAAATTGTATGTAAAAAAAAAAAACAATCTCATCTATCACGTGGGAACTCTCATATATAATTCAAAAATTCATTTTAAATATACGCCAGCATTAAGTTTATTTTAGCAATCAATCATTGCATGTGCCAGAGTTCTTTTTGCATTTTCAATCATAATGACAACGAAGTAATGTTTTATTTCACTTAAATGATTCCTAAATTACCGCCGACGAGATCTACGTGAGAAAACTCTGTTTCCCTATTGCCGACGAGCCTCAACAAGTCGTCGCCGAAAGGAACAAATAATTGAATCGGAAGTGACAATGTAATTTTTTATTCAGCTTTTTTTATTCCTTCGTGCTGCTTTTCTCATCTTGTACTCTGTCGTCGCGTGTCCTGGCCTAATGCGTTGCGATTTGAATAAAATAGGGTGAACTGCGCTGGGACATTCGTAAAAAGCAATTCCGTGCATATCGTCAAATGGTCTGGCGAAGATTAATGCGACTATTTTTCTCGAATTTAGGTGGAAAAAATCGGGGCCACAAGAATTCGGTATATTGCACATTAAGAATTATTATTTTAAGTTTTGGACGTTTCTACAGCGATTACCCGCAAAGAAATTGATGTACCTGAACGTTATTTTTAAATGGAACACTTATATACATTTCTAATTAAAAAAAATTCCTTTTACAACTTTACGTTGTCAGATTACATTAAAAGACAAAGTTTAAATTTCTTTACGGTTCTACATCGTCGTTTGATTCAAAGAAATAATCAAGAAGCGTATATTTAAAAAGTAATTATTGTTGAATGAATAGTCAATAAATTTAGATTCTTTTCTCTTTAAGCATACATCTTAAACAAACCTTTGTAGAAACGCCTCAATTTTTATTTTTTTGCCTTCAAACGACGTAGAATACCAACTGGGAATTTTCAATGAAAACTAGTTGATTTTGACTGTTGAATAATTCATTATGAACACCGAAATATGAAACGAGAGAAGCGTTTATTTAAAAAAAAAAAAATTTAATATGAGTAAATTAGATGAATATTTTCCAATTTGAATGAAATAAAATTAAATAATTTTTTATTTTTGTTCGGTTTCGTGCGACCAGCAATTTTTGTTAAAGTATAGGCAGAAGAGGAGAAATATACTTAATTTATTTGGAGGATATGTGATTTAGTTATGTCATTTGAAAATTTATTAGACCCTCCGCTTGTTACCAAGAATTTTTTCATTATCTTTCGTTTTATTTTGTTTTTGGTTTCCAATCTTTTATTTCACTTTGATGGATGTGCACGATTTGTTTCTTGAAAGAACCATTCTAGTTGCTATTTCCTCGAATATTTCAAAATGATTATAATAGTTAATATTTCATTCCTTAAGGTGGTAATTTATCGTAATGGAATTTCTCTATACCGTGCAGACTTCGGTTAGGGTAGCTTAGACATACTGGTCACGGCAAATATTGACCACAACACGCTGAAGAGGGAATATTTCCTCTAGTGGCGCACACAATCATAATGGATTGCGTAATAATTCATTTTACAAAATAGTTCGATCATAGTTTGAATAATTTCCTAGTTGAATTTCGGTACTAAAATTCTATACGTTTTTAATCAAATCCAATTTCTGCGAAATGCGACAAGTTGGGAGGAAATATTAACGAAAATAAATGTAGTTGTTTTGGTGCAGTTGCAATTGAGTGTAATCCGTCATTGTATATTACGTTTTATTACAGTCCATTAACGGTTCCGTGAACAGCAGAGTGCTTATATCTCATGGGGAGATGCTGTTCAGGGAAACTTGGAATGCATGTATGCAGCTCTAGGTCAGGTTGGGTTGGGCTATCAAATGTCGTGTTCATGTTACAGCATTGCGTAATGATACTCTGTGCATTTTCGTCGCATTCATTTCAGCTTGCGTTTTCTCGGATCGCGCTTCTATGGCATAGCTACATGATGGAAACGAATGGGTTCATACATTTGCAAAACACTGCACGCGTGAACTAATTACTATAGTACATATGCCATCTACATGCGCGATGACTTCATTATGTCTATTTACATTTTATTTATGGGAATATTCTAAAATAATAATAAATAATATTCAAAAACGTATCTTGTTAATATTCGCAATTCCGAATTTTTCTCACTCATAAATGCATATATGTATATATATATATAATAGTAATTTTGGTCACGTTTCCATATTTATGGTATTGATTTAGTATAAAGTAACCGCACATGACGGGCTTTGGTTTTGGCGAAAGTTACGACACTTGCAAATTTAAGTTTAAATTTATAGCCGCAACCGAATTCGGTTTGTCAAATATCCGAAATTAATTATAAACTATAGATTACTTCAATATTGGCGTTCAATTTACACGAATTTTAAACCATTTGATCTGTACGAGTATAGTAGCTTTTATGTATGTAATACTTTAATCAAAAATCATCTGTAATTTCAATTAGTTGCGCAAGTATTCATTCAATTCTCATTTCTTTATTTACATTAGAAATTTCAAGCCGACGCCAAGTTTTATTGAAATATAATCTCATCCATCTGCAACTCTAATGAAATTGAATATTGATTATTGAATCCTTGAACGTGAGACCGGTAGACGTTTCTTTCGAAACGCAATCATACATACAAAGTTATAGATTTGCATTTCTATAATATTTTACTAATTAACTTGATTGTATTTACATATTATGTAATCAAATCCATAAAATAATTCAATCACTATTTATTGTGGAATGAATAATGAAATTATTATTTCAATTAGCGTTAATGGTAAAATATTTCGAGCTTATGATCCCTTATATGTTTAAATTTATTCATATAGCTGCATAACTATTTTGACTATCAAAGGTTTCGCGAGAGCTGTGTATCTATGAAGTTAATTTAACGACCGTGTGTAAAACATTTTACGGTACTCGTTTTATCTAATAAACGTATATATATTACATGCACGAATTACACGCGGTTTTAATGTTTGACTTTTACCGAATGTGAATTTTTTTTATTTCGTTTTTCAACGTCGTAATTACAAATTTATATAAACTGACTGTAATGCGTATTTAATGTTATTAACAGACAATTTACATGAACATTAGGAAAAATGCAATGTATTAATATTCAAAAATATATTGGCATTAGTTTTTTTTTTTCGGTTGATACTACAGTGAATTCAATAAATTAAATCATAAAGTATATTTTTTATTTCTTTAAAATTGTACGAAATAAGTGTTCTTATTGTGGTGTACAATTCAAGTTAATTATTGGTTTGAATGTGTTTGATTATTTATCACAGTTAGACAGCTGGCAACTGCAGAATTGTGTGCTTGTTAATGCAACAACAATTCCTCTTCTCGCTTCTGGTTAGTTGCATTTGTATAGCTTCTTCGACCACAGCCTCTATTGTTTCATTTTCTATTTGACTCCTCTATCTCACATGTGCCATATTGCGTACGCAATCATTTCTCGCTATTCTCTTTTATGGTTTATTTCTTAGCTTCTCTCACATCTGCAGTTTTTCTTTTTTGAATTTCATATGACACTGACACTCATTATACTTAGTTAATATTAATAATCGAAAATATAAAATAATTTTCAAGTCCTTTTTATTTACGCAAGAATTAACATTAATTGCTCAAGGCTTTTACTGAATTTCCGAGCGAAAATATTCCCAAAATACCCTTTACCCTACAATTATATAAACATAGTCTACCATATGAATAAACAGTAACAGAAAACGACATGAGTTTTGCCTTTTTTTTTAATCTGATACAATTGCATAGTCTGTTTTTTTCTACCCGTCTACGTTATAATATTTTTGAATGCGCCTATAAATGCACGTAACATTTTTTTGTAATTATAATTTTTATTTTCGTCGTTTTCGTTGTAACTATGAATTATCTTGTGTCTCTTTTTTCGGTTTGTTTTACGACCGAACATATGAGAATTCTGGCCACCTGCGACCTACGTGCAAATAAATTTTTCTAATTGCATTTTAACGAAAATATATCCACGTTTTTTACGAAATAAGATATCTAATATTTTATTAATATTTATGAAGTATTTTTATAAATATTCGTGGATGCGTTGAGTTATTAAAAATTGCAAATTATTTGGATGAAATAGATCAAAGGTTGTTTGTGCGTTCAAGTATGTATAAAAATCGATTTGGTTAACTTTAAAGAACCCTCGATAGGTAGTGCTGACGTGGTAACATTCGTTACGAAGCGTTATATGGGTGCGCGGTCTATAAATTAAAGCCCAACGGGGAATCGCTCCTGGGCCTCTGCAGTCAATTGTGTTACCTATATTTATTTAACATTCGTTTATCTACTGAGTAGGTCACCCTGTTTTCGTGACCTGAATTCAAAGTTTATATTCTCACTTTTTATCACGGTTTGTTCATCCCGAAATTGGAAAAAATATTCTGTCTGGGATATTTGCTTCAGTAAATCCATTGGGGGTATCCATGACTGGTTCGTATTGTTAGGATAATACTTATTATAATGAAACAAATTGGCCATCAGCCAACATCAGAAGTAATAATACTAGTCTTTAATTAGTAAGTAAAGTTGCTTCGGGCAATGTGAGTAGTTGAAAATGGTGCAGATTCGCTAGTTATTAGCGAGAGCGACCATTTATAGTCAAAAGTTTGAACCCATCTGGCGGAATGACAAAGAATAGGCAGACAGAGAGAAGCAAACAATGCATTATTAGAAGAACAAGAGCGTGTTCATCGATTTTCCACTGGCAACGTGACGAAGCGCACTTCAGCGACTAACGCGTCTGTGTTGTGCTCCTCTTCATCCATGTACAAGACTCGTACTTGCGTTCATGTACAAATTTCCAAGATGTTTGCGTTCATTTAACTCTAGTAACCTTCAGCACATTTTTTTTTCTTAAGAGTTACCTAATTATCTCACCTTTTTCGAAAGTTATTACCAGGATTTCTGAGTCACTCAGGAATAAAGTTCATTGAATTACTTCGTTCAATGTTCACTGAAAATATTATTTAAATTACCGTTCTAATTGATTGGAGTTCGGTCTTAAATTAGAAATCTCGCGATCTATCAATGCTTTGAACAAATTGCTTTTGTTTTAGAATAATTGCAAACAATAATTAAATAAAAACCAATTTGTTAGAAAAATTGACAGTAATTAATGGAAAAATCCCAACAGCTTTCTAGAACAGTTTCTGTCATTCTAATTAAAGTTGAAAATAATGGTATTGTTTGCTACCTCGAACATTGTATTAATTAAATAAGACCAACGAAAAATAAATCTATTTTTTTTTCATTTAACAAATACAACGAAAACAATCTACAACAATAAAAATCATTTCTAATTGAAAAATTGAATCAAACATAGAATAAAATTGGATAATGTTATGTATGTATGTATGTATGTAATTGAAAATTCAAACAAGAAATAGAACCTTTCTTTCAATCACATAAATACTTACACCTGTAATTCTATATATAAGACAAATGTAAAACAGTTTTATCTGTGATAAATCAACACAGCTTTGGTTGAACAAAACAATAACAACTGTTGTTTTTAAACAAGACTTTAGGTGTAAGTAATGACAGGGATTTCACTGAAACAAAGTAATATATTTTACAGATAAAAACAGCCGACTTTATGAGGCTAAACATTTTTGAATCTTTTTCTTCTCTTACTTTGGAACGTTAGTGACTACGGGTCTGCACTTTTACATATATTATCGTATTTCCATATCACATGAGTTTATTTGAAGCTTAATGGAATTTTAAGATATACCACATATACGTCTGAATTATTAATACACCTTTGATCTTTTAAAAATGAAATATGACGGGAGATTTTTAAATAAAAATAATTACGCATTTTCATTTTTGCTAAAGACAAGTACTTTATTAGATTTCGCAAAACTTGAAATATTTATGTCATTGTATGTTTAAAATGTATCTCAAAATTTAATTTCATGTTTGATATTATATACAAGGTATATTTCAAACGTTTCCCATACCTTTTTATCTTACTGTGTTTGACGATGTAAATCATGAAGAATTCATATTTGATGTGAATGCGCTATTGACATATCCTTTCTAATATTACATTTTTCATCCGAATAGAACTTCTCGTATTTGTCTTATATTGTAAACCAACCAGATATTAAAAACAATGAAGTTTTCTTCAAGTTATTCAAGATATGTAACTTTAATATTGACATTTTATATAAAAATATAAACGGTTATATTTAAAATAACATGTGACATCAAGACATTTTCGAGTGGAATCAAATTGCTTATGAACTGATTTTCCTATGAAATATTATATCAATTTAAAAAAAAACCTCCATAATGATACCGCATTTCCAGGCTTCGGCCTCTTTAGGAATAAATTCAAATTTGATTTTTTCGATCGGAAATACAGGGTAGTGGAGTTCACTTCCAAAAAATGATCGTACACACATAAATAGCAAGCGCCGCCTTTTTCAAATACTACCCTTGTGCTATGCGAATGCGAATTTCAACGCTTTATAGTGAAATACACCGTGTATCGAGACAAAAAAAGAAACGAACAAAATTGTATTTTATATTAAAGTAGTCGACGATAAAATTTCAACGACTGCAGGTTTTTTTTTCTTTTACCAGTTGATAGCATAATAATAGCAATACCATGCTTTACCTTTTGTCTGGATCTTTGTCTTAAATACAATTGATGAAAGAATTATGATTTTTTTTGTTCTAGTTTTGTTCTCCAATATTCTGAAATGTTATTATTAAATTGGGTTGCCGTAAGCTGATTAAAAATGAAGTAATTGTTTGATAAATCGCCTGCAAATTTCAAGCGAATGCTATATGTACTGTTACCGTTTTGTTAATCGCATTGCAATTCGCATAGTATCCGCTCTTTGTGGAAATATCCGCACAATCTATGGAATACGAACAATCCAGTTCTCGCAACCGCGATTGTCCCCGGTAATACTATTCGCATTTCTGCATATTTACTCGTTCCCTATCACTAATAATGAAAGTCTGCAAATGATTTCCTAACTGTTACTAGTTGAAATAAACTAAATTTATTTTTGTTATTGCATTTTTTTGCAAAAGCATTTTTGTTCTCCTTCAGTGGACTGTCTTAATAATGACTCTATTCCCTTTAAAATTGCATTAAGTATTACAAACTGCTGATAAAAAAAAATAATAAAAAGTTTATCCGAGATAAAATTGAATTTTAGTTTAACTGCACGGATAGTAAATCTCAATTTAAGTTCTTTTCCCTCAAACTATATCTGTACCGTGAGGAATATATTACATGAGGAAATTTAAATTTATTTTATCGAAACCATGCTACGTACTATATCATACTATATATATATATATATAGAAGTTTATGTTTGGAAGTATAATAAATGTATAAGTTAAGGCATCATAAAGTCGATCTGTCTGTCCGTCGGTCGTATTTTTGGTGCCGAGTAAATGAAATAGGAAATTGTGTTGACGCTGCTGTGTCAGTCAGGCTCTGAAGAGGCTATTTAGTCTTCTCGTTGTTATGCTTTCGAAACGGAACATTTATTATTAAATCATTTTTCATTTTAGTTTTGAGAATCTTGTGACGAAACACTAAATAATGCTTCTTGAGGAGAAACTTAATTTGATTATCTATTTTGGAAAATGATAGTTATTCGATGCCTTGCCTATCACAAAGAAAATTGAAGAGGACTTTTGTGGAATGTTTGTTATCCAAGGAAAATACCTCACTTGTCCAAAAGCCAGCCACTTCGAATGAAAACCAATCCACTGGCGCCACGACAATAGGTCTCCGAAACCGTTTCTTTTTTTTGGTCGTTTTCCAGCTTCATTTCTAAAGTTATTCTGCTGTATCAACAGTAACAATACTCCGTTGTGGTGCATTGAAAATTATGGTGTTCCAAAAGTCTTTATCTAGAATCACCACAGCATAAATGAACGAAAAAAGTTCTACCTGTAGTAACAGTGAATGTGGTTTACGATCCAAAAATGACTACTTTATTCTGTCGGGCAACATATGTTCTCGCGTCACGGGAATATGTTTTATTTCTGTCTCGAAAATCAAATCACCTTGGAATTTTGCTTCGTACATACATGTATGTATGTATGTATGTACGATTATTTATGACCTTATATACATATACAAGTTTACTGGTATCATATTACGTTGATAATATCCGTGGTGTGTAAAAAGTGGTAACATCTCGCGTCGTAAACTTGTATCGTTCGTACCGTGGGAGTACGCGACACCGGTGCATATTACTGATACATGTCAGTGCAGTTCGTCATTGTGCATTGGCAAATAGTGTAGGATAACACCTATTCAACATAGTAATGTGTCGGTGTGATAAAACTGTAATCTGTGTCGTAAATATGTCACACATAGTTTCATTTTGGTGACTGTTATTGAGATAATAAAGAGCTCATAATTTTTGTCAGGTAAACTATAACGTAATTTAAATTTATATGACTTTTAAGTTCTATATTAGTTAATTTCAAAATTGGAAACACAAAATAAAGTCGAACGAAAATATTTAGGTGGCGACAAGGTGTGGTGTTGTGCTGGAAAATATTTCCGTTGGGAATATACGTTTTAAAAAAAATTGATAAGAATTCGTAAAGTCGCCAGTTTTATTATTGCAGTTGGCTAGACACATATTTGTGACAATATAAAGAAATAAACGAAGCTTAAAATCGTCGAGCATTGGAATATATGGAGGTGCTTCAACTGTACTGATAGCATCGCCGTTTGAACACACTTGCCAAGCCATGGATATCAGAACAACACTATTATAACTCAATGGTTTGCATTTTTTTTTTTTATTGAGTATCGTTAAAACTGAACAACGCATTGAGTATTTACGTTACATCTAGATTACGAAATATTCAATTTAAAATCGTGAGCAACTGTGACGTGTTACCAAACGCGAAACTAAATGAGCCTATAAAATGTGATGAAAAAGAAGTGAGAAGGCGCGCAGAAAGATTGTGATCCTCTAAGATGTTCTTGTCTAATTCTGCACATTTCTCCTTTTACCTAATTAAAAGGACCTCCCTTCTTTGCAGACGCAGCACTGTCACCATTTGCTGTGGATCGTTATCATTTTGCATATATTACAATGTAATGAACATGAAACAAATCGCTTAATGGACTATGAATTAAAAATTTATTTATTTTTAAAGGACCTGAATTAAACTGTAAATAATTCTCGTATTACATTTCTTAACATTTCGATCATGAGTTGTTATTTATGATTATAAAGTCTCTTAAGAGTTGTGAATTGTGGTATGAAAACACTGGGAATATAAATAATAAATATGTTTCACTGCCAGTTTCAGGCAGAAAAAAAATATATCCCGACTGTGTCTGAAGATGTGTGTGAGAAATGATATGTGTTTGCATCAGCAACCTGCAAAAGACACGCAGAACACATTTGTTACTTTGTAAACCCGCCGCGTATAAGTTAAATAAATGACACTCCAATTGCAATTTATTGTTTACCAAATGTAAGTGACCATGAATATTATTTCGAAAACCCGAACAAGAACTTTAATCTAGTGTAACAAAGGGCTCAAAAAGCGTAGTTCTTGAATAGTTCAAGGTTACGCTTGAATGCAATTACGTGTTTACTGGCAAATGTCACAAAACATTTCAAAAGCTCTGAAAGACGTAACTGCATAGTTACTCCTTGCAATAGTTTTGAATACAAAACTGCGTAATGTGTATAACTTTGATTAATCCAATATGACATATTCGTACAAGTTTGACATCCATTATTACATATATGCCAAAACATCAAATACATTTCTATATCCATTCAAATATTTGCGCTACTCAAACATCATATCAACATTTTATTGATTTGGTTAAACCATGTTTTGGTTACTCTCAAAAATATATTATTTTTTTTACCCGGCTGTTTTTGTTGGGTATATATTTGTCCCAAAATTTGTACTAAATGCGTAAACATTATCAGAGTTCGTACGTTGTGTATAATCGTGTAAACTTTCAACGTAGTTAGTTTTAGGTGTCCGTAACTTCTTCGCAAGTTGAAAAGGTCCGAAAGGACCGTTAAGTTTTTGTGCAAAAAAAATATGCTGGTACCACCGGATATATTACAGCTTACTGCGTCTACCATCAAACCGTCGCTCCGTGATCCGAATATCCGGCGAAAATATTTCTTTTTCTCCCCTTTTTAAATCAACTAAACTTAAATCGCATCATGACATAGGTTCAATTCTATTCACGGTCCAATAGGTTCAAGGTTTACATGCATCTTATATGGATAGCGAAATAGTTTAATATATTCGTGATAGTTTAGGATTATTATTAGTGTGTACACCGCTTTAGGAAATGGACTACCTACAGCATGTTATTGCCGTGGCTTATTTGCCTAAAAGTTATTCTGACCAATACTTGACTCTTTGCATTTGAATGTATGGTATGGAATTCTGAAATCATCATCATGTGTGTGTGTGTGTGTGTGTGTGTGTTTTCTAGGCATTGGAACTGAAGTAGTTGGAGAAATTTTACAATGTACCGTTTTACCGTATACTAATTTACAGGTGTGAAACATTTAGTTTGACCTAGACGGGATTCAAACTAAGCAAACTTTATAGCTCACTCATGAGTAGTAGTAGCTTTAGTTACTAGACCACGAATGCTCCTAGGTCCGGATAAAATAACAAGAAGTTTTCTTTGGTTGATGAACAAAAGAGGAGTAATTTTCGTTGATATTAACACCGCGATTAAAAGTGGATCATGATTGGCTTCTATAAAATGCGCAGTGGGGAAGATTGAAATCTAACCGCTTAGGTACTTTTTGTTCATCGCGGCTGGTTGGCTGTGAATAGATTCATTTCACCCTAGCAAACTTCCCGGAATATTATTCCGGTCAACAGCGTAATGTTACACACTTGGCCGCCTTTGTCGGTGCGCCTGGTTTGCTGGGACAACGATAAGCAATGCAATGACGGTGGCAAGTGTTATTTTCTTGATGTAATCCAGTTTTCGTCAGAGCCAAACGCTCTGACATAGTGCCGAATAACTGTTACCAAGACACGTTCCCAAAGCTCATCCGTCTAATCGTTTCTCATACTCTTCCAAGCTCCTCTCCACTTCTTCTTCTTCATGTTCATCTTCTTATAAATCTGCGGTTCTCAACAATGTTCCTTCTCGGTGAAACTGTTTCATCACACATATTGATTTATATTGGATACGTTTTAATTACACATTTTAATTCATTGTGTTTACAACCCCAATGGAGTATTTTTTGTCATTCATGGTAGCTCTTTACAATAGCGGCCATGCTTTTAAAATGACCCCACTTTATTTACATAACAAAGCTTGTGTTCCAATTATAAATACAATTCACATAAGCCACTTCTCATGTTTATATTCATTATTCATTTGACATTTGATTGGATTATCCCAACATGAAAGCCCCCACATAGCTGACTTACTTTTGTTATTGTCAATACTTAATTTTGCCACCATCTACATACATACATACATACGTACATACAAATATGCTCGTCAAAGTTGGAAAAAGTTTCAGATGCTTTGCGCATTGTTCCTTTTGTAAAACGAGTTTTTGTGCTCCACCAAATATGTCTACCTTCGTTGTCATCATCTTGTTGAACTCTAGAGGAGTTTATTAACATTTCTAGTATACACTAAACTTTAACCACTCATAATTAAATTTTAAATTTCTACATCCGTATTCTAAACATGTAAATTCTCGCAAAATAGGTCACAGTATAAATGTATCCGCCAAAAATTGATATAAATCGTTGAATCGTTGAAGTATTTAATGTAGTTTTAGTGATGTAGAATGTTTGTTAAATTTATGTTGTATAACGTAAAAATTTCACAAATTTATGTATATCATCCAATGTATTCTTAAGAGTATTATAAATTCAGAAAAGAATACAGTTTGACATTAATAGGTCAATATGTGAAATATATTTGAGCAGCTTCCCTACGATTGATATGTTGTCTCCAGCACGTTTGGAACGCGATAAGTTTATTGATTACACAAAATCAATATTGTTCAAGGGGAAAATAGTAGAAATAGGGCTATAATTCATAAAATAACACACAGAACGTGCACAAGCTGAAATAACTGGCAAACGCATCGCCTGTGTACAAGGCCAAATATCTACTAAATATTGCTGCGCAAAAGGTCGAGACATGTTTCTTCTAAATTTTATGGATTGCTAACCGTAAAGCTCGACCTTATCCTGATTGCCTTTTCGTATTTATTAGCATCTAACCTTTTTCTTTCATACATTATTTCGCTAAAGATTCAATCTAAACTACACCTTTAGAAATTTGGCCTACATTCCAACCAAACAGTTTAAAAATAAGGCCCCATCGTGGCCTTTTTTATTCTAACGAAAAATATTCACCTCAATGTAAAATGTTTTATATTTTTTCTCGCATAAATACAAACTTTGATCGATTGATCAAAGGATTTCATGTTGCGCTGATTTCTGGCGTAAAATATATTTTCTAATAAATTTATACTTTGTTTTGCTTCTGTATGGCAACACAAATTACATGTAAATTTGTTGTTATCATATTCACAGTCAGTTCGTGCTACAATTGTGACATACATACATTTCCATACAAAGCATTTTGACTTACAAATCAGTTTGCGGCGCTCGCCAAATACGAACGGAAAATAACTTTATTCTATTGGGACTCAGTTGTGTGAGGTTTGCACAAATATTTTTCATTTTATATAAAAATGTGAATAAGAATTTTTATAAATGATTTATATACATATATATTATATATGATAACATTATCAAAAAGTATTTTATTTATTATTTACTAAGAGTTATTGAATTATAATACTACCAAAATCAAATCGTGTGTTTCGATGGTTTGTGAGTGACATTGGAATTCAAATAGTAAATACTGTAGCGTGGTGCTTTGATAGTTCCCATATGTTCATGTACCCCCAGACTATTAATTTAGTCTATTTATAGTTTGAAGTTTGATCTAAAACTAAATAATAATGATCTTTAAACTAAACTACCAACTACAACTGATTCCACACGTCCCTTGGCATGAATTGCAAACTATGTTGTTGGCTAATTACAAAAGACCAGTGCGGGAAATAGTGTAGTGCACTGAAACTTCTGGATTCTGTCCAATAGCGGAGTTGCACTTGATGCGGCCGTCTTCTGAAATCCAGTTTGCGGTGAGTGATTGTCCTGTGCCATCAAGCTCAGGAAACTTTTACCTTTTATTTCCGGTCTTAGTTTCAAACACTAGCAAAGTCTTTTCCCTGCTGAATACACGAAATTGCGCAATTTTTACAAGATTTTCTTGATTGTATAAAATGCCACATATTTACAACGTAAAAATATAATAACAATAAAAACTAGAATAATGATTGCCATTATTATCTGCAATTGGCAGAATTAAATTATAAAACATTAATTTGAAATTATGTTTAATATTGAGCAATTCAATTCGGTCATTAATTGCTATTATCATTTAATTTATGTCCCCCAAGGTTGATTGATTTATAGTTTATTACCGATTGCGCTGGGAATATTGGTTCATAAATTTCATTCATGAGTTCGTATTGCAATATTTTTTGTTTCTTTTTCAAATTTCATTTTCAGTATATGTACGGGAGACCACCTATCGGAAGTTTTGTAAATTTATGCAGCTTCTGTTGCAGAGTTTCACCGTTGCACAACAAGGAGCGCCAGCGGCGGGAGCTTTCACTGAAACTAGAAGCTCACTGTATAGATGGCGTGGCCGTTCACTTTTCGTTTGAATTTTGATGATCGATATATTCAAAGAACTTTTCAAATATACACTATTTATAATACTTTGTAAAAATAATTTATCAGCTATAAAAAAAATCTTGCAGACAAAATCCGATTTGGTTTCATTTTCAAAACATTCTATTTCTATACAAAAATGAAAAAGTATTCAGTAAGTAGGAACATTCACATTTTATGTTCTGCAAATCTTTGGAAAAGGCAACCTTAATTTGTCTCGGACTAGTTGACTAAACTTACTAGTTAGTTGCAAGTTTTTCAGCTGTAAAAAGTACATTAAACTTCAGCGAAGGTATCTTATAGAAAACTAATCTGAAGATTTTTATATTTTATTGGACTTTATTTTACTGGTTTAGTATTTAATGTGCATAGTCCATTTCGCGAACATCAACTGTTGCGTAGAGGTGTTTTATTATGAAAAATTATCCCAAAATACTAAATTATTTACATACTTTTTCTTTGGTGACAACAGTATTGTTTTTTATAAGAGAAACAGATTAATTATTAATGTAAACAACAGATCACAACGATACTCTATGAATTATTAAATAACTGCTGGGATTTAATAATTTTATGATTTAAATTCATTATTAAAATATAAATAATTTTTTCAAAGAATTAACTTTAATTTTAAATTCCAATATCTTTCAGTTGCAAATGTTTAACATTATTGCCTAATATCATCTTCTCCATTTGAACTTTGAACATTACAAGTTCTATTGTTCTGGTTATGACGGAGTAGCTTTTAAGCTAATTAGAACTTAGGAATGATCATTTCTGTCTCTGACTATGAAACTGCGCACTATGTTTAAGCTTGCTAACAAGAGATAATTAAGTTGGTCATACCAATGTAAACAGCTTTGGAATTCAGAATATCCGGTCAAATTTTTCATTGGCAATATGAGTTACTTAAATAATTTATTAATATAGTTTGTGAATGTTAGAACGAAAAATGTTTTTATTACAAAATAATATTCTGTGCCACGCACATTATTAATACGAGAACATATTGCTGTTGAAGATCAGAAGTACGAGCATTACTTCAACACTGTGACTTTCTCGTTACGCTATACCTATTGCTGACGGTTCACAAAATTTGTTTCTTTTTACTTTCTTATACGAAGCAATAAGATAGTATTGTACTCTTGAATAAATTCGATTTCGAGTTATTAACTATTTTTTAAAAGACGTATTTCGGTTCTTGCAATAACTCAAAATAACTTACAATAAAATTAATTACAATTTTACGTATGAGAAAGTTCAGTACGTATAAGAAAGTTCAGTGCAAGACATTGCGGATATTTTTAATACTCTTGTCTCAAGAATGGGCCATGTAAATAATCGACACAAAGTACTTTCGAAAATATATGAAAATGTGTTACAAAATATATAGCGCACAGGTAAACTGGCAAGGGACAATAATTTTTATAAAACCGAGCATTATATATTCAAAACATGTGGTTTAAATTGTAACAGAATGTACTCTGTACTAAGTGCTTATATAAGTAGTAGTAGTATACCATCGGAGATATTCTCCCATTAGGATTATCTGCGAGAAGTTACTAAAGTTCTCTTAAGCTCCCCAAAATCAAGACCACGCGATAAATTAAATATTTAACCAACAATGTCAATACATCTCTGATAAATATATACATTCATTACAAGAAAATCAAAAAAGTATATATAAAAAAATATTTGTATTAAGTGCAACATAATTATTTTGAAGTAAAATAATTGATCTTCTAAGGCTTCGAATAATATTTTAATAAGTAATTTGGTTTTTTTACAAATAAAGAGCTGTAATATAGCGGTGTTTGTTATGCGCGCTGTTGTAGCATTTTCGTTGCCGAGGTAACGCGCTACTCCGAAGTTTCAAACAGTCGTTCGGACGTCCACATCTCGCCAGTGTTGCGCGGATTGTTACGTTGTATGGGCTTAGGCCCTTAACAGCCTACGTTGTTAATAAAATTACGCACTAAAGTGTTAATAACAATTTATAGAAGTTGTTTCAATTTTAAAAAACAATTCATTAATGTAGTGAATTTCTTTTTTAATGATTTTTACCCATAAATATATCATAAAGTTTATTTTGAGATATAATCGCTTCAGTAATAATAATAAATGAGAACTATTAGTGTAATTAGTGTGTGGTTTTATATTGATTGTAATAAATGATGGAGACTTATTTCGTCAAAAATCGCAAAACATATTAGAGCGAACATAAATTTCAAACAACAGTGGCAAAAACCGCACGAAACCTTTTACCGCAATATACTTTTTACTTTTTGACAATACCGTAATGGTTTCATATGTAGCATAATATATTTAACATGCTACTAAATCTTCATTTTCCTGTCACGACGATAATAAACCTCCACATTTGACATTGTTGCGACAGCGACGTCATTTTTGCGCGAAACTTCATATATAAATTGTGTGTGTGCAGAACAGTGTCAAATACAATAAACATCGAAAGCTTATTAAAATAAAAAAAACGGCAAAAATGCAACTGTGTACTATAAACTTTAAAAATGTGCTTTATTGAAGCGAAAGTTGAATTGTAATCATGTAAAAACCGCTGTCGATTGTATACTTGAGAAGCCATGTTGTGCTATGTAAGTTTTGTGTTTTATTCTGATATTATTGTTATTGGCTTTCTTAGTAAAATTTTCCCGCATTGAAAGTATAATGTAAATTTAATTGATTTAAAATCTCGTTCAATCATAATTCAAAGCCTTAATTTATAAATTGAGTAATATATTAGAAAAGTTGTTGATGGACCTATCAAAAAATAAATTAATCGTTTGTTGAACCTCTTAGTAAAAAGGGTTTTAATGCAAAAAAATGTGTCAAATTGAAATATAAAAGAATGAATTCTCATTGAAAATCTATATCTATAGACGTTTACAAAAGGGTATATATATATGTAGTAGCTGCCAAATCTGAAAATGATGTCAAACATTATTTCGTTGAGTAGAAAGGACAATAAAATGCATTCAGTTTTATCTATAGATCAATACTGTCGTCTCAATATCTCAGTTTTTGTTAATATATCTCTTTGTAAAAGTCACAACGATAAAAAAAACTATATGCTTTTGTTTTTGTATACATATATCGTATCCTAAGATATTGACCTGATTTTTAGATATTGAATAAACCAATTTATTACTGTTTTACCTTATTTTAAATTCCAAATACCCTAATACAATTAAATATTCGTGTGCTCCATCTTAGTAAAACTTATTACTTAGATTGTCGATAACGTTGCCAATTAAGCTAAAACGTTATTGGCAGTTTGTGAAACTCAATCGAATAAAAAACAAACATGATTCTAACTAAACATTTCATCATCCTAAATATACCACTACGATAATATTAAAGTTAACACTTAAGTTTTTTTTTTGCAATAAAACAGTTTCAATTGGTGAATAACTAAATATTTGTTATTACAAATAATCGAAATTGCTTTAAGTAGGAGAACGGTTTGTGAACATGTATGTACGCCGTACCAATAAATTCGATTTATATATAAAATTGCATTTTTATTTACATTAAACGTAGAGGAAATCTAATAATATGATACGAACTCATAACTGAGAAACTGTCATAACTTCAATGCAGCAAATTTATTGCTTTACTTATATATATAAAAATCTGCATGTTTTCTAATAAGTTTATAAGCATGCATTATAAAGTCAAAAACAATGTAACATTTTTCTTTGAAGATTCTTGAGATGTTTCTTTCTATATATATATATATACAATAGTTGTATATGTAGAAGATTGTATAAAAGATATTATAGTTGTTGGTTTCTAAAAACAAAGTTGTAAAGGATGTAGATATTAAAAAAAAAAAAGTTACACACAAATTTTTTTTATATTTGATGAAAAACTTTATACTTTATAATGTGTTTTGTAAATAAAAACGAAAAATGGCGAAATGTGTCAGAAACAAGTAAAAACTAATGGCATTGCACCAATAAAGTAACATGAGATAGGTCACGAACACATAACCAAAGCGTCACCATTTCACTCCAATAAACAATGAAAATGCTAAAATTAATGTAAACATTTGACAGAATTACAAATGACACACATCAAATTGCTTTTCAGAAATGGTCAAACATTTAGATCCATTGTGTGGGTCCTTGATGATTATAATTCTAATTCAAATTTAAAAAAATCATCATATATATCCTGTCTTTCTCATAAAATAATTTTTACTATTGGTTGAAGCTTTTTACTAAATTGTTCTACATGAGTCAAGACACGTATACATATGCCTTTAATTATATGATATAACGTGAAACATTTTGCATTTGTTGTTGACATTTTGTCATACACCAACCGCATATAAGTTACATCAAATAAACACCTCATATGTTTGTTAATTGCAATATATTTTTGATTTCACCAGAGAATACCAATTTCATAATTACCGCATGTATACATGCTCATATGAACCACGCAAATACAATTCTATATTCAGAATCTGCATTTAATTAGTGTGAATATTGCGTAAATGAGTAATGAGGCTGTCACATACAAATTTTATTTACCAAAATTACCACATTATTGAAATACATATAACAGTAACAATAGATAATTTCGCGTTCAAAGAATATTCATATTAGATTCTGTTTCGCTTTTCTAAATGAATTAAAAAATACAATCATGAATTCACTTTGTGCAAACAAAACAAACTGGTACAATTTTTTTACGCAGTTTGAAACACATATATATATATAAAACCAGGAAACACCAATTAAAAATTATTTTACCCTATATAGTATATAGTGTTTATTGTTTTAATATCTTTTGCAATCTTTCAACGTTGCACCAAAAATTGAAAAGCATTTTCCGAATTCCCGGTTTAAACTTTTCAAAATTCCTGCCGATCCAAACATAGTTTACCGGTTTGATACATTTCATGTTACACGGGTCGTAAACATAGAAGTGCGTCAAGCATTGATGAAGCAAAAAGGCATTTTTCGATGAAATTACTTTGATAAATATGGATGCGGCAGTTTACAAAACGTGTCACAAACATTGACTTCTATTCTTTCTACACACACACACACAAATATGTGTGAAGCCTCCTCTGTATTTCCACGATAACGGTTGAATAAACGCCGATCTATTCCCGTATGGAAGCGAAAGGTGCGTAGACTTATCTACACCCATTTTCGTGAGAGCTATTGTGTGATCCAAGCCATGTAGCTTACGAAATTTACTGTTCGTTCATTGGCTGTATTTTAGGAGTAAAATACAACCAATGAAATTATACTGGCGTAACAACTCGGGTATTTAAGTTAAGCTGCAATATACCCTAGAACAATATATGATTGCTTTAAATGCGCTGAAAGTTGATGGATCGAACGCGAGATAAAAATGAGAAACATGTGTAAAAAGGACATGATAGTTGTTGTTAAGTTTGATTGCTTGCTGGTTTGCAGACCGGTTAGGGACGTTAACGGTAAATCTCATCGTAACCATTAAAATCGAATTGGGAATTGCGAAATTGTAACTAGTAATGGAACACGGTTGACGATAAATGTGTTTGATCTAGCACTGTAACCAATCAAATTGTGACCTTGCTGAATTTTTTTTTTAATTTCATATGAATTATTACGTTATTATGAACGAATGTTCAAAATGTGGGATAATTTATAGAAAACTGGTATGGTGGAGACTTATGAACTTGGTAATCGTTTGAAATTTAGGTAATCTGCAGGATACGCATATAACTCAGGAAGCTACCGCGAGATAAGTTAGAATAATGTACGAATAAGTATGGTTTTATATCTTTTTAACTTTGATTTAAAATACTATTATTTCGCATTAAATTTGCCGCAAATTTGATTGTGATATGAATATCACTTAAAATATAATTACGTAATGGTAAATCTGTTAATTCATATTTTAAAATCAACGTATATATATAAAAGTGTAATGTTTTGTTTATTTATGTGAACAATATGAAGTATGTGAATTGGAAAATGTATTGTTCATTTTAGCGGAAATAAAATAATAATAAATCCATTTTAACGTTAGGTATTAAATGACTTATGCAACCGTATTGTATGATAAATTGTGCATAACATTGTGCAACATGACTCATTATAAAAATGAGGATTGTTTTAAGATATCAATAACTCGTGCACTATAAAATTGAAAAGCAGTAACAAGATCTAAAATATATCGAATATCTTTTAAGGATAATAAGTAAAGCTAATACTTTCAACGTGATGAAATGTTGTCGTAAATTTGTGTTGATCTATTTAACGATAACACTATCAACAGACCACAGTCTTTTCAAATATTGGAAAAGTTCGACCATTCCAGTTGAGGCATTGTTAATTGGATGGGTCTTTCTGTTTTATTTCCAATTTTTTATTTTATAT
The DNA here is from genome assembly GCA_944738965.1 of Nebria brevicollis. Lineage (NCBI taxonomy): Eukaryota > Metazoa > Arthropoda > Insecta > Coleoptera > Carabidae > Nebria > Nebria brevicollis. Next base: position 9,580,378 of record OX122906.1, read on the forward strand.
CCCCGAAGTTCGTAACCGAACTTTTCTGCACTCGCACCAGAATATATTTTAATCCTGCCTATTTTTCTAACTCGTTGATTTCACTTCAACTGTTATCACATTTGTGTTTGTCTTTCCACTATTCGTTATATGTTCAGGTCAGAGAAGACACATTTATACTCCAATAGTTTTTTTTTTTTCAAATAGAAAGTCCATTAGTAAAATTATAAAAAGCATCTAAATTAAAATTTAATCTTCATTTAGTAGGAACGACTGCCAAGATTTATGATACAAAAAACCAACAACCGCTAAATAGAAAAAAAAAACTCACCTCATTTAACCCTGCACAGACAGTTTTATGGTTTTTACCAGAAAAACTGAAATTATATATATTTTATACATAAGATACACTTTAAGTATATCTTAAAGTGTAGATCTTAACATTTAAAATATAGTTTCTTTTACGTTTAAGGCGATGTTCCATTTTTTTGGTCAAATAAATGACTATTTTTTACAATTGTTTTCTCTCTTATTTTATTAGATAGAAAATTACAATATTAAGTAAATCATGCAGTATACAAAAAAATTTTATTTTTTATTTTTATGCATAATTACTTATATAGGAGGTGACAAAGTAGAGGCCGCAGAGATGAGGCGTTTTGCGGTGTGCACAATAACGCCAGTCCAAGTTGTCAAAAACAAAAATATCTAACGGGGTTCTATTAAGAACAAAATTAACTTTCCCGTAAACCAATAAAAAGTTAAAAATTAAGAAAAACCTAGAAAATAGAGTGAGTTTAAGAAAAGTTCAATGTTTTGTACACAAAATTGGACCTTTGGGATTGAATAAAAATGGAAAAAATGTATATTTATGTCAAAATGTCGGTTTGCGTTCTGCATTATAAGTCAATTAATAAAATTAAAAAAGATTTGAGTCAATAGCGTAATTATTTTTTGAGCTAGAGTGCACACCGTTTTTAAAAATGTAGTTTCGAGAAAAACGTGTTTGAAGTTTAATTTTAGTGTATTTATTACCCGGTTACTACTTATGGAAATGTAAATATCTTGGAAACGGTTTCGAAAATTACCTTAAAATTTTTTTGGTATATTTTTGAAATGTTTTTGTATAATATTATTGAACAAAAAAAAATCGATTAAAAAAAAAAAAAATTGGAACATCGCCTTAATGACGCTATAACTGAAAGAGAAATAGATTTATTTGACAAAAAAAAATTAATTTACGAAGGGCTTGAATTATCGGCCGCGAATTTTGTTTAATTATTCATTAATGTTAATTAAATATTATTAATAAATTATATTACATTTTATTATTATACATTATTTATATAAATTGTTATGAAAATATTCATGTATGCATATAAATATATATATATATACGTTTGACTATTTCATGTAGATTTGTATACGTAGAGCGAGAGACGCATATAGAAACTGTATATTATTTACTGTATAAGATTTAAGTTTCTAGGCCGTGGAATATTGCCAAAATATTTCAGTAGATATCCTGAAACCTTTCAACATATTGTTGAAATGAAGATTTTTTTTTTATCTTATATGCCATATTTTTTATTACAAAACAAAATGTTGAGTGTGTAGCGTAATAATGGAGAAACGTTCTAAGCTGCCTAGAAACGCAACGCAATGATTTTCCGTAATATTTACGTAAAATCAAGTACCGTATGATGTCGTGTGATGCGAAAAGGTTTTTTAATCTAATGAAAATATACGTATATGGTGGAAAGCCTTTGCAATTTAATTATTGTATGCATGCTATAATTTAGTTTTCCCAACAAACATACGATGCATTATCGAAATTTATTTTTGTTTAATATTACTATATGTATATATATATAACAAATGTATATTTTAAGCTAATATGTATATTATAAAATGGATATTTCTATATGAACAAACAATTAGGCAAAGTTGCTACCAAACATCTGTGTATCCTGTCAAAATGCTATTAAATTATCATTAGAAATTTGTTCTTGACGAATTGATGGGAATTGATGAGTTTGAATAATGAATTCTTCCTCTCTAAAACGTCTGTTAGATATTAGATAGATTAAACTACCACCGGCGATAAATAGTCCTGTCGTTTTATTAATTGATATTGTTTCTTATGACATGACAAATGTGTAATGTTTTGACCCATTGTACCGTCGATTGTCCAACAAGAAATTAATTAAGAAACCCTTCATGAGTAATTAAATTTGCGAAGTTCTACTCAAATATTTTATATCGAATTTCGAATGACTTTTTGAACTTGTATTTCTAACAAGCTGCAGTCGAAATTAATTAAGATCCAAACGAATAACGTGCTGTTACGCAAGACGGAATAAGACCCGAAGGTCGAAATCCTTAAGGAGATAACTTTGGCTGCTAAAGTAAACATTTACGTTTATATTTCACGGAAATGATCAGCATCATGTATTATTTTGTTTTCCTGCATTTCCGCCACGTGCAACTAAAAAGTTCCACTGCGCACCAATTATCAACCGACGAGTATTTCTTTCTCTTTCTCAGCGTGTTTTATCGTCACCACACATCACTACCAACGGCTTTGGCATTGCCCCAATACGAGTACGGTCTTCTTCATCTGCAAAACCGCGTAATGAGTTCTACTTAAACTTTCGCACTTAATTAATTATTTTTGTGAAAAATCCATTACGAGAATCTATTACACTGTAAATCACTTTATAGCACATAACTGCGTTTCTGGGAGTCCAATGATAATAATAGCTTGTTTACAGACACATGTGGGCAAATATCATATAATAGTGTTGTTTGCAGTAAATATGATAATACCTCTTGGTTAATCGCATTAATATTGTGTGCTCCGTATGAGATTGGCAAAGGACGTGCTTGGTATAGCGTGCTTATCGCTACTTCGCCTTTTAAGGAAACGTCGTCAGCAGTTAGCCCGTCACGTGACACTGTGCATTGCAGCTTTGTGTCTTTTTGCATCACTCACTCTAATTTCCCCCAAACTCAGTTGGCGCTTTTGTTCTTCTTCTTCTTCTTCTTTCATGTCGGTTGAAAATGTTATTATTGGGACGAGAGGGACTCTTCGCCGTAAGTGAATTTGCTTTCTAGACACTTTTATTGAGTTATTTTTGGATCATATCTTAGATGTAATAATTTGCGCAAAACATAGTAAATGTGTACTTTTACCGGTACGAGTAGCTTACTACATTTTCAGTTGTACGTGTTGCGTTTTGAAACATGGACTATGTTTGATCCTCGGGATATTATTTGAAATCCTGGCCAGAGTGTTTCTCGCGATTTTACAATTTATGCTGTTTCTCTAGTAGTAGAAGAGGGAACACACCCAGCCTCTATTGTGTTTAAATAAACACATAATACCAACACAAACGTGCGCTCAATAGAATTCTCATATCCGCTTGCTTCGATGTTGGACGCGTTTTTTTTTTTATTTGTATGCAGGAAACTCGCACATTTAATATTTAAACGAAATGCAATTTTTTAAAAATTACGTTTTTCACCGAATACTACCTATAGAAATAATATTTATTTTAAATATAAAAAAAAAACATCCTGAAATATTTTCTATTTAATCATATTTTAAGTTTGAACGTTTATTTGCGTCTTTTTACAATTTGGATTATTGACCAACGGATTTCGTTACGGTCATCTATTCTTAGAAAATTGCATAAATCCCTGCCGATACCAACGGAAATATGAAGACGTATAGCCATTGTTAAATCTGTTTTATTTGTTGCGCCACCTGTGAAATTTCGCAGGTTAGTCTAGGTTTGTGGTTCTGCATTTTCATATTATGTAAATATTAATTTAATTCAAATATTGTAATATATCTGCGCCGGAAGTGTAGAAGAGAAGTTTTTTTTTCTTAATTCATGCAAATTTACGGGATTTTTAATGTAAAATTATTGGATTTTTATTGGAAAACATTTCACCAATAATCATATTATTTTGGATATTCATGAAATTGCGAAATTTTCATATTTCTAATTAGAATCCTGAATTTAAATTGTTTTTCTAGTATATTTAGGGTCAATCCCGGATTACCAACACATTAATTAATGGATTATCGATTGGTGTCGCGAACGAATTATCGTAATGTACCTTACTAAAAGGAAGTACCTATTGGTGCTATGAAATGAGCACAATTAAAGAGATAAATTCAATCTTTTTTAATTACATCCGGTTCACTGGTTATTGACTCTTTTTTACTTTCTTATACGCAGTATAAGTATTGTAATCATGAAAAATTTCGAACTCGAGATTTTAACGGAAATATACGTTTTGACCTTCCCTGAATCGATTCCGGCTATTTTTGGAATGACGTCCGTCTGTGTGTGTGTGTGTGTTCTCTGCAACCTAAACGGTTGAAGCTAAAATTATGAAACATTAAACTTAAGATTTGCATATGCCTGGGGTGTGCACCTCTTATTTATAAAAAAAAATATTCAAAACGGAAGTGCCTGTTTACTCTAGTCATTTTTTGCAGTTTCTGCAATTACTCAAAAATGGTTATAGTTACAGAAAAATGTTATGAATAAGCATTAAAGGTATTCATATTTAACACAACTTTTATTTGAATTTTTTTCCAAAAAGAGTACTGGTTTCAAAATAAATTTCTGCTTAATATATATATTTTTACATACATCGTATCATCTGCGCCTGTCAATTGTTTAACAAAATAGACACAAATAATTTGAAGTTTGACATTTAATATTTATTCTAATAATTATATTTAGTTGAAAAGTAATCTAAAGGTTAGAACAAATATTATAAGTTAGAAAAATAATGAACTACGATATGGTTTAAACCAAATGTTCGGTGCATGACACTGCAGATGTTTTTATTTAGATACTCACTTCCTGATTTAGAGTTGCAAGCGAGATGATCTGCATGAACCGATTTCCGGTTACTCTTCTTGCACACGCGTACAATAAATGTCTATGTTGTACCCGGCACATTACAACAAAACGCGAATGTTCTAGTATATATTTAAATAAAAACAATATTGAATTTCATAGTGTTTAAAACCACTAGCGTTAACAAGAGTCTATAATTTAGCAATTCGAATGATTGCTCTATATTTGAAAGTGTTCATATACTAGTCTACATTATCCCGCACTATGTAGCAACAATAATTTATAGCATTTTACATGCAGACTAACGTTAAAACTTAACTGCAGTGATCGACGATTCTCACAATAATGATATTTTCCAACTTATTTGGACAAGTTATCAAGTAAAAACCAGAAACATAAAAATTAAATTCACACCCTATATAAGTGGAACAAGGACAAACATATTCTGTGACGTATTTTTATAATAACTGGTTCCATATATAACTATATTTACATACATCGAACACATAAAGCTAGGATAAATTTGGAAACAAGTAAATGGTTATTGAAATTTGTTCTTATTATAATTATTTTCACATAAATCGTATCAACTGTGTTTGTCAATTGTTTAATAGAAAAACAAAAAATTTAAAGGCTTTCGATGTTATATAGAGTAAACAACAGTGAAAAAACTCGTTGACTATTAGTTCTCTTCTTCTTCATTCATCCCATAACTGAGCTTTTGTTCAGTGGTGGATACAAAAGCGTTGCATAGAACATGCTCATTTTGGTGTCATAAATTACTTGTAGGTATGCCCCTGCAAACCGGAATCCCCAAAAACATCGCTCTTTTCGGTTCAAAAAGCTAAAATACTCTGTGATCTACCGCTAAGTATGATAAAGTATATGTGTTTTTATCTGTAATACTAAAATAGCATTTTCTTAACGTTTTTCTTGTTGTATTGACCTAATTTCTCAAATAAAGCATATTGGTAAACCTCTTACATAATGGAGTATTCTATTATTCTCTTTGCGTTTAACTATTTTTGGTTTCTTGCGTCATTATTTTTGAGAGGTATAACCAATCTCTAAAGGCAACTGTCGCATAAGATGATTAAATTACTCGTCTCCACTGTCAACGCCGCATGTTACTTTCCATTGTTTGAAAATAATGACTACGTTGATTGGATTACGGCTATGATGTCTGATGCGAAATTGAAAGCCACAACTTATTGCATTTTCCGAACAAAATTTCCAGTGTCGAAATACAATATCAATTGTGTAGATAATCATTTTTAAAATTGCAAATCATTTAAGTTAGTTTGAAAATAAGATTTTTTTTTAATACACAAACAATTCCAATTATTCTTCAATTGGTATAAAATACGTTTTAAATGAATATTGGTTTGAAATTTACTGAAATAGTACCTATTTTATGTATATATCGTTTGGCGTGGATTTAAATAAAAACAGATGTGTTTTGTAAAATTTATGAAACATCTGTGCGAAAATTTACATTTATGTCTTGAGCGATTTTGTTAAAAAATATATGTTTCTTTTGTCGAATCGATATTTACTATTCCAAACCGTGCAGTGCTTAAGCATGCGCTTTTTAACGAAACTAATTTAATATTTAATCAATTGTTTTCAAAGTGTATTATTTTTGTTTTATTACAAATTTTGATTTCAAATTTGTGTGTTTAGGCGCTTTTGCAGGCGCACGACGTCGTGGCGCACGAGGTCTACGGTGAGGACGCAATGCGTGTAACACCACCGCCGCTCTTACCTTATCTAAACGGCGGCGACGACCTCGACGGACCCAACGGGGACTCCGAAATGGAGAACGTCACTAGGGTACGCCTGGTACAATTCCAAAAGAACACCGATGAACCTATGGTAAGCCAACATGATAATACTGTCAAATACAAAACAATAACAATCAGCTTTCTTCAAAACATTCGTAGGTATTTTTAAAATATATCTTTTGTTTTGTTTAGTTCCCTTGTATTCATAATGTATCAAAAGAAGAACAACGCTTACTTTAGAACTACGTGAATTGTAACACAATTGTCTGTTTTTTTTTTACTTTTAGTCATTTGTACATTATTCAACAAAGTTCCGTTTTATAATCTACAGTTTTTAAATGTTTCCGGAATGTAATGCGCCTTGCCACTTTTTCTGTGTGCTTCCAGGGTATTACATTGAAAATGAATGACGAAGGAAAGTGTATAGTTGCCAGAATCATGCATGGTGGAATGATCCACCGGCAGGCTACGCTTCACGTCGGGGATGAGATCCGGGAAATCAACGGTGTTCCTGTTATGAATCAATCAGTCAACACATTACAAAAAATACTTGTAAGTAGAACATTCCAATCAATTTCTAATCAACACGACCGAAGGTAATTGCAGGAAGAAATTTAGATATATGAATCAGTAGTAATTAAATTCACTAATTGAAAGTGATATTGTTACACTTACCTAATGCTGTGCTACTAAAATATTCATAGTGATTACAGTTAATGTTGGCGCTTTGTTATTTCTATGGCATTGTGTATTACCTTATAATTATACAAAATTGCATTTCTCCTGTATCCGCGTTCGTTTTCTGGTACAGTTTAAATAATTCACTGACAACTTTTTCTTGGTGTGTTTCTGTGCAACTTTACAGCTACGCAATCATAACTTGTTCGACGGTATTCACAAGAGATAAATTCGTTCTACTTTGTACGTAAATGTGTATAAAGAGAATAGAAGTAAAAAATTCAAGCGACAAGGATGTCGACTTTGATTAAACCAAAATCCTTGTCAGTAAATCTTGTATCTTGGCGTTTAAAATTCTAATTTTTTTCTTAAAAAGTCAATGATTCACCATTCTAGCGTCGCGTTGCGTCGGTATAAATTGAGTTGGTTTCTATTTTAGAACAAATGAAAATTTTAAACATGGATTAGTTATATGTGCTATATTTGATTACGATGTAGGTAGGAATTAAATAAAATTGAATCAACGCCAGACTTTATGTGTTTCATGTTTGTTGAGTAATAATAGATGATATGTGATTGTTTGTTTGCAGAGAGAAGCTCGTGGCTCGGTGACATTTAAAATCGTCCCGTCGTACCGAAGCGCACCACCTCCCTGTGAGGTAAAAGTAAGCTCTACTTTGTTCATTCCCTCTTTTACTTTAAATTACCTTCACTCACAAAACAACCCCTCATCTTCCGCTACACTCATCATATAATTTGATTCACTTGCATCACAAATGCCACTTCTTATTTAACATCACTATATACACACCTCTTATAAGTTCTGATCGATAGTCAATGCGGTCTTATATTTAGTTCATTTTTAATAAACTCACGTACAAATATTTACCATATATTAAATATATTATTAGATTAAATTCATATTTGCTGTATATACTCTTTCGGTAACAGTATAAATTAATCTTAACTAAATATCTAAGTTACTTTAGTGAAATCAAGTCAGTGCATAAATTTGAAAACGTTGCTTCTATGTATGTTCTATTAACGACTTTTCTATCGTGTTATTTTTTTTCGGAGATGATGTTAGATTTTCCTCTGTCTAACTAATGCATCATGACGTTAACGTTGTAATCGATATATGAAATTCATATATATAACCACGTATATATATATATATATATATATATATATATATATATATATATATATATATATATATATATATATATATATATATATATATATATATATATATATATATATATATATATATATATATATATATATATATATATATATATATATATATATATATATATATATATATATATATATATATATATATATATATATATATATATATATATATATATATATATATATATATATATATATATATATATATATATATATATATATATATATATATATATATATATATATATATATATATATATATATATATATATATATATATATATATATATATATATATATATATTTATATATATATATATATATATTATATATATATATATATATATATATATATATATATATATATATATATATATATATTAAATTGTTTCAAATAATAAAAATTGTTAATTAAAACCGTGTTAAAATAACTAAAGTTTGTTTATAATTTTTTATTATTTCTGTTACACAATGCTTTTTTCATCGTTAGTAATATATTTTGCGCACATTTCTATTTAATGACATGCTTTTAATTAATACACTATCCTTTTCTATAAAAGTATGAATATTAATAAAGTTCATTCGACAAAATAATTTTTTAGTCATTTGTGTAACTTATTTATTGGTTTTAATTTGAAACATTGATGTTGTATCTAGTGCTTGAGAATTAGATTCTAAAAATCATAATTCAACTGTCTTTAATCACTCACACCAGGTATTTCTTAATTTAAGCCATTCTATTCATTTGATTGTATTTATGAAAATATTGCCTGTTAACTGTCACCATTTCATTAATTTTAAGTATTTAGTGCAGAATATTAACGAAAATTATTTCACAAGAGAAGGAAAATATATTTGCTTCGCATATTTAGTTAACAGTTATCGTTTTGTATTGTTTTTACCATTCAAGTAAAATTTTAGTAGTATTAGTTTAATTGTTTGGAATTGATTATAATGAAACTAAATTGCAAAATTAATTGTGTTTTTTATTCCGATTTTTATAGTTGTTCAGGATTAAACCACTACCAGTATTAGTAAGTACATATATTCGAATTATCTGGTGTGATGTGGAACTGCTAGCTTTCATTTGTTATTATTTCCCAACACACACACACACACACAAGATTCAATTTGCAAACTTATTTGCGCATGCGATTATTACACACTTTTTATTTATTCGCACTTTTTTCTTACCCTTATAGGAAGGCAATATTTAATTAAAAACTACACTTGCACGCTGAACCTTGGTTTAATTACAACTTTATTGCTTTATTAAAAATAAAGTTGGTTTATTTAATAAATATGCATGTGTTATATGCATATAATACATGGTTTACACTTTTAACGACAAACTTTAAATAATTAAAAATGAGTATAAAGTATCCTAGTAATAATCCTACTCTATTCCAGTTATATTATGGTTTTTTATATAGAAGTAGAGTTTCGCAATTTGTTAATTCTATATGAGTATGTTAATGATTTCTTATAGATTTTTGTGCGGGCACAATTTGATTACGATCCTCTTGAAGACGAGTTGATCCCTTGTGCACAAGCGGGCATCGCCTTCAAAACAGGAGACATATTACAAGTAAGTTGCTACATTCAGAGTTCAATTGAAAACTATATTTATAAGTGGACTTTTATACACATGTATTTCTTTAACTTCAAAGTTGAGTAATCATATATGTTATGTATGTACATATACGTGGTTATAGCGAACATACGTACAGAGAACGTCCTATAATATTATCCTGTGCAGGAAGTAGTCGGTGATCTTTTAAGTAAACGTGAACTTTATTACAGATCATCAGTAAGGACGACCACCATTGGTGGCAGGCACGCAAGGATAACGCTGCAGGATCAGCGGGACTTATACCATCCCCCGAACTACAGGAATGGAGGACGGCTTGTGTTGCAATGGAAAAAACAAAACAGGAACAAGGTACGAAAACACTTTCACACATTTAAATACATAATACACATAAATAACTAAAAAGAATATGCGCGTTATATAAATTCAATTGCTAAACGAATCTTTTATAATATAAATGATACTTAAATGAAGGGAATATAAAAAAAATTTCTAAATAAATAATTATTTCTATTGTATAAATAAAAATTTTTTTTTTTAATTTTGTTGTGTGTATATATTTTGAATTTTATATTCCCTGTAATAATAATAATTAGAGTGACTAGATATATAAGAGAGTGGACAATAGCTTCCCGGCCTGTGATTGGCGCCGCCATAGTTTGTCTAAATGTTCAAACGAAATGCATTGCGTTATATGGAGCGCGCGGCTCATATTTTCTTATACTCTTTAAATTTAAAGGACCAGATAAGATAATAGCACCCCGTATTTTTTATGTTATTCCTGAATAAATTCTGCGTATTTTATTCCGCGACAGCATAGGTCTATCTATTATAGAAACATTTATACTAAATTCCAAACATTTCGCGGGCTAATATAACTATTTGTGCTGTATACTTGCAAGTATATTAGTGTTATACATTTCGCGAATCTCTTAAAATAAACACTGTTTATTATGCTTATTACATTTATTAATTCAAACTGTGTATTTTACAATTATGTTTATACCGTAATATTTGAGCGCGAAATGTTTCGACTTTTGTATAAATGTTTCTATAAAAGATAGACATATGCTGTCGCGGAATAAAATACGCAGAATTTATTCAGGAATAACATAAAAAATACGGGGTGCAATTATCTTATCTGGTCCTTTGGATTTAAAGAGTATAAGAAAATATGAGCCGCGCACTCCATATAACGCAATGCATTTCATTTGAACATTTAGACAAACTATGGCGGCGACCAATCACAAGCGGGGTACCTGCACTCTATGCTTTGGATAGGGACTACTCGTCGATTGTCCACACTCTTATATATCTAGTCACTCTAATAATAATAGAATCGGAATAAAAGTAATTTCCAGCAGTTCTCAAACTATAAAAACTGTGTGGACATGCATGAGTGTCGTGGGTACCGCATGTAAATGTAACTCTTAAATCACCGTAAATTGATATAACACTCGTATATTTATGAAATATTTCAAATACGTTGCTATAATCGTTTTACACAATGTACCCTTTACTTGCTCTCTCTCTCTCTCTGTCTATCTCGTAAATATATTGAACCTGTGTTAGTGGAATTAGTGTTTACAAATTAGATGAATTGTGATGTTGTTCTTTGCAATTGAAATGCGTATTTTCTATGGTTTGTGTTTGTCCGAAGAAGCGGATGCCGAAGGTGGATGTTCATCTCATGCTAATGGCTGTGACGGTTCAACAGGTAAAACAGGCAGCCTGCAGACACTTTTGTTTTATAATTATTTATTATTTTCAAATTAGTCAAAACTATAGTCCTTAGCATGACATGCAGCTCATTTTTAGTAATTAGTAAATAATAATACGAAATATTGATAAACATTTTTAAAGCCAGTCGTCCGTCTAGTTTTTCGGAAATAGTTTTAGAATTTCAAAAAATCGAGTGCCGCCCTTATATTCATATATCGATGTACTACATATATTTTATTGGCATTCTCTCAACAAATTGCACTGGTTTTGTAATTTACATCATCTAATTATCATTTAAAGTTATAATTAACTTAATATCTAATGCGCTAATGCTTGTTATGAACTGCGTTTAAATTTCGTTGGCTAATATCCTTTGGTGTATGAATATTTCATAATTGAAGGTAGTAGTTGCATGGATGGTACTTGTTTGTACATTTACAAGGTATATTATTAATTTGTTGAAGTTCTCGTAGCAAAAATAAAGGTATGTGCGCGCTGTAAACATTTTGTAAATGTTACGTTAGTTGGAAAATTGCTTTACATTTATAGTTTCGTATTTCAAAATACTTTTTTGTTAAACTCATATTTCTCCTGAAATTATTTACTTTCCATCATGGTAATCAAATACATTTCTACTCTCGTTACTTTAAGAATCCTTTTTGCTGCACAATCAACAAATAAACCTTTTTAATGAAACTTCACTTTAAAATGAATTTGCGTCGAAACAATTTTTTTTTTGTATTTGTTTTTTGTCTGAAATCATTTTGATGTTGTGACAATCTTTGTGATCTGCTGGAAATGTTTTTTGATTTTTTCCCCAGTTTTTTTTTTGTCTCTTTTATTCCATGTCTGTGTACAAATGTGTAACGGTGACATTTGTTTTCAGTTAATTGCTCAATATTTGGAAGAAAGAAGAAACAATGCAAGGACAAATACCTTGCCAAACACAACGCTGTGTTTGACCAATTAGATTTAGTTACGTATGAAGAAGTTGTCAAATTGCCAAGTAAGCTACTAACAATATAAGTGCGGGTGTTGGCTTAATTTAATCTTAATTTGATTTAGTGTCTGATCCAGCATTCCAAAGGAAGACATTGGTTCTATTAGGAGCGCATGGAGTCGGCAGAAGGCACATAAAAAACACGTTGATTGCGAAACATCCCGATAAATACGCGTATCCTATACCACGTAAGTATTTTTATATACAGGGTGTAACAGCGAAACGAGCTACCTCGAATAACTTCTATGTTATTAAAGATACAATAAAATAGTATAGGACAATCTTATGCAGGACCAAGGGGGACATCCAACTATAAAAGAAAATATTTTTTTAAACCAGTGGTTCTCAAGCAACAACACAAAGTTATGTTTTTTCAAATGAGATGCTATATATTTTTTAAGCCCATTCGATAGAGTTTTTTTTTTGAATTCCATTATGTATTCGTTTTATACCCTTACATGAGTAAAATGTTGAGAAAAATGCGATTGAAAGTTAAATAAATTTAATTTTTATAGTTACTTTTCAGTAGGCTATGAAACAAAATTAAGCTTAAATACATTAAATTATTTGTTATTTACTTTATAACACTATTTATAAAGTAAATAACAAATAATTTAAGGTATTTAATTTATGTTTCGTTGTATTTAAGCTCAATTTTGTTTCATAGCCTACTGACAAGTAACTATAAAAGTAAAATTTATTTAACTTTCAATCGCATTTTTCTCAATGTTTTACTTATGTAAGGGTATAAAACGAATGCATGGTGGAATTCAGAAAAAAATACTCTATCAATTGGGCCTAAAAAATATATAGCATCTCATTTGAAAAAACATAACTTTGTGTTGTAGCTTGAGAACCACTGGTTTAAAAAAAAATTTCTTTCATATTTGGATGTCCCCCTTGGTCCTGCATAAGATTGTCTTATACTATTTTATTGTATCTTTAATAACATAGAAGTTATTCGAGGTAGCTCGTTTCGCTGTTACACCCTGTATATTTAATAAATGCCTTTAAATTCTCAATAATTGTTTTATTTATCAGATACGACGAGACCACCGAAAACGGATGAAGAAAATGGTAGAAACTATTTCTTTGTGTCACACGATGAAATGATGGCTGATATCGCAGCAAACGAGTACTTAGAATATGGTAAAATTGTTTTAGACAAATTAAATTTATATTTTTATATTTGTCATGTTTTTTTTTTCTATATATATATATGTATAATATAGGTACGCACGAAGAAGCAATGTATGGAACGAAATTAGAGACAATTCGAAAAATTCATCAAGAACGGAAAATGGCCATACTGGATGTTGAACCACAAGCGCTAAAGATTTTACGAACAGCAGAGTTTGCGCCATATGTTGTTTTCATTGCTGCGCCAGTATTACAGAATCTGGCAGATGTAAGTACTATTTTTTTTTGTAATTCAATTTTTTATGAATAAAATTAAAATTTATAAAATGCTAGAAGAAGTTGTATAAGTTATATATGTAGTAATTTGTTGGTTTTTGTAGTATGATGGAAGTCTGGAAAGACTAGCAAAAGAATCCGATATGCTACGACAGGCATATGGGCATTTCTTCGATATGACCATCGTGAACAACGATATCGAAGAAACAATCGCAGCGCTCGAAGCAGCCATCGAACGGGTGCACACTATTCCGCAATGGATCCCCGTCTCCTGGGTATACTGACAGCGACATTCACCGTGTGTATCAGTGTCTTCACTCAAACACCTCTAGCCCCCTTATAATAACGATCTCGTCATCGAATTATCATCTTTGTCATATAAAAGAGAATAACCCCCTTTGCCCCACACCCCATGGTTAAAATGATTGTAATAAAATATTGTTTTTGTTTTTTTTGATAACTGTTTTATGTTCAGCATTTTATGAACTGGTTTAATTTATTGAAAGACACTCGATCACTGCACCATTTTACTTCTCTACCTAAAAACAAAAAAGTAACTGAATCAATTACTAAAACAAAACATATTGTAACATACATTCTACGTATATATATAAACATGCGTACTATACTATAAATTATTAACTAAAAACAAAGATATAAAATGAACATTTTACCAACATTTCTTGTCGTTTCTTCCTTAAAAACACTTATACGTATCTAAAACAAATAAACCCAAATCGCACTACGTTGGAAAAACATTGAATTGTTTATTATTAACCATAGCGTGTTTTCATTGAACTTTTCAACGTCTTTTCTATGTTCGTGCTGCTTGGAAATTTATTTATATAAATATATGTCAAATGTACACGTATATCTGTTTATAGGATGGTTTTTTTTTCTTTTGTACATGTTTTTGATTATCAAGCAATATTATGCTTTGGTGTTGGTTTTCACGTGTAAAATACGAGGACAGACGTATTTCTTCTTGTTTTGTAGTTTTAGTAATGATTTTATGCGATCTCTCAGATTTAAAACTTAAATTAAAAAAAAAGCGCACCATAAATCAAAATATATATTATTAAACATGATTGCAACAACGTA
The DNA here is from genome assembly GCA_944738965.1 of Nebria brevicollis. Lineage (NCBI taxonomy): Eukaryota > Metazoa > Arthropoda > Insecta > Coleoptera > Carabidae > Nebria > Nebria brevicollis. Next base: position 9,595,729 of record OX122906.1, read on the forward strand.
ACCGAATAGTTATATATTATTTAGACAATAACTACTGTTGTTGTTAGTATTGAAACATCACTAAACATTATGTAATCGGTTACGTAGTTTCTATAACGCATTTATAACTTGAATATATAAAATATATTTAGGAAATTAAAAGTTAATTTAGATATTTGCGCAATATGTTTTATATTCAAGTTTGATTTGAGAAATCAATCAAAAATGTCGTCAACATGTTATCAGATGTGATAGAAGCATGTAGTTGATATTTATAAATACAATGTACTAATATTCAGATTGTCTTTGTTTCTATGTTTCAAAATGTATTCTTCTCGCGACTGGCACAAAATAAATATGTTTTTAGAGTTGAAATGATTATACTTAGAGTGACTAGATATATAAGAGTGTGGACAATAGCTTCCCAGCCTGTGATTGGCGCCGCCATAGTTTGTCTAAATGTTCAAACGAAATGCATTGCGTTATATGGAGCGCGCGGCTCATATTTTCTTATACTCTTTAAATCTAAAGGACCAGATAAGATAATAGCACCCCGTATTTTTTATGTTATTCCTGAATAAATTCTGCGTATTTTATTCCGCGACAGCATAGGTCTATCTATTATAGAAACATTTATACTAAATTCCAAACATTTCGCGGGCTAATATAACTATTTGTGTTGTATACTTGCAAGTATATTAGTGTTATACATTTCGCGAATCTCTTAAAATAAACACTGTTTATTATGCTTATTACATTTATTAATTCAAACTGTGTATTTTACAATTATGTTTATACCGTAATATTTGAGCGCGAAATGTTTCGACTTTTGTATAAATGTTTCTATAAAAGATAGACATATGCTGTCGCGGAATAAAATACGCAGAATTTATTCAGGAATAACATAAAAAATACGGGGTGCAATTATCTTATCTGGTCCTTTAGATTTAAAGAGTATAAGAAAATATGAGCCGCGCACTCCATATAATGCAATGCATTTCATTTGAACATTTAGACAAACTATGGCGGCGACCAATCACAAGCGGGAAACCTGCGCTCTATGCTTTAGATAGGGACTACTCGTCGATTGTCCACACTCTTATATATCTAGTCACTCTAATTATACTATACTCAAATGATGCTTGACATGAAGTGTAGGTACATACACGCATTTTTTTTTTTTTATGTACAGAATTTTCTTATTTTCTTGTATCTCTAAAAACATCTATTTGTAGTGTATAATTGGTAATAAATAAAACTTGGTATATATTAATACCAGGAATAAGATACCATTGTTATCTTATAGGTACGTTCTGACTTTGATCAGAAATCGCGTACACGTACCTAAATAAATAACTATATACATACAAATATTTCACAGTTTGTGGTTATATAGTAGCAATAGTTATTTATAAGTGGTGTTATATACTAAATAGCGTAAAACTAGCATAACCTGTACATATATATATATATATATATATATATATATATATATATATATATATATATATATATATATATTTAGCTTTCATGATTCTGAATATCAGTATGTTGGATGAATGATATTTGGTGAAACCATATTATATTAATTATTTTGTTTTGTTAATTGTTTTTTATATTTTATGTTTATGTAAATTAAAATAATAAACACAAAGACACACTAACGCATACACATAATGTTACACATTTCTTGAGGAAACCTTCTTAATACTGAGGGTAGGCAACATCAGTAAGGTAACGATATTCCTCAAATCTTAGTAAATGCCATATTGGTTGAATCATTCGAACAATTATAGTAATAAACAATTAAAAATTAAGAAACAATTGATTTCATGTTGCCATGTATTACTACATTATCATTATTATTATGATTACATCTATAGAATAAATACACACATGTTGGATGAAATGCCTAGAGTATATATATTTGAGTTTCAAACATACAAACAATAGTATTTCAGAGAAATTATATCAAAACAAATTTCGAAAATATACATTTGTTCGTTTGGTTCCATTTTCTTTGAGACGTGCAGTGAACCTGTGTAGCGTATCGTGATAATGAGATTATATACAGATATTTAAAAAAAAAAAACAAACAAATAAATTATTTAATTAAATAGTTAAATTAACAAATTTTAAATATGAATATATGATGAGTAAAATGCTTCCTGATTCAAAAGATTATTCATTATTAGGAAGCATTTGAAATATACTAGAGAAATGTAGGCTTAATATTTCACAAATAAAGATCAATTCTAGTTGATTACCTGCATTTATCATTCGATTCCCAATTTATCAACTATTTTCCAATATAAAATTCTTCTGTTTTGTTTACTATACATATTAATACGTGTGTTTATTAATTAAATGAAATTCGATAAATACGGACCTGCAGTAAAATATTCTTGGGGTTAACAAACGTGGGGCGGGTTTCCAACATGATAGTCATGTATTATGCGTTCCCTCGGACAGATTTACTAGTGTTTATAAACAGTGAGCAGTGTCTTCGTAGTTAAATGTATTTCTACACGACGAGCCTACGGGCCTCGCATCATCGATACTTCTCTCGCATAAATATCTGTCTATCCAACGCACAAAGATGCCCATGAAATCATACATCCATCCACCGATGCATGATTATTCGTAACAATTTCGTATCTGGTCTACAGGAGTATTATTTACCATACCAAACACATGCCTGCCAACTGAGATCACTCTTATTCTCCTAATATGTACCTTTTTTTAATAATCAGTAAAGGAACGTGAAATTATTACTTTCAAAGAAAAAACTACTCAATGATCTTAAACACACAAAATTGGTACTGGTATTAAATTGTTTAAAAACTCGGAAAATTATAGTTTTTTTTGGAAAACTACAGCCTAATATCGAGCTAGCATGGTATTTTTCCAATGGAAACTAATTTTCAGCGCAATCGAAGTGAAACAATTATCATATTTTTTAATTTTCAAACAAAACTTACGATTTGATTGTCTTCATTCATTCCTTAGAGTATGGTAGAACCTAGAGGATTATAGAGTGTTTATTCCTCTAGGAGTTGATGAAGATATCTTCTAATTGGAGGAAGCGGCACTGACCATTGAACTAGCGCTGGACTGGAATAAATGTTTGAAATAAGAAAATATAATTAAATTATATTTAAGTAACAAATAAATATGCATGCAACTGATTTAAAATCTCGTCGACTCCAATCCTGCCTGTGCAATAATAAGAGGGAACGCGGAAACCAGCAATCGTGTATATTTTCCATTCTAAATATAGAGCACCTCTTCGTGTATTGTTTCCACAATATACATATACAGGGTGTAACAGCGAAACGAGCTACCTCGAATAACTTCTATGTTATTAAAGATACACTAAAATAGTATAAGACAATCTTATGCAGGACCAAGGGGGACATCCAACTATAAAAGAAAATATTTTTTTAAACCAGTGGTTCTCAAGCAACAACACAAAGTTATGTTTTTTCAAATGAGATGCTATATATTTTTTAAGCCCATTCCATAGAGTATTTTTTTCTGAATTTCATTATGTATTCGTTTTATACCCTTACATAAATAAAATATTGAGAAAAATGCGATTGAAAGTTAAAGAAATTTTATTTTTATAGTTACTTTTCAGTAGGCTATGAAACAAAATTGAGCTTAAATACACTAAATTATTTGTTATTTACTTTATAACACTATTTATAAAGTAAATAACAAATAATTTAATGTATTTAATTTATGTTTCGTTGTATTTAAGCTCAATTTTGTTTCATAGCCTACTGAAAAGTAACTATAAAAATAAAATTTATTTAAATTTCAATCGCATTTTTCTCAATATTTTACTTATGTAAGGGTATAAAACGAATACATAGTGGAATTCAGAAAAAAAAAACTCTATCGAATGGGCTTAAAAAATATATAGCATCTCATTTGAAAAAACATAACTATGTGTTGTTGCTTGAGAACCACTGGTTTAAAAAAATATTTTCTTTCATAGTTGGATGTCCCCCTTGGTCCTGCATAAGATTGTCTTATACTATTTTATTGTATCTTTAATAATATAGAAGTTATTCGAGGTAGCTCGTTTCGCTGTTACACCCTGTATAGGTACCAGCTCAACAACAACAAAAAAAAAAGAATAACAACCCATAGAAACCCTAAGTCGCGTTCCGGGTAAAAATAACGCACGATCTATCATCAACGCAAACACAGCTCGTTCTTCTGATGATAGTTACCACGGTTCTCATGAGTCGAATTCCACATTGCCATAATTCATGTAGACACTACTCTGCAAACACTTCAAGTGAATAACCAACAGTTGAGTTTTTATTGTGTTCCAATCTTATCTCACTAGTGTACTGCTTCACCAGCAACACTTGAAAATAAATAACTACATACATATGTATGTGAACTAAACTGTAATTAATTTTTAAATACTTATAGATTATTTTTATGATCGAATTTTAATTCATAATGATTTAATTTTAATATATATTACATAAAACAATTGTATCCAGTAATGATTTGCAATCGCAATATAGCATCAGATTAGTGTGAAACACCGATTCAAAATAAAAATGCACAATGGGTCCGTTTGTATTATAAGATAATAGTATACGCGTACACCCGCACTCTTATAAGATACCGAATGTGTGTGTGTGTGTGTGTGTGTGTGTGTGTGTATGTTTAGTGCTCCAGTATCCAGCATCCAATATCTCCAGAGTCAGTTGTGCTGTGACCGTCGTAAACGCGAGAACAGTACAGCATCCTCGGTTGGACCAATTGTGTGATCTTTAGTCGTACACCATGTGCTTCATATCGTAAACATATAGCAAACAAACAAACAGACATTAACTCTCGTTAAATATTTGGCGGGTGATTTGTTGTGGACACAATATGTGGTGATTTTTTTTGTGCGGTTTTTTATTTATAGGAAACATTTTATTTGGTAGGTAATTTTTATTCAAACTTCCTATAATTATATGAACAATTATTTTATTGAACTATTTTCTAATTGTGTCGAAACAAAATTAATCTTTATTTCTTTTAACATATATAAATAAATGATTTTTATTTATATAAATATATATTTATCACAAGAAGTGGTAAACATATTTTAATTCATTGAATTTGAAACAGATAATATGATTAACTAATCCTGAATATAAAATACTATTTGTGAAGCAAAAAAATGTAGATGATATTTAATAATTCGTCAAAAAATTGATGTACAGTGTCATTCTGATAAGATGCTACCAAGTTCCTGGTTTATTTTGTTTAATCTCTTGGCAACAGATTAGTCGAAGGTCATTGGCAAATTATAGTTTTACATCATAAAGTCATCAGAGACACTGATGCTTCTCTGGTAGAATAATAAAAATCACCACACACATATGCAAATAAAGAGACAGACCAACCAACCACTGGACACATACATACATACAGACTCAATATATCATACTTCTTATTAACGAATAACGACTTGTCTGTCGTATGGAAACAACATTTATAAATAGCAACTGGTTACTCGTAATCAATCTTTACTCTATTTCGCAATATCAATTTCATTATTTCGCTAATTCATACAAATATTTAAATAATAATAAATCGTAAAATACGATCCAGTTTGCAATGATTCCTTTATACATAATTCATACAATAAACATGAATCACAGTAAGTTATCTACTGATACCAATTCTTTGGTAACCCGATCCGCGGTGTAGTGTACTGAACTCGAATTCGAAACCAACCAAAACAGACAGACAAACAAACAGAGAACTGTCTATGTGTGTGTGTGTGTTTGTATTCATGATCCGACATTTATTATTATAATGTACGCAACTATTGACCTATATAGAGTTGATGGTGGCCCTCTCATTGTTGTTACTTATGATGACTCCACCTTGTACGCGCCCAAACCAATCGCCACGAGAATGCTGATTACCACAGATCCTCTTAGATGTTTTCCAACAGAAGTACTCAAACTACGACTATAAAGAAGACAATACTTTGCAGTAGATGATCACAAACGTTTTTTTGTTTCTGCCTCGTTTCAGTTTGCAGACGAAGGGATTATTGTCAACCGTTGAGAGTCCATGGTCATGATGGGGCTTCAAGCGCCTCTGATTTGCATGGTGATGCTCGGCGTTGCATTGGTGGTCGGAGAACCGCCAGCACCATCGCGTCATTACACTGGGATTGACGCTGAAAATCATGTACCCCATCCTCAACCACAACAAGGGTAAGTCTGCATTGAAACGAACACATTTTTTAGGCAACGCCATAAATGATCAATCAATTATTAGTGACTAAATGTACGCAAGGTGTGTGAAGGACATGTTTATTTTATTTCTTATTCGTTTTCATTAAACATTCTCGGTTGTGTTAGCGAGTCATTTATCATGATATGGTTCTTTCACAATCATCGCACATAACTTGGTTGTCACATGACGGAAGAGGTGTGTTCCTGAACGATCCACACATATGTATGTATGTACATACATACGTACGTTTAAATTAGCCATCAAGTAACGCATTTTAATAAAAAACTGCTGCGGAAAAATCTCTGATAGAGGACACTTGTTCTGAACGTAATTTATTATTCATTTTCTATACGTATGCACATACATATATTGTTCACAGTTCTCTGTACTGTCTATGAAGGAAAGATGGAGCTTTCAAAATATTATTATGCTTTCTCTTTCATCTGATCAGTCAATCATCGGTGTCAATTTTAATATATATTCAAGTTTCACTTTGGACAGATGATGATAATTCTTATATCATCTTATGGAAGACACTTAATCATGACCAACCTTGACGCCCGGGGCATTTGTTTAACATTGTAGTACTGCTGTTAAACGATGATATGATTATTGTAAACATCACACAAACATACATACAAACATGGCGATGAAGCAATGCATGGCGCCTCGCCACATACTTGAAATAATATGTACTACATACATACATACATACATGTCTATATGAATATTATCCGCGTTTCTAACAAAATTTACATTACATTACATACATTCAAACATTATTCTAATACGTAATCACAATTCAATATATTCCAAATTTGGTTGTTGGCCATTGTTGGATATGAATTCGGCCGGGTTTGGTAAAGTAATCACGGAATCACGCACAAGATATGTGCGTGGGGCTATGCGTGCCAGTGTGACCTTGTGCGAACGTGGGCAGAATCACTATAACACTCTTGTGATTTACTGAATGGGATGTTTTACGGTCGCATAATTATAAACTAAACAAATGAAACACACATCATCGTACAAAGAAATCATGATGCTTCTTAGTCAAATACATAAATTATCAATACAGAAGCTAGGGAAATATTTCTTCTTTAGATTCACTATACATATGTACATACATACATACATGCATATATGGAGCAAATATATGTTCTTTCTTTTGAAAACAGCGCCAATAGAAACTATTTGCCTATTAAATTTACATAAATCATTAATTAAAAACCAATATTTATCTAATGTAACATTCCAACAACAATTAAATTCGCATTAAACAACAGTTATGTACATATATTTGTGCTGCAATAACCAGAGCGAATTACAAAACTGTACTGATTATTAGTAAAAAGAAACATAAAATATCTAAAGTTCCTTATAAGATTGTATTTTCGTTTAAAACAAAAAAATAGTAACATAAATAAAATATATTTTGAAATAATTCTTGGTCGTTCTTTATGTTTGGTTTTATTTTATTTAAACAATGGAAATATCTAAACGAATTTCTTTTTTTTCCTGCAAATATCGTGAGGAATATCTCCATTTATTTCAACATAAAAAAAATATATGATAGTATATTTATGTTCAATCAGTTTATTTATGATGCAGATCATAAGAATGCATTTATAAGTTGTAAAATGCGTGCAGTACTGTAGCAAATAAGTGCCGCAAACTAATTTAATTTTATATTGCAATAAAGGCCTTAGGTCACATTGCAAGTTTCATTTGACACAATTGCACAATGGGATTATTAAAATGAGGTGAATACCCTTTTCCAGGACTGTACACAATTCAATTATTAACATTTAATTAATTTCCTTTACAAGCAACAATTGATAAAGAATGATTGAAAATCGTATTTCATTTTGCGCACACAACCAACTTAAATCAATATATGTACGTATTTATCGCATTGATTACGAGTCCTTGATATGTGTGTGTTTTTTTTTAAATTGTGGCAAATCGTTGTAAAACGTAAGAATTTTAAAATACTTGACCTAACACAAAGTTCGATTCAGATTAGTTCAAAGGTCTTCATAAAATCAAACTAAATTAATGATAGTATTATTTTTTTTAAAAATGACCTATTTCCTATCATTCATAAGACTTATAAAATATTTCGCATTCCTACTATAATATATTTAATATATAGGACTATACACACTATATGACCAATAACCATTATTTAGCAACCACACACACACACACAGAGACAGACAAGGTATTGTTATAAGAACTAAAAGTGTGAAAACACACAATGTAAATGCGCCGTGAGGTACATGCTTATATGCTGTCTATTACCAGGTGATAACAAACGATTTATTGAGCGTATCGACTACCGTAACAAGTAACAAGATGGCGAAACATCCGATAAAATGGCCGGTATTGTGTATAACGGACACTTGGAAAATAAAATCAAAGTTTCTCATTGTTTAGCAACATCAAATTTAAGAATATACCTATGCCGTTAGTGCACACAATTGCAGTACCTAGAATACACCTTCGAGCACTATAAATCTATAATAATCAGTCGAATCTTTTGTTTAGTATCGTGAACCGCCGCCAGGTTCATCTTGAATTTAAGTGACTTATTGTTTTTACTGTAAAAAAAAAATGCGTTTTTCAAGAATTGCACAAGGTGTGTTTTACTGTTGTTTGTTCTATGACTATCATTAGTAGATGCGTTAGAGCACGGTTTATTTTAATACGAGACGGTGAGTAGGTGTTGAGGAAATGCTGCTGGAGAACTCGTGTATTCATTGATACCACTCGGCTAGAATTAGACCGGCATGGCACACATGCTTAGGTACTTGCAACGATGACACATTCAGAAGAATTTCAATAAACTTACACTAGACTATTATTAAAGTATAATACATTCCAAAACTGAAATACCACATGAAATAGACATTTTTATGAACGCCATCATGCATTATGATATTATTCATCAAAAAAGCTTTGGAATAATCGCGGATTACTGCACAAATAGTCTAATGTACGTGAGAGGAAACCACACAGCACATTTCGTTGTTTCATAACATTTATAGTATGATTATTATTAAATGGGGTAAGATAAATAAATGACTGCTTCAAGAACGAATCGCTTACAAGGAACGTGGTCGTATTGCATTGGTGCATTTCTGTAAATTTGTGTGTGTGTTCATATCGTATTTATAGATCTCTGTGTCCTAATAAAGAAATTAAAATTGTTGTAATTTGATAGTTTAGACTGCAAGGACACTACTGAAACCATATCATTATCCTTGCTCATATTAGTATTATTATAACTGATACATAATAATAATACAACATATGGTGTTTGCTACACCATATTTGTTGTAACTTAATAGCGAGATGTATGAGGTCACAGTGCCCTTTTTACTGATTATACATTGAAAGTGCAATGTTTATTTAGAATTATCCCTACTGGAGGAAATGTTTAAAAGTGCATACGTGCGTGTTAATAGACTAGTACTAAGTGTTGACACAGTCTAAATATAGTATTTGAAGTAAGATGTTTAGCCCGTTTAGATACTTGTAACACACACACACACACACACATCTGCTACTGAAAATATTGATGTAGTAGAGTATCTAATGTTTCATTTGATTATCTCTAATAACAGAAGGTATCAAATTGTAATTGATTGGATGAGGTTAGTTATGCACACGGTCCCCTGATAATTGGCGAAATAAACACGGAAACCTGATATCACCGATGTATCAACGCGAACCAGATTATTATATTACATAAACAATTAAATCAATATATTATGCTCGTTGATATTGACTGAAACGCCCACAAAAATCAATATGGAGTAACACGAGATTCATTGGCAAAACATATATGTTTGTGGTTGTAATTCGAATCATACATTTGTTTTAATCCTATTTTGTGTTCAAGTTCACATTTAATTAGAATCAAAAAGTCTATTTTATTTCAACTAAAAATGTCACTCTATTTTTGACTAACAAAAGTATTGCGGTAGTAGTACAAACATTAATTTAATATGAATGAAAAATGACTAAACTCTTAGTTATGGTAACGAATTCGTTTGGTTTTCTTAGAAATGTCAAGAATTGGTCCCCAAAAATAGTAGTAGTGGTAGTGCTATTTATTTGACATTACGTCAATGTAACATTTAATTAAGTTTCATGAACCATCAAGATAGTCATTCGGGTCGTTATAAACAAGAAGCCTGTTAACATCTAATAGGTAATTAGATACGCTAATAACGAGAACTAGTTCTTGAATACCAGGAGAGCCTATTACACACATCAGTGTCCCAATTTTTCCGACCGCTACGCGTTATTTGCCCCGCGATTTTCATCATTCAATTAAAACGAACTAATTAATTTGTGTAAAAATCAATCGATCAAACCGTGATGCGTAACAAAGAAGTGTTAATCATCGTTCGAATGAGATCGGTTACTAGATCAATCATTACGCTTAAGTATTGATGGCGGGTGGCTTCGTATATCAGTTGCCTTTCTCTTGTGCATTTAATTATCTTACGATATCAATCGACAGCAAATCAATTTTTGTTTTTTTTTTTTTGGTTTTTTATCGCCATACATACTCGTATAATATACAGTGGCTGCATTAAAAATACGAATTCCATTCCAAGTTCAATAATCACATCCTAAATATTTTGTTACACCACTAATAAATTTAAATCATCTTGACGACAGTTTCAAGTGGAAACATAGTAATTAAAACGACCGAAAAATGAGTTGTTTCCCCTCCTCTTCGAGCGATTCATTGTTATTAGTCGGATGCACCCGCCCAAGTTGGAATGCGTCATGAGCAAGAATTTAAAACGAAAAGAACAAACCAAGCGATGCATTTACAATTATTAGTGGGTCAACCGGATCATCTAGTGGACGTTTTTAATTGTTAAATTGGATAATTATCACTGCCCTTTTACCAACACTTGCACTATGCCTCAAAAACACAACTGATCTTGAATAGATGCAGACTCATCTATGCGTATGCGCAGGCGTTTGCCACACATTTATGCAGAATTAACCTCAATCTTAAATACATTCATCGGAATCTTCAACAGCAAAACAATAAAATAGTCTTTTTGCAGTTTATGTTCGAGCGTTACTAGTGGCGCGACAGCATACAAATCGTCGGCATTTGTAGCCTTTTGAAATCAATCGCAGATAACGTCCGTCGGGCCAGTTATGCATTAACCCTTCAGCTTGTCACACGATGTGTGTTTTGTGTATAAGTGACAGCGGTTATGTTGGTCGATCCCTGTTTGATCGACCAGGAAATATCACATTTTCTCTGCGTGATCATGCATAGACACCGCACTAAATTAATCATTTATTAAGATCAAATAATTCTTTCAACCACTAACACTAAAAATATTGAATATTACTCAAAAACTACCTATAGTTAACTATTACATAACTATTGATTGCATTATTCTGGCTGCGGTTTGGTTTCTTTGGGTGGTCCAGAGACAATACTTGCAATGTATGTACCTCTCGCATGCATCAGATGATTCACTAGAAACATTTACGTAAATACTGACTGGTATCCATTGTGAACGTTTCAATTGAATTGTCCAAATTAAGCTTTGCACTTTCTTCACGTTCATCAGAAGATGATACAGCGAATAAATACGGATTTAACATCAAATACAAATTATTCTTGCGTATAAGAAAATAAAAAACGAATGTGTAATATGAAAAAAATAAATTGTAAACGCAAAAATCAATTTAAATCCCAAACCGAATTACGTGTGGTTTTAAAAATGAAAAACCGCCGGTTAAAACAGTATTATAAATAGACTCGTATGTAATAGATACACCTATATTTGCTTCAGCAGTTTTCAACCATTTCAGAGATTTAATTCTCACTGCGGTAGACGTTTTTTTTTTGTAGCGCTAGACTATTTTTGTAAATCCGTTTAGTGTTAAGTCGATTTTAGTAAAGCGGTTTATGTGCCAGTGGGAAAATAAATCTGATGTAATCTTATACGGTCAACACAAGGTGATAATCAACATTTTTTTTTTTTGGGGAAATCAATTGAATCAAACTTCTATAACATGATTTTTTTTTTAATTTCGCGTTACTATTCAATATATTCAATTTAATTATTATTATATATTCAAACATTTTAGATAGAAAGATAGTGACATGTTAGTCAAAGCGTATCAAATTGTTTAATCATACATTTTATCTGAACCATTATCGCCCACCTAAAGTGGAGTCAGCGTCGAAAAGATCACACATAAAATGCGCAAGATATTATTTTCTTTGTCTGTCATACTATAAGGATTAAACTTAAACCACAAGTATTTAGAAATCTTTAATAATGCAATATATGAAGACATCGATTATCGTAGTCATTTGTATGCTAATTTAACTACACTACTTAGCATCTATTGTTAGGATTTCTTAAGAAGAAGAAGAAGAAAAAAAAATAGTTAAAACGATCCACTAATAATGTAGTTTTATTGAAATGTTATTATAATAATAACTGCCATTATTCGAAGAACATTTATAAATTATAAACATTGAAATATAATGTTGAATTCGTGATCAATTTGACCGTTTAGAATTAATAGTCCATCAATTACTTATTAATATAAGAAACGAATATTTTTTAAGAAAAGAACCTATTTTAGATAAATCATGAAGAAATCAAGTAACAAGTTAGTAAATTTAGGAAGGTGTATATTTTTAAAACTGTTTATAATAGACACCAAAGCGATAAATTTCTTTCATGGCATTTATGTTTGGAAAAACGTAATATAAAAGAGTGTACGTGTCAAAGAAATTTATCGGTACACAAATTCAGCTTTGATACAAATGAAAACGCCCTTTTGATATATTAAGATATCATTGAATCACATCTGATCATAAATTGCTTGCATTTGGTTAAATTGAATAGTACAGATTCAATTTGAAGTATGCGTACAGTGCAATCATTGACATCACGTGTGAATGTATTCCAGGAATTTCAGTGATTTAATCAAGATAATCGGAACACTTGTTTAAAAGCTATAATAACAATAGACTGTGATCACTAGCCAGGCTCCTTATACATCTTATTAGATAGGATAGAATTATGCGTAGATTTGAAATGATTGTAAGATAAATCAACGTATTTGTAAATGAATTACAGTTTGTAATGAAAAATTAAATCGTTTGCTTTAAAAGTGGATCATGATGCAGTGATAATTTGCATGTGAACCCATTGGGAGTGAGTGAGTGGAATGGAGATTCGCGCTTGGAGGTAAAGAGATACAGGGCATTTGATAAAGTTCGCAGCAGTCGCAGCATAGTAATAAATCCCCGGCAAGATTATACACAGCACAATAATAATGGCCTACTATGTCGTTTCTTTCTTCGCATCCTGGCAAAAATTCTATCTAGATTTGCATAAATACTATCATAGTTATTGCTCAAACGCTGCTTGTGGTCCGTCTTCTCCACAGCTAATACATTATTTATCTATATATATATATATATACATGCAATTTTGATTAAAGCGAGAATTTTTGGTAATTTATGTCTGGTAGAAAACATTTGTCGGAAACAACAAACAACGACAAGTGCACTTAGATGGAATTTTTTGATCTAGTAGTTAAATCTGAATAGAACAGAAGTATGGCAAACAGTGTAGTGCAGTGTTTGCTTCGTTACGCTTCGATGCTTTTCTGCGTGTGGTCATCAGTATTTTATATACATCTCTCTCTCTAATGCATACACACACACATGCATATAATTATAGAATTATCAAGGAATAAAATGTTTTATGCGTAATTATATACAATTTATATTAAAATTATTCCTATTAGAAATTACGATAGAATCAACTTGATTAACCTTACCTCAAATCCAATCATTCATCTATTTAGGCAACATTTAAAAAAATTGAATTATATTTTACGGAGGAGGTGCTACATATCTATTAGGGTAGCGATAACATCATGGAAAAGCAATCGTTGAAAGAATGGTCAGCCGTTGACCTCATATTATAAACGTACATGCGTACACGCATCTCTCTCTCTCTCTACATTACACCACCAAAGGGTCCGCCTTCTCTCTATATAGTATATAACATATATATTCTATCACCACTTGTAATGGGAAATAAATTTCATTTCAAAATACAAGGATAAACACTAAATTCATAGCTATAATGATTATAATTAATTGAATAAACTTGTTTATTTATGCATTTAATTACTTCATGTAAATTTAATAACACTTATAATTAATTTTCCTCATTTTTAATATTAAATTTTAATCAATCCAATAAAAATTTGCAACTCGCTAGTGATGCATAGAAATTGTGCAATGAATTTAAATTGTAAAAAAAATTAAATAAATAAAAACAACTATAGTTCATATATTAGTTTGACTTATATTATTTATAAACCTATAAATTAATTAATATAAAACAGCGAATAATACTAGTAAATTTATATATTTGTTTATATAAAACATACCGAACATATTTCACATATGCATATGTTTCTCAAGAATTTATAAAATAAACATTAATTTCCTCAAGAATTTCTTCGTTGCGTCATAAATACATGCAAATATTGCTTCATTTAAAAGGAAACATTTATCAAAAAAATGTTCATAAATCATAAATAATAAAAGCGCTTATTATTTACATGAGACAAAAAAAAATCCATAACAATCCAACCCTGATTGTAGACATGCGTAAATCAACAACAACGTGCGCTCAAATTCGAGTACGTAGGTGTAATACTCAACAAGTGTCCATTGTTTAGTCGCAAATGAACCAAAATAACGAATATGTTTTGACTTTCGAACGCATCTTTAATGTAGGACTATATCAAGTAATCTTTAGTTGGCATATTTGAAACATGAAATAAACACTTTCCAGTACCTAATGACCGCGGTGCTATACTACTGTGAGTGCTCCATTACCTTATCAACCATAACGTACCATGTTTTATAGCCTTCTACGATCTAAGCAACGTTTTCTGAACACTATACCTACTCGCCTAGAAACAGAAGAAACAGCAACATTCTTCTAAACGTTTCGCAGCACCACATAGTAATCATTTTCTTTCAATCACGAACACACCCTTGTAATTTCGGTATTATTTTGTTTCTGCTCCTCTTTGTCGCACTACACTGCAGGTTGATCTCTTTTTATACGCTGGGCAATCGTAGGAAATTAATATATGGGAATTAAAGTATGATGAGAAATTTGACGCGGATGAGTGATGTGCAGCCAGAACATTTAGGACCGGAACACGGTTGTGCGGCATTCCTTTCATCTATATATATTTCGGTTGTGTGTACGTACGTCTGTACGTACGTATACAATTTGGACATCATACAATTATAATCGAATAGGAAAACTAGATATTATTTTATTATCAAACTAGACGAACATTCTTTAAAAATATAATTTGAATTTTGATTTTATCTTGTAATAAAAAAAAATAATAATTTTTTTAATAAAAAATCTAAATTATATTTGACGGTCTTTAATCAGGACTGTAGGTGCTAATACCCTTAGTTTATCTGATGGGCTGCCCGATAACAAACAGGTAAAAATATATTAAAACAAGATGTTGAAGAGATTGACTGATAAGATTGATGCTCAATCCCTTTTAGACGAAATTACTTTATTTCTTCAACAGTTCTTCAAAGAACAAAACGAAAAAAAAAATACGTTAAGTATAGAAGTTATGCTTGTTACGATGCATAAGGATTTTATTTTTAAATCTATTTTATTGCGTTGTGCATGCTGATCGAAGCGTATCAACGCATTTCAAACGATTCGAGCAATTATAAATGTAATTGAGTAACACCTTTTAACTATATACTTACACGGGGATTTGTACAAAAACTATGTGTGCGTATGTGTAATTACATTACAGACCGTCAATTATCTTGTTATAGAAACAAACGTTTAGCCTGTGGAACCGTGAAACTAGTCTAAATATGCACGCCTCTTGCACTCAAATATATATATATATATATACATATGTTGTTTTTACGTATGTACATATGATTTGTGTAAATATACTACACCACGAATTATTATTCAAATATACAGTTTCCTAGTTGACGGTAATTCGCCTGTGGGAATTCCCAAAGCACTGAATGAAACTCGTGGCACAAAGATAACTTCATTTTCAATTCCACTTCTTGTCACTAATGGATTTTAATCGAGGATGTTTAACTATTTAACACTAAATTCAGGTTTAAGTAAAAAAAAATGTTTTATTATTTTTTATTTCAGACCAAATATTTGCCAGAACAAATACCGCAAATTTTGCTGTCACGGATGGACATTCAAACCAAGGACAAGGCTATGCATTATTCGTAAGTCTATATGTATATAATCCTTTAATGCGTATAGAAAACATATAGGAATCATGTTATAAATCCGGTATGATTATACGTTTAAAATGCACAAAGAAAATGTTTCAAAGTAAATTAATGCGCGGTTGAGTTAAACAGCTTACAAATGACTACTCAAAGTGAGGATATAGGCGGAACCTATATGCGAATATACCTCTACAAGGTGTAATTATCGTAGATTAATTACTGCTCCATTTACAGCGGTGTGCAGTAAACCGTGTTCGCCTGGTTTCTGCATTGCCCCAAACACATGTCAATGCAAAGACGACACTGGCAAACCAGAGTCTTGCCTAAAAACGGACCAAGGTGCACCAATTCGACAAACACGTTAGTATATACAATCATAATAAATGCTAACTTGTCTTTATAGTTCATGCTTCCATAAATTACTGACTATATGTATGTTTGAAATATTAAAATAATATACCATATTATAGTCAAAGGGCACGATCTTTAACACTGCATATTTATATCTAAACACCTTTAAGCCACACTTTCTATCGAAACAAATAACTATTATTTTGAATGTACATCAAATTGCATAGAGTATTCACATAAATATTTGTTTTTTTTTTATTTTGCAAAATCCGCATAATTTGATTAATTAACGCATAATGCCTATAACATATTGTATTTACATATGTATTTGGTATTAATTACTCGCAATAGAATTGAAATACAACATAATGTAAATGAAACAAGTTATGTTTGCGTTTTTGCTTCATGGTACGTTACACATATCGTTCAAAATGCCGCAATATCTATAATAATAGATGTAGCATGAAAACTCGTTCACAGTTCATTATTCACGCAATGCAGAAGTTAATTGTGGTCATACAAGTGTGAATATATTCATTTAAATAAACTTTATACTATATATATAAATGTGTCAGTTGCATTCTTGTAAAACGTTTTATTTTATTTATTTATATGTATGTATAATATAATATAAAGAATGCATCTGTTTAGTAACATAAATAAGTCGTTTGTGTGTGTGTTAAATATTTAATTCAAAGTCAAGTTGGATTTAAACATTTTAAAAATAAAGTAGTCGCATAGTGATGAAAAGAAATTTAAATGAAATTTAATAGGGTGTTGAAATATAATCATCATTCGCTTGGGATTTTTTTAATTTGGGTTCCGTTAGTGGAGAGAAACGAACAGTAAATCCTTAAATTTAAATTGTTAAACAAGGAGTCGTGCTGGCTTATAAATAAAGTCGATACCAAAACGCCATGCTGGGTTATTGATGTATATATGCGTATACAAAAACCCAAGATGCACAGTTTCTACCGAATAAAATGTTCAATGAGAACGGATCAAATTATATTTATCTAAATGTACCAAATACATGATACCGTGATAATCACGCATCAGACTTGGGCATCGCGTGATGCTATACTGGCGCGTGATTAATTGAAAGACGAGGTGTGAGACAGCACCATACGCGGTATATAGAAATCCGATCAAACATATCGAATTCAGATGCTTAATGATAGTTATTTGTTTAGTTTTACGCCACACGTTTAAATTACCTTACGTTTATTTAAATATTAGTCATATGTAGACTACTAACGTTTTATCTAGACACGGCAATAATTTATATTAAAAATCATTTAAGATTATTTTCAAACATAATTTGTTTCGTATTCGATTTCTATTTTGTTTTACGCGAAATACGATACGATAATCATGGCGTTGTCTCAATGTATTTATCTCCGGACAAAACTGACAACATAAGACAGCGCTCCCTATCGGATTTAAACCGCTTTACTACTTGCATAGATACATTTTTAATTAGACATAACATAGATAGATAAAGATTTATAAGAATGTACACAAATACATTTGGCAGCAATTACAGTTTTATTTTTAATTTCAACAACTTAATTTACCAACAAATAATTATTTTAATGGCCCAATAAAATAAAACAATTTTTCAAATTGCTGGCGTCACTACAAAATTATAGTCTTGCAAATAAACGACATTTAATTAATATTAGCTTGTTTAAATGTACCACTAAAAATTGAAAATAACATAGCATGCTTCTGGGTTATTATAGACTAATAATTAAAGTGAACTATTTGATTAATCCATTTTTCCACTTCTAAAACGATATTATTTATGCAACGCAGAAAATTGTAATTATATCGTTAGTAAAAAAACGACAAGTAGCTTTAGACTGTATTAATAATGTAAAATGAAGCAGCTTATGTGGATTTTGAAATGTATGAATATGTAATAAATTTTTAAAACATTTTTAGAAGGTGATAGAAGTTGCCGAGCGATGTGTATGTATGGAGGCACATGCGTAGATGGCCGATGTATTTGTGCACCAGGATATACTGGAGAATTTTGCACGGAGCGTAAGTTAAACAAACATTAAATCAACATAACTAATTACTTTTGCTATGTAATTGATTGCTAGTCGTACGTCAATGCCACACTAGCACCCATACACCGATCGCACAATGATTGATTTCCATTTATGTATTTATATTTAATGATTATTGTGCGTAATGTAATTGCATTCAAATGGACATACATACATACAAGTATATTACATTAAAATGTATGTACCTATTACAATGTTTTATGTTAATAGCCATGTGCACAAAGCCTTGTCTAAACGGTGGCCGATGTCACAGTCCTGACCGATGCTCCTGCGTTTGGGGGTTTACAGGAAATAATTGTGAAATAGGTAAGTACTACATTACATAATCTACTAAAAATAACTATTTCCTAATACAATTCTACGAAAATTTTCGAACCCTGAAATTATTCTATACTTTATTGCCAATTCGTGAGCCTGGTTAATTTTTATTGCTCGCCATTATATAATATGTCCTTTGAATTTTATATAGATATATGATATATATAGGACATTGTGTTTGAGTACTATTTCAGCTTGAATAATTTGTTTTGTATACAACAAATTGATTTGTATAATGATTATTTAGATCACCGAACAGGTCCTTGCTATACAGGGATCAAAGGAGCTTTGTGTATCAATCAACTTCACGGTGTAGTGTGTACAAAAAATTTATGTTGTGCGTCTGTGGGTAAAGCATGGGGTCACCCATGTGAACACTGTCCGACTCACATGGAATGTGAACATGGGTTTTTAAAAAATATACGTTCAGGCGAATGTGTAGGTATGATCAACCATAATATAATATATGATATATGTATTATTCCTCGTAATAAAAATATAAATGAAACACGAACATCGTAGACATTGACGAATGCGAAGCAATACCCGGTCTTTGTGAAGGAGGAAAATGTGTCAACAATCTAGGATCGTTTACTTGTGAATGTCCTGAAGGAAAAGCTAGAAATCCAGACTCTAACCGGTGCGAGGATCGCGATGAATGCCTGGACGATGATGTTTGTCGGGATGGACGATGCGTGAACACAGATCCTGGGTTTTATTGTCTGTGCAATCCGGGATTTATTCAAAGTCAAGACCGAGCGTTCTGCATTGGTACATTGAAATCATTATGTTTTAAAATTTCCTTTAGAATTTTTGAGTAAAATATAAGCAATGAGAATTGAAAGACACAAAGAATTTCAGATGGTCGACAAGGGTTGTGCTATACGCAAAGAACGAAAAGTGGCTATTGTAGAAATCCACTTCAGAAGCGTCTGTCGAAAAAGGATTGCTGCTGTGGGGTCAATATGGGGCAGGGATGGGGTGACGATTGTATGCAATGTCCACAACATGGTGAAGGTAAACACCTCTATACAAACACCATTGTGTACTAGCCAGAAACTTATCCATTTTAATATAGATGAACACAGATACCTGTGCTATGGAAAAGCTCTAATTACTATAGACAGTCAAACTCAGACCAAAGATGGCGACAAAAAGAAACCCTCTTCCATTATAAAAATCGATGAATGTGCTCTACGTCCAGATATATGTGGTCCCGGTGAATGCATCGATACCGTTGAAGGATATGAATGCCGCTGCAAACCAGGATACCGACAAAGAGATTCACATGCGTGTGAAGGCTAGTGCGCATTGATTTTATTCCTTATACCTATTCTTCAAACACCCACTTATAAATAATCATTGTAGACATCAACGAATGCCGCGAAGGAAAATGTCAAGGCGGGCACTGCACTAATACTCCCGGGAGTTTCACGTGCATCTGCCAGCCGGGATTCGACGTTTCTCCGGATGGATCTCGTTGCACCGATCATGACGAATGCGCTGAAATAGGCATGTGCACAAATGGAATGTGTATTAATATGGATGGTAGTTTTAAATGTCAATGCAAACCAGGATATAAGCTATCACCAACAGGACATGCTTGTATTGGTAAGATAACATGTTTCGAAAAACAAACAAAAATTTATATTAAAATCATCGAATTTTCTTTATCAAAATACGTAATTTTGATTTAAGATATTGACGAATGCTATGAAAACCCTCGTATTTGTATTAACGGGCAATGCGATAACATCCCTGGTTCCTATACATGTATTTGCCAACCTGGATTTACAATCTCGAACGATAGAACATTTTGTATAGACTTGGACGAATGTTCAAACACTGGTACGACTTCAAGGCTAAAACTACAATGACCACAATAAACACGAAATAATCTGTTTAGGCATGTGCAATAATGGAAAATGTGTCAATATCGAAGGCTCATTTCGCTGTGTTTGCGATTCCGGATATCGCCTTGGCTCAGATGGTAAACACTGTATCGACATTGATGAATGCTCTAGTAATCCATGCCAGCATGGAAAATGTATTAACTCCCCAGGCAGTTTTCGCTGTGAATGTCTTCCAGGTTTTAATTTAGGTCCCGATGGTCGATCGTGTTTAGGTAATTTATAAAAAGTGTTTAAATAGTTATAGAGCCTCACTTTTAAAATCACTTCAGATACTAGACGAGATTTGTGCTACTCGCAATACAAAGAAGGACAATGCTTTAATCCTACATCAATGGCAGTAACGAAATCCAGTTGTTGTTGTTGCACAATTATTTTCGGGCAGCCAATGGGCTGGGGAACAAATTGCCAAGCTTGTCCAATGCCAGGCATTTCAGAATTTGATCGATTGTGTCCTCATGGTCCAGGAATGACTTATAATGGAGATGATATAAATGAGTGTGCACAAAATCCGAGTATTTGTCAAAATGGTGCATGTGAAAATATGATTGGAATGCACAGGTGCATTTGCAATCCAGGTTACGAAGTGGATGAAACAGGGAAAATATGCACTGATATAAACGAATGTGAACTAGAGGAATTGGTAAGTAATAGTTTGAAACTAGTATAATAAAATATTGAGCGGTGAAAGGACTAAAGAAATATACACAATTTCATATTGAATTGTTAGAAATATTCTCTAGGTTTGTAATGGAGGACAATGTAGAAATACCCCAGGTAGTTTCCAGTGTATATGTCCGTCAGGTACTCAACTAAATCCTCACAATCACGTCTGTGAGGATATCGATGAATGTGACGACCTTGGGCCTGAGGCCTGCTTTAACGGCGATTGCGTAAACGCATTTGGCTCATATAAATGTGAATGTGATCCTGGTTCAATTCTTGATAACACGGGACGAATATGCATTGGTACTGTCACCAAGTTCATATTCAAATAAAAATGAAAAGTTTCCAATGACATTTTTGATATTGTAGACAACAGAAAAGGCTCATGTTGGACTCGGTTGGTTCGCGGCCGATGTGAAAATAATCTACCGAAATTATCATTACGGTCGGAATGTTGTTGCTCTATTGGTGTCGCATGGGGATCTCCGTGTGAGATTTGTAATCAACATGAGTGTGATTGTCCGAAAGGATACGCAAAAGTTGATGGAAAAACATGCACAGACGTAAATGAATGTGATTTAAATCCGGAAATATGCCGAGGAGGTGGAATTTGTGTTAATACAGATGGAAGTTTTACTTGTACTTGTCCGCCTGGACTTACGTTAGATACCACAAGTATGCTGAGAATATCATCACTAATTTACCTTCAAAATCAACATTGTGTATATGTATAATTTTTGTAGAAACGTTATGTTTGGATCAAAGACAAGAACAATGTTTTACTCGCTACAAACACGGTCAATGCACAAATCCCCTTGAAGGTTTATACAACAAAAACCTCTGTTGTTGCTCCCCAGTGGGAAAAGCATGGGGTGGTGATCGTTGCGAGGCATGTCCAAGACCAGGCACTACATCTTACCAAGAATTATGTCCCAAAGGCGTTGGATTCCTTGATCGAAAAGACATTAACGAATGCACAGAATTCCCAGGCATGTGTGGAAATGGGCGATGCAAAAACAGCATTGGAAGTTACAATTGTAGATGCAACAAAGGATATGCGTTGGATGAATTCAAAATCAAATGCATTGGTAATTCATTTGATGTGGATAACCACGTCAATCAATGGTGGATTTATAATTTTCATTGCAGATATCGATGAGTGTAAAATAATGCATGGTGTTTGTGGAAATGGTAACTGCCGTAATATACCTGGAGACTTTGTTTGTGATTGCAACGAAGGATACAGGACTATGAATATGATGCAAGTTTGTATGGGTAGGTGTCATCTGCAAGATCTAAGCAAGCAATTATTGATTTCCTTTTGGATACATTAGATATTGATGAGTGCGAAGAAAGTCCTGGGTTGTGTCGTGGTGGTCGCTGCATCAACACGGATGGTTCATTCAAATGTATATGTCCTCCTGGTCACGAATTAGCTCCAGATAAGCAATCCTGTAAAGACATCGATGAGTGTTCCAGAACTAGCGGTATTTGCTCAAATGGTGTTTGTGAAAATATGATGGGAACTTATCAGTGCGTTTGTGATGATGGATACCAACAAACTGGATTGAAATCACATTGTGAAGGTATACTTCTTTTTATTTATATATAAATTAATTAAGTTGATTTGAATTCAATACAATATATTTGTGTGTAATGCAGTAAAACAGAATTTGTAATAAAGGTAAGTTTCAATAAATATGTACTACTAAAGTATGTCATAATTATTGGAAATATATAGAAAATATATACTATTTCAGACATTGACGAATGTGAGGATGATAATGGTGGATGTGAAGACGTATGTATGAATACTCCCGGAAGTTATTCATGTGCTTGCGGGTAAGAATTATCCCCAAACACTTACCAAACAAATGGTACTAACTCCCATTTTCAGAACTGGCTACTCATTACTACTTGATGGTCGAACATGCATAGATGTTGATGAATGCCATGAAAACACTAGAATTTGTAATGGAGGAAAATGTATGAATACACCTGGAAGCTATAGATGCCAATGCACAGATGGTTTGACCCCGGGTCCAGGAGGAACTACATGTTTAGGTTTGTTTTATTAAAAAGGCAAACAAAGATATATTAAGCAATTATAATTTGGATTGAAGATGTCGATGAATGTACTCGTCAACGAGATATATGTGGCAATGGAGATTGCATCAACACATTAGGGTCATTTCAATGCCGATGTGAAGAAGGATATTCAGTTAAACCAGATGAAGGAGCAGCTTGCTCAGATGACGATGAGTGTGACTTGGGAACATATAATTGCCATTTAAACGCTGACTGCATAAATAACCCTGTATGTCTAACCCATTATTTTAATGTTCTATTAGAAATATATGAGATTTTTTTCTATCCAAGGGATCGTATCAATGTCGTTGCCATGAAGGATTTACTGGCAACGGTGTAAGTTGCAGAGATATAAACGAGTGTTTGACCAATAATGGTGGATGTGACCAAAATGCGCAGTGTATCAATACAGAAGGCTCATTCAAATGCAGCTGTGATACTGGCTTTAAAGGGGATGGTTATTCATGTACAGATATTGATGAATGTTCTAACGACCCCACATTATGCGAAAATGGTCAATGTTTGAATTATCCTGGCGCGTTTAGATGTGAATGTGAAATGGGATTCATGCATCCCGATGAAAGAAACGATCAAGCATGCATCGGTAAAGTCTTCATTTATATAACCAATGCTTTTATGAATACGAATAACTATTTCTGTTTAGATATAAATGAATGCCAAATGTTTACGAATTTATGTGTGTTTGGACGTTGTGAAAATATATTTGGAATGTTCCGTTGTGAATGCAATGATGGATATAAATTAGATGGTTCTGGAGGGAATTGCACTGATATAGATGAATGCGAAAGTCCTCAATCGTGTCTATATGGAAAATGTACAAATACTCAAGGAAGCCACAGATGTGATTGTCCCCCGAATTACGAACTTGTATCTGCAGGAAATGCTTGTATTGGTAATGTAAAACTAAAATATTTTATTTTCTAAGCTGCCAAACTCAATGTATTGATTCCTGAATTTCTTACTCAGACAAACGAACATCACGTTGTTACTTAGCGATAGATTCCACCGGACGGTGCCATGCCGACACTTCAGATTATGTAACAAAAGCATCTTGTTGTTGTTCTGTCGGGGCAGCTTGGGGCCCGCACTGTGAAAGGTGTCCTAGACGAGACAGTGAAGAATACGCGGAACTTTGCCCGGGTGGCATGGGCTATAGGCCCAATGCGATAACAGTTGTTCTGGAAGACATTAATGAATGCGAAGAACATGAAAATTTGTGCAAAAATGGCCATTGCACTAACACTTTCGGAAGTTTTATGTGTTCCTGTAATGAGGGTTTCCGTTTAGATGATACTGGCGCTATGTGTGTCGATATCAACGAATGCGTTGAATTTCCAGATATATGCAGTATAGGACATTGCGTTAATGAGGAAGGAAAATATCACTGCGTGTGCCCTGATGGTTATATGCCTATGCCAGGAGGAAGTAAGTGAAATAGGTTTTTTTTTAATATTGAGTAGTTTAAAAATAATAAAAATAATTCATAGAAGAATGTGTCGATATGAGGAAAGACATCTGTTATCTGCACTACTCTCGCTACGGTTGCTCAACGCAAATGTCTCAAAACACAACAAGGAAATTATGTTGCTGTTCCATGGGTCAGGGTTGGGGTCAACCATGCAGACAGTGCCCCATTCAAGGCACCAGTAGGTATACAAGGCAAGAATTCAACATTCTTGTCCCACGATTTATCCAGAAACATTTTATGTACAATCATTAAAATTAAATTGCAGATGAGTATTTCACATTGTGTGGTCAACGGCCAGGTCAAATTGTGAATCCGATGACTAATGAAACGAAAGATATTGATGAATGCTCGTTGATGCCAACAATGTGCAGTCATGGCCAGTGTATGAATACGCCAGGTAGCTTCGAGTGTCAATGCAACCGGGGATACATCTACGATGTAGACTCTCATCAATGTATCGATGATAATGAGTGCCTAAAAGTACCAAGTCCATGCCAAGGAAATGCACAATGCATAAATTTACCAGGATATTTTGAATGCAAATGCCCGGATGGTTACAAGCACGGGTTGAGTGCACGAGATTGTGTAGATATAGATGAATGCAATGAACGGCCAAACATTTGCGAAAACGGCATTTGTAAAAACTTACAAGGAAGTTTCCAGTGCGTTTGTCATACTGGATATTTACTTACACCGAGCAGAGATACTTGCTTGGATGTAGATGAATGTATCAGACATCCAAACACTTGTAACAATGGCACTTGCGTTAATATGGTTGGAAATTATAAGTGCCATTGCTATCCAGGATTCAAACTGAGCTCCACTAATGATTGCATTGATATCGATGAGTGCCATATGATGCCATTTCTCTGCAGAAATGGAAGATGTCGAAACACAATCGGGTCATTTTCTTGTGAATGCGCAACTGGATATGTGCTATCGGCAGATAGACAACATTGTAGAGATATTGATGAATGCATTGAGGTAATCATATAATAAATACTAAAACTAAATTATGCCTAGTTAAACTTGAAAATTTTAGCGTCCGGAATTATGTCCAAGTCCAGGAAAATGTCAAAATCTTATGGGTTCCTATATCTGTAGCTGTCCGGAAGGTTACGAATTAAGTGCACTAACAAATATCTGCGAAGACATTGATGAATGTTTAGTCAATCCAGGTATATGCGAAAACGGAGTTTGCACAAACACTCAAGGTGGAGCATTCTGCACATGTCCAGAAGGTTTCATCCTCAGCCACAATAACATGAAATGTGTTGACGTTCGTCAAGAACAATGCTACGACAAATTCTTCCGAGGCCACTGCACTCAACCAAGAGGAATGAACATAATGATGAAAGAATGTTGCTGTTCTAAAGGCGCTGCATGGGGTCGATATTGTAAAGAATGTCCTCGAGAGGGGACAGCTGAATTTTCGAAATTGTGTCCAGAAGGGCCGGGTAGAATGGAGACAGGAGAAGATTTAAATGAATGCCTCTTTATGCCAGACGCTTGCAGTGGTGGTGACTGCATCAACACTGATGGCTCATTTAGATGTGAATGTCCAATGGGCTACGTATTGGACTCATCTGGCCGTAAATGTGTGGATGAAAATGAATGCCATACCACACAGAATATATGTGGGAATGGAACATGCGCGAACGTAGATGGAGGCTTTGAATGTTCTTGTAATGAAGGATTCACGCCTGGACCTATGCAGGTGAGTTATTTTATCTTTTATTGTGGTTCGAGTGAAGCAAAATTACGTTTTAGGTATGTGAAGATGTAAATGAATGTTTGGAATTCGGAAACCAATGCGCGTTTAGGTGTCATAACGTGCCTGGGTCTTATAGATGTATTTGTCCGTACGGATACGCTTTAGCACCAGATGGAAAACATTGCATAGGTAAATTATTTCGCCCAATCCAATCCAATCCAAGCCAAAATTTTTAATATTATATTAAATTAATTTACAGATGTAGATGAATGTGTAACACCAGCAAACAATTGTAAATTCCAATGTAAAAATCTAATTGGAACTTTTATGTGTGTCTGTCCCGAAGGATATACACAAATAGGAATGACTGATGATTGTAGAGATGTAAATGAATGTGCAATAAATTCAGGACTTTGTCAAAATGGAAGATGTTTTAATTTACAAGGAAGTTATAGATGCGATTGTTATGAAGGCTTTGAGCCTAGCCATGACAGAAAAACATGCATCGGTATAACAATAACGATTTTATTTTATTTAATATGTATGTAAGTACATGCATTTCTTTAGACCGTAGATTAGGCTTCTGTTTCCGACAATTAATTCACGGAAGATGTACTACTCAAACCGGTGAAATGAAACAAGTTACAAGGGCCAGTTGTTGTTGCACCATGGGTGAAGCGTGGGGACCCCAGTGCCAAATATGTCCACCAAAATATTCAGAAGAATATCAGGATATGTGTTTAGAAAGTGGAATATCAGTTGATGGACAAGGTAATTGTTTTAAATATTTAGAGTTTTCGTAAATAAATATACATCAATTACAGATATCGATGAATGTGCAACAATGCCTGATCTATGTCGAAATGGAAGATGTATCAATACTATGGGATCATATCGGTGTGTATGCAGTAGGGGTTTCAAAACAGATCCAAGTGGAACATATTGCTTAGGTATTATTTTCTAGAAACGACAACGTTTACAAAACTAACGATCACTTAATTATTTCAGATATAAACGAATGTCAACAAAGTCCTTCTCCTTGCAAATTTTCATGCCAAAATACCGAAGGTAGCTTCATATGTTCTTGCCCTGCAGGCTATGTACTCAATCCAGATGGCGTCTCCTGCAGAGACATTGACGAATGTACAACTGGAAGCCATATTTGTCAACATGAATGTATAAACACACAAGGAAGTTATAAGTGTGCGTGCGAGAATGGTTACAACCAAATAGGGGACACATGCTTAGGTAATTTTACGCAGCTACTGAATTAATTTTTTTACAACTCTACAAAAATTCTAGATATCAATGAATGCACGGAGGAAGAAGGAATTTGTCCAAAACCTGGAAAGTGTATCAACACTCTCGGAAGCTTCAAATGTGTTTGCCCCAGGGGCTTCAAATTAGATTCTACCAAAACATTTTGCTTAGATGCGGACGAATGTGCCGATGATACAAAATGCACACAAGGATGTCAAAACTTAGTCGGCGGATATAGATGTGGGTGTCCTGAAGGATACGTGAAACACTACTACTACAACCAATGCGTAGATGATGATGAATGTCAGAATAGTCCGTGTGGGTCTACTGGGAATTGCATCAACACCAGAGGAAGCTATCGTTGTGGTTGTCCAGAAGGCTACCAATATGATTCAGCTATACAAATATGCATACAAGTAATCACTTCGGAGAAATATAATTTTAATGTGTTTTATAATTTAATTTATGCCAGGTAAGCGCGGGGTGTGTTGGTGCTCCATGTGTATTCGGTTGTACACAACTAGGAGGCAATGGTTTTAGCTGCGACTGTCCTCAAGGGTATCAACACATTGGTCAAGGTCACTGCCTCTCAACTATATCTCCAATCGGTCCTGGGTATGGTCAAGATATTGGAAATGTCCCAGTCTATCCGATAGAAGGCGAATACAAAACCAATGACAAAGTTATTTCAAATGAAGGATGTTTCTCGTGCAAAGTAATTTAACAAATAAATTAAATTGAGTTATTAAATTCTTGTGAAATGAACAAAACAGGTAAATGGACGACATAGACGGGATTCCAAAGCCAGACCACGCACAACAAATCGATACGAAGATGTAATACATCTATTGTTGAAGCGATCTCCTATGCGACACCATAAGAGACGGCACCATCATGGCGAAGAGCTAGTATTGAATATTAGTCTATCCCAAACAAAGCATCGAATGAGAATCATCAAAATACAGCCTTCAGTGAAGGTATGAATACATTCTATTCGATTTTGAATTTGAATAATTGTTTATTATTTTTTTGACAGAGGGATATAGAGTATACGATAGTTCGCGGTAATGAGCACAACAAATTCGAGCTGATCAAAAAGCATGGTGTTTGGGCGCTACACTTTAAGCGGCGTTTAAAACACCAAGGCGCTTTTGATATTATGATCCACGGTAGAGCAATGAATGCGACGACATCTGTTGTACACAACGAAACTTACGAGAAACCACTGACTTTAAGGGTACGACTGGTTGTTACCGAGTAGCGATTATGGTCAAAAAATTAGCGAATTTTATTGTAGTCGAGTGGGGGCATTAGAAAACTAGTATCGCTTAATTATCTCTATTAAATATCATTACGTGCATGTGTGCAGCTGGGCTGGTTATTGAATACATTCCAAAATCAGCTGACAATAAATACTTCATGTATAATAGGCTCCCCAAAACTTATTTTCTAGCGCCGCCACTGATATCTTGTTTAGTAGGATACCGATGTTTTTTATTAAATATATGTAAGAAATAACGAACTTGATTTGTCGCAAAAGAGGATTCTGGTTCATTTTAAAAATGGCTGTAATTTTTTAATAAATGATGCCATTATTTGATGTGTTCTTGTATATATGCTAACATAAACTTGAAGAATTTAACAATTCATTTTAAAACTTGTCCACAAACGTTTTCCAAAGCAGCCATTTCAAAAATCAATGATTGGAACAAAACAAATTGATTTCAACTTTCTCCAAATCTAAAATTAAAAAAAATCGTTTAAATTCTTCATGATTTATCAACAATTCTATCTTAATTACGTACATAAAAATATATATGTGCAAATAAAATCTCTTTGTTTAAATATAAGCATTGTTGTTCATAATGATCACTGCCCCGAAATCAGAGCATAATATAAACAGGATTTAGCATCCATTTTAAAAGCAGACATTCCAAATATTGTATCATAATACGAAACGATTTTCAAAAGAAAAGCCATAATACTATACTCGTTTTATATTAATGCTTGAAAGATTTTTTTATGATATCAACATACATATATATATATACAAGTTCTTAGTTACCTATTTTATAGTAGTAGTAATAAAAATAATAAAATAGCTATGCTTCAAATTTTGATATGTAATATATTATTAACATTAACAAGGAGACATCTTATATGTTTAAGCGATTGTTAAATTATTTAAAAATTGTATTGATTATAATTTTTACATTTAATCATAATAAATATAATAACGCACTTTTATTATTTACACATTTACAAATGTCAACGACAATAATATAATATTTACATAGTGTATATGTCTAATTTTGTTACTTAAGACAAAAAAAAATATTTTAAAGAAACTAAATTGTACAAATAAATAAAAATTATTTATTTATAAAATGTATGGAAAACTGCCGCTAATAAATAAGAAAAACCAACATTTCTTTTTGCGTTATTCGAACCTTTGCAAAGATTTGTCGTCGACATGTATTTTATTTGAAATCATTTTCATTTCAAAATTATGTATTTTACATACACATGTGCAATTAATGCAATTGCCTCTGGCAATGACCGGGGAAATTTGTATTGGAATAAATTACAAGATTCATAAAAACAAATCAATATGTCAACCAATTCCTACAAACAATTTCAAATATTACAACGTAATTTCGACTTTGTTCGTATTCATTACGGAATCAGAATTCATATCGATAAAGTTATTATGTAAAATGTAATTTAATGCAATATCAATTATTAGGCACGAAATACGCATCTATTTTTTTAGGAACATTACCACTATTAATGAAAATACAAGTTAGAAATCTACTTAAAATAATTAAATATTATACTGAATTAAGCGTATTAAAGTGTTCGCTAACAAAAATGAAATGTATACCTACGTATATATCATTGCCGTAGACAAGGTTTTACTTTTACATTCACTAACTAAATAATGGTCTTTAGGAAATTTAATTGGGTTGTACTGCAGAAATTCCGCGTAAACCGCGACCTTTCATAAAATTCTATTATTGCCAGAGCACTCTGTCGTAAATGGTTTAAAAGCAAATAGAAAATTCGAAACAAAAAGCAAATATTTGGCTTGATGTACAATATAAAATTTTAGATATTACTGTTTAGTATCAAATTGCAGCAACAACAAATAAAAAAAAAAAGTTAAAATAATTGAAATGCGAAATAATAAATCACATAGCACAATCACAACAAAAATTCACGGCCCGCTCCTCCCAAACCCATAATTCGCGGAGGTCCTGCGGTAAGCCAACTTGCCCCATTTTAAAGCCTTCGTCGTCGACGCACGTGTCTTTCTTGCGGCGAAGGATTTTTACGGTAAACGAGCGCGGTTTACACTGCATCATATCGTACCAACAAGTCCGCGATGTGCATTCAACAGATCGAAGATACCTGGGAAAGTAATCGGGTCCCAGATCCAGCCAGCGGATTCTGGATTCGCATTCCCACTGTCGCGTCGGTTTCGCTGCCCGTTTCACCAGATCGCCGTTCCGCTTGAAAATTGTGTGTTTCGCTTGCGCCAGGTGAGTCGTCTTCCAGGCGGGCAGGTCACTGACGTCGGCAGAGAAATGATCATCCACGTAGAATGACGGAGTGTGTGTGTTTGGCGGTGCGCGTTTCGTTGAAATTGAATCCGCTGGTGGTGAATCGACCTCTGTCGGTTGCTCGATGCTCATGTAACGCGAATTATATGCGGGGCCTAGAATTTCACTGAGAACCGGTGGGGGGATCTGGTTACACTTGGCCTTTCGGCGGTTTATCGAGGCGGAAAAACAACCAAACACTAGCGATCCTATCACTAATAATAAACAAGTATAGATGGTTTTTTTCAGAGTAAACATGGTCACTTGTCACTTTGTGTAACAGTTGAAGACGTATGTATGTACATACATACATGAGACTGGAAATACGTGGAGGTCTTTGATAGACATCGACCGACCGACCGACCGATCAACTTCAACATTTATACCATGCTGCGAGGATGCATGCAGGTAGTCGTATTACGCGTATAACGTTTTATAACTTTAGCGTGAACATTTCGAGTGTTTACTTTTACAGTTTACAGTTTTACGATTAGCCTACGGCTGTTGCACACAAACTGACTGCTATACTTTGCTCGACCCAAACGTCGATGGATATTTCAAACAAGTACTAACTCTCACTTTTCATTTCCAACTACTGTTAATTACCTATTTTGCTGCATGCAAATACTAATCTGCTTGCTTATTTGTGGAAATTATATAGTATACGTACTAATACACACAATGAGGATATTATTTTTATATTACCAAGTAATAATTACACTTTAATATTTTTATATTCAAATATACTGTAATTATTTGTTAAATTCTCAAAGAAGTAAATATCTTCAAAAATGATTGTTCTATATGCAAATTAAGCAATAGCTGCATACATTTAAACAGTAGTCATTTATTCGAAATGAATAAACAAATTCAAAGGTGAAATAATAATTCATTATTTGATGCAAATCTCAATATAATATAAATAAAATATGCTCGACTTCCACTCTAAAATATAATTATTTTTGCTTCCTTTCATTATCATATATAGTGATAGATGTCTGCATAATTTTCTTTTACTTTTCAAAGGCATTCATAGTTTTAATATAAACCGGCGCCGTATATATTAGTTTCTACAAACAATCCTAAAACTATTGAGTTTTCCAACTGACATACATATTAAGTAGTATTTACTCAAGATTTTATTAATATTTCTACATTTGAGTCGCATATATTAATTAACTATTCTTATAATTCGTTTTTAAACAATGACCTGGGACAAATATATATTACACTTTGACAGCATTTCCCCTTACTGTCCACGGTACATTTGAGCACTAAACTTAGATATAAATATATATATAACTATTTAAAAAATTAGATTATAAAATAAAGAATGACATAGGTCAAAAATTAGGTATATATATATATATAAATATTTATTAGATGAATTCATTTATATTTATTCATGAAATCAGATAATAAAATAAAGAATGACATAGGCCAAAAATTGGTTTTATAAAGGGTCATATTCGGTATAATTGTATTCCCTATTCGAATTGTTTATTAGTAGGTGCGTAGACTGTTCGTCTCAAACTACTAACACTGCGTATTTAAGCAATAATGCAAGAATACTTAGAAAACGCGGATGACGAGATACTATCAACGAAACATATACAAGATGGACAGAGTGATATCCAACAATTTTACGCTGGATCTTCGATATTCATCACCGGCGCTTCTGGTTTCCTAGGAAAGTTATTGGTAGAAAAATTGTTACGAACATGTTCGCATTTAACACATATTTACATCTTAATGAGGGAGAAAAAAGGTAAAGCAATTGAAGAACGATTCAACGATTTGTTACAAAATGTGGTAAGTACGAAAAATGTAGTCTGTGTACAATTCAAACACCATTGTAATTGTTGCAGTACGAGTCAAATTATTTTCTTCATTCTCAGATCTTCGATAAACTACGCCTTGAACAACCACACTTTACTACAAAAATATCATTAATCTTCGGTGATTTAGAACAATCTAATATGAGTCTGTCCAATTCTGATCTAGAATCAATTCGATCAAAAATCGATGTGGTATTTCACGTCGCAGCGACTGTTCGATTCGATGAACACTTGCGTAAAGCCACGAATATTAACGTCAGATCAACGAAATGTTTATTGGACATCGCAAAAACCATGCCAAAACTCAAGGTCAGGAAGAGTCAGTTAAAAATGTTGCTATTCCCAGCAATGTGTTATTTATCTTTCAGACATTTGTTTATGTTTCCACTGCTTACTCAAATTGTATTCATTCGGAAATCGAAGAAAAATTCTATGACGTTCCAATAACTTTCGATAAATTGATAAACATTTGCGATAGTTTAGATGACTCTCAATTAGAAAAAATTACTCCCGAGT
Organism: Nebria brevicollis; assembly: GCA_944738965.1. Lineage (NCBI taxonomy): Eukaryota > Metazoa > Arthropoda > Insecta > Coleoptera > Carabidae > Nebria > Nebria brevicollis. The sequence continues at coordinate 9,630,159 of OX122906.1, forward strand.
ATGTACAATTTTCTTAATTGCCTTTGTTATTTTGGTATATGTATATGATTTTTCGAAGACTTATAGGGAAATGGCCAAACACTTACTCGTTCACTAAAGCTATCACGGAAAACCTAATTAAAGCTTATGGGCCAGATTTGCCTCTAACAATTGTACGACCATCAGTAGGTAAGCAGAGTCGAGAATTATTTAATTAATGCGGTTGTGTATGTTTCTGACGTGGAACAAACAAAGCTGTACCTTCTTTCTAACTTTATTATACGTCAAATAATGCTTTGTTACTTGATTATACAATGTGTACATTACGTTATGTCACAAATAAACAATCGATATTTCTTTTCGAAGTGATCGCGACTGAAAATGAACCTGTGCCTGGGTGGATGAATAATATGGTAGGCGCAGGGGGGCTCATAACAGGTGTTGTAGTTGGTTTGATCCATGCTATGTACGGAAAAAATAAGCATGTGATAGATTTTATCCCAGCTGATTACACCATTAACACTATGATAGCTGCTGCTTGGAAAAGGAACGCAATCAAGTAAATAATTCAATGCTTAATATAAATTGAAATAATCATTTGTCTAAATGTTTTTAAAAGGGATGATTCTACAAATACAAACTCATGTGATGGTACTCAAAATTTAGAAAATATTGTACCAATTTATAACAATGTTAGCTCAATTGAAAATCCTTTAAGATTTGGTAAGTGTCGCACTGCAATTGAGAAATATGATCCTTTATATTATATATGTTTGTGTCTACTAGGTAATTTTATGAAAACTCTTTCGGTATATGGCAACGAAACGATCAATTGGTTAAAGTACTGTTTCATATTCATAATTGAAAATCGACTAGCGTATTTAGTCGCTTATTATTTTACGCACCTAATACCTGCACTTCTAATTGATACTGTTTGTATTTGTAAAGGCAAAAAGCCCTAGTAAGTAATTTTAATTATCATATAGATATATACTTAATTTGTTTTGTTCAATTACACGTACATACGTATATGATTTTAGCATGGTAACTCTTTACAAAAAAATTTACAAAACTAACGAGCTCTTGAAGTATTTTATGTTCAAGCAATGGAAGTTTTGTAATAAAAATACGCAAGCGTTATGGAAACGAATGAGTGAACGCGACCAACGTCTATTCAATTTTAATATTGCTACTTTAGATTGGAATAGCTATTTAAAAAATTTTACTTTGGGCATCAGGAAATACATATATAAACATCCTGACGTCAATAGAGCAAGAACAACAACAAAATTAAATTAAAAACGACACATTTTGTTTATAATTATGTCACTTTAGCTTTGCTGAAAACTTTTGTTGTTATATTTCGCTTTTTATATTAATTAATAAATAAAACCAGCAGATCAGCCAAGCTGCTTTTTTTTTCATGACTAAATATATTTATATATATATATATATATATATATATATATATATATATATATATATATATATATATATATATATATATATATATATATATATATATATATATATATATATATATATATATATATATATATATATATATATATATATATATATATATATATATATATATATATATATATATATATATATATATATATATATATATATATATATATATATATATATATATATATATATATATATATATATTTAACGACCACAGATGTGCTCTATATTCCATAGGAAAGCTACAAAAAATATACTATGCACTACATTCTTTTCTAACTGATATTACATGATAGTTGTACTCTACGATCTGGGAGACCTACGTATTCTAATTCTGGTTGCGAGCATTTTTTTTAAGCTACATCTGGTGGTAACATCATTTAAGCACTATGTCGTTATATAGATTAGAAATAAGTGCCCTCGACTATATAACATTAACAATTAGTATCCCGCTTAAGATGAAGATGCTTAGATGTGCTTTTGAAGCTTTACCCAATTGCTAAATACTAGTAATTGTTGAAATAGAAATTTAAGTAGAAAATCAGGGATTATTTACAATTATATTTCGTCGTATGTTTATTAATTAAAGAAACTTTATAATTGGATATTAATTATCAATTGAAGCGAAACAAGAGAGGAATTATTTAGGGGGGGGGGGGGCTTGTGTAGAATAATACCCGTCATCATTGCTTTGAGTTACAATATTTAGCATGGCATGTCTGTGGCTGTGGAGGACGGGTGGTCGCGTTACCAAACCGGGACCACCTGTCATACTTGCATACGTGAACATTTAGTGCATGTCAGTTGGCATCAGGACAGCTCGTCCCATCGGGACATATGCCCTTTCCGAACGCCCGTATCGTTGTAGTTGGATTGCTATTTTGGTTGGCGCAGAAATACCAACACATAGATTTCATGAGTCTTATATTTAATAATACATACCTATATGTAGTATGTATGTACTATATTGTCTTTCACAACAAGTGCTTGCAACATTATTTTATGTTTTCCACATGCAATGTAAATATTCTATATGTCGCTTACAATCTATACATCGATGTCATAAAAGTTGCGCATTGCGTAGGGGGCCCAATTCCCATTCAAATTCATAGTGTTTGATAACTTTTTTAATAAATACGATTTAATATCCTTATCTATATAAAAATATACCAAATAGAAATATGTAACAGAGTTATTTGTCAACAATGCCTATGCCAAATTCCACCCCCAATTTAATATATGTATATGTAATGAAATAAAGTTTGAAATTTTTAATTCATTTTTATTTAATTCAAAATCGTCATCTCGAATAATAATTTAGTAAAATTTGATTGGTTGTGCCGTCGTCGTCGTACATGCCGTAGACGAGGGTGTTATTGAGGCAGGGAATGGCCCGCTCCGTAGTGGGGATGTATGGACTCCGGCAGCCAGCAGTCGGCACGAAGTAACGAAACCGCGGCGCGGACCAGAGTCAGTCGCGTTCTTGTATTCGTAGGGTGAGGACGGAGCTACATTACACATCCTCAACATTTGTTTGCCACACGCGTGGCGCTGCTGTACACTTGAAGTAACATGTTATTGTAATCAATCATTGTGCAATGCTTCGTCTACCGTCCTAGATCTCCGGAAACAGATTTGATAAATAAAAAAACAAAAATAGTGAACAGTGGCGCAAAGCCGTAAAAGTGTGTGGCCGAGCGTGAAGAGTGCAACAATGGATCAAGAATATCAAGATATAAATTTCGCAGCCCAGTGCTTGCTTGCCATGTCCCACAGCAAGGATCATCTAATCTTTACTAAACCATTGGACTTATCATGCGGCAATCAGGCGCCTAGAGTAATCCCGCAGAACCAGATTCCGGCGGTGATTGTCGAACCGATTCCAACAATTTACGGAAAACAGGATGTCCGCCCCGTAACAACAAACGCTGCGACTGAATCCTCCATTTACATGGTTGCGCGGATCCTGACAGACCTGACGTGCATCAAACAGGAACCGGTACCGGAGGTGCTAGCAGAATATGAAGGCACCCCGGTGCCGAAAGGCGTCGAGTGCTGCGGAAATAATAGTCAAAACAAAGATGCGAGTTTTATTGCAAAGCAGTCTATCGCGGCAACTTCCGTTGAACCAAAGACAGAAATGGAGATTAATTCGGAAATGACAAGCAACGTTACTGGTGGCGGGGGACCGAAGGGTGGTACCAAATCGAAAAAGTATTCGCGGAAGTCTTCGACGCCGCGAACTAACCCAACCGTTGCCAATAACAAAATGACGATTTCATCGCAGACGACGAGCCCGCCGACACAGATGCGGAAAACTCACAAATGCTCCTACGATGGCTGTCATAAAGTTTACGGGAAGAGCTCGCATCTAAAGGCACATCTACGAACACACACAGGTAAGAAGAAACTTGACTTATGATATGTATGTATCTACTATGAACAACTAGTATTTCTATCTTTAAAATTAATTGACCCATGCCAATCTGGGATCAGGATTATATTATGTATGTTTCCTGTTTTACAACAAAACATAACGATCCCACTTTTGTTAGAAAAGGGTTCATGAAGCTGCTTAGGTATACGTGTATACGTATATATACCAGAATGCAGCAGCGGTTCTAATGCGATATGGTTTCGTTTCTTTGTATAGTAGGTATGTACAGTTCAGCAACATGAACAGGCATCTGGCAAGTTTGCATCAGTGTGTATAAGGCAAATGACCTTGAATATGGTGCAGGTATGGTTGAGGGGCGGTGGGTTCTAGTGGGCTGCTGCAGCAAGTTCATCGTCATCATTTTCGATTGTTGTTACTACCGCTTGCTAGTTTCCGTCATAATTGCATTGCACTTCTTTCCTGTTCTTTGTCGTTTCACGTTAGTTTGTCTTTCTTTCCCGACAGTTTGTTGTTCTATTTTCAAACACTACAATTGGATTCTATCTATACTTAATAATTGTTTCTATCTCGTAGACGATCATTAAATGTTATTGCAGACTCTGACTGGAGCAAACGGTACAGGCAACTTGGAATACCTTGATATATGCAGCAGATTTTTGCTATTATCACTATACAATATACACAATCCTGCGCGTATCGCGTTTCAAGTAAATGATAAGGTACCATTAGTAAATTTTCCTAGATTGTGTTGCTTATTTAGCGAGTGGTTAAATTATGCAAAGCGTAAAAGGCAAAAGTGGAAGGAAAGGTCATATTTGCATATAAATACTAACTACTACTACTACTGAAATATGATTATGAATTTAATACTTGTGCAAAACTAGGTTGTTTCTGCTGCAGTCTTGTAACAATAATATAATTAAATTCCGTCGAAACATCTCACGAAAGTGAACGTAAACAATTTGAATAATTTCATCGTGAAATATAAATAATTTATATAATTCAAGAAAATTAAGTTTCTTCCTGACATCAAACGCTTGTTTTGTGTGTATCATTTAGATATTCGCTAGGAGGATGGCGCGTGGGTTGTTCGTAAACAATCGAGTAAAGCGTGTGCGCGACATTTATCTTCAACGCGGCGAAAGAGTGGAATGAATGAGGTACGTCGATAACCGGTTAATAATAGTGTTTGATAACGTAATTGTACTTTAAGTGGAATAATTGGTGGCGCATCGATCGTCGTTACCGAGTCATTTACAAATGACTGCCCGCACATCTAATAAATTACGGTTAGCGTGCGCGCCACTGCTCGATTGGCCCTCCTCGGACTTCAACTAGCCTCACTGCGTCTATGGACCATAAGCGTCGGTTTCGGGATCAATTTTCAATATTTATTCAAACAACAAATACATCTATTTTTCATAAACTGCAACTTGTAATTCCCGTCAGCGGTTAAACGGTTTGAGCTTGATAAATAATCAAAATGCAGAATTGCGAGATCGGCAATTCAAACGCGCCCTATCGCAAGAGAGAACAACAACACACACACACACACAATGAGTAGTGTTGCATGGTAAATAACAAGACCGCCGCACCGTCGTCATAGCATAGAGTGCACAGCTGTGTTGTATGCATTGTAGATGACGGGCTGAACGGCCTGACATTCACAGAAACCCATGCACAATCATTACGACTATTGATTGTTTGGCAACGCCTACTCGGAACGCACTCAGCGTAATTTAGTGGTGCATATGACCGCCACCGCCACTAAATGCATTTGATCGCTTTGATCACTGCACCTAATCATCACCAACAATTCCTTTGCGTTCATCAAAAGTTGCCACTGTTGATTTTAACTACGTACACTCTAACCATTAACGAGTTTCATTAAATTATCGCGAATAATAACAAACTTTGCTCACCTATTATCCATACGAAACATATCCTTTGTGATGGCAATGAATTTGTTAACTAAAAGCCAATTATGCACCTATTTCATACAGACACACACCCTTTAGAGGTTTCAATTTTGAGCAGGATCGAGCGACAGGCCTCCGTCCGAGACACATTACTAAAAGTGTATAGAGTATAAATCTGCATTAGTCCAGTTGACAGCTCGCATAGGTATATCTGCTACGAAACGATTTCATTACAACGAGATGTCGCCGGTGGGCGACTTCGGAATTAATTACGAGCCACTTCCGCATACAATCTCCCATTACGTAATTGATAGCCAAATCCAGTACCTTATTTTCTACTCTATTAGTACATTGCTGCCTAAATTAGCGTTAGCAACTCATACAAACAATGGCTTTCATAAAATAAGATTATATTTGAGAAAATGCTATTCGAATAGTGACTATTCGTTGGAATTGAACGTAAATTTGTCATGTGTAGCATGACTTGGGAAAAAAAAAAGAATTGCCAAATAATCGAAAACACAGATTGAGTAAGCGTCGTCGACGCGCTGAAAGGTTCCAGTGATGAGTCAATCAATGTTATTTATTTACGAAGCCCCCAAAGCAATATACGCATAAAATGTTCACGGTAGAGAATCGTGAGAGGATTTCAGTGTAGCACACAGTTATAACTTTAGTTTTATTTCGACAGGTAACGGCCGACTGTATAAACATAAAGAAAAGTATCGCGCATTGTTATTTATTTGCGCGAAACAGTAAATAATATTACTTGCTTATGTTGCGTTTGTGTCGTTTACAGACAACAAAAACACTATCAAACCTTATTAGATAAAAATAACACTGCTACCTATATAGTCTACTTTGCTTACGCGTTATATACAATTCAAAGAAACATCATAAATCGCTACAAGCAAATTAAGACCGTGAATGAACTGAACCGTGTGTCTCTACATACTCCAATTCTCTCTTTTACGCTCGACAAACAAGTTAAACAATTAATAACATCAGATAGATTACCTAGAACAAACTAAAACAACGTTTCCTCGCTTTGGAATTATCTGAGCGCAGGGTCGTTTTTGCGGTTGCCCTATATAACGCCTACACATTGTATGTATGTATATTTCTATACAGAACCGAATTAGATCAAGAAATCCTGTTCCATCCTCACACATATCGATATACATATGCTACGTACGTAATATGTAAATGCATATCAAGTTGCAATTATAATAGGAAACGTTTGTCACAGTGCAATAATTGAAACATGACTCCCATATAGACGCAAAATATAGGGCAATACATATTCAGATTTATGCAAAATTTTAAACGATATTCGGCTTATAATTAAGTTATATTCGCTGTTGGGTACATATTAAAATCATTTAATATATACATATATATATATATAGAGTAAGTCACGTAAAATAATATGATGTTTCGTGCGCAAATAAGTCTCTGTGAACATAAAACGTGACAAATTCGAATTGTTATTATTAGTTTTTCGTGTGCGATGATAAACCCGGTCCTGTGTACAGCGGTACGCGGTCGGAACGCTTTCGGAAAGTTCGGCAGTAAAACTCGCTTGAAATACTATGAAAGCAATGACGACGTAAAGTAGTAAAGACTCCGTGCAACTTTTGAGGGATTCGCCTTGTACTTATAACGTGTGTCTAATATGAAATATTGCGCATGTTAGTGAAAATAAAAAGTATCATAAAACGTCAAAGGTCGTCTAAGAAATGTTTATTTTCAAATAACAATTTCCCATTTTTGTTATAATTTTATTAAAACAAATCAAGGTCCAATAGCAATTAATATGTATGAGAACTTGGATACAATATTTAAATATGGTATATAATACTTTGATTTGCATATGTTGTAATAAAATATCAGCTTAATCACGTGTTATTACGCATTTACTGTTTTCCCATCATAAGTCTCGACTGTGTTTGATGACGTCAATGAAGATGTAGATTATGGACAGCTTGCGTTGGTAAAAATCGACATACTATATGTTATATTCATATTACCACCCGTTAAGAAGCTTGGAATTTATCGATCACACATGTCATATTAAAGGTCCTCCTCACTTACATCGCCTTTGAGCGTCTTCTCAATAAATATGGCTTCATTTCGATCTAGCCTCAAACGTCCATCAACTTTTAAAAAAAGCAAAAGCTTTCCCGTGTGCAGTTTCATGTTAAAATTAAAAGTTTCAAAATCTCTGCTGGTGAATTTTTTAATTAAAAACATATTACTCATCGATATCGACCTTCACCTAAAACAGCATTTTTAATTCAACCCTCTGCAGACTGTTTCAATTAACTCGAAACGCTGACGGCGTGGCGCTGCCATCAACACACAAAACACCACACCATTCGTAATCTTCTACTAATAGAAGAAGCCCTAAGGCTTCCATGACCATAAAAACTCATATTTTGTCACAGGGGTTAATTGTAAATCAGAACGTACACACAGGAAGAAGGGCGTGTATACAGAATAAGACTTGCTATAAAAACATGTAATCTGCTTTTGTTACTAAAACATCTGCAGTGTCCCGAATTGGACTTTCTTCGTAGAAGATTTAAACATTTTTCTCTCAATTGATTTTATTGCTTATTTTGTTTGTTCAAATATTGACATGTATGGTTGATATGATTAAATAAATATAAATTTCAATGAGTACGTCAACATAAATAAGGAATTCAGTAGCAGTTTCCTTATAACTGGAACACTGTATAAAGAAACTTTTCAAATAAAAGTTGTATGAAATATTAATATTTTTCATTTTATATATACATACATATGTATGTATGTGTGTATGTATGGTAAGTGCAGTCATTCCAGAGAGGTTGCAGAAAACACAAAAAAAGTTGTAGAATAAACATGCCTGTATATTTTACGTAAATGACGTCTAGGAAATTAAAAGATTAAATGGTGTATGCGAAGAAGCTGGCTGTTTTGGTATCTGATATGATTCGCAATCTGTGTAAATTTACCCAGTTTATAATCAATAATGCTGTTTAATTAAGACGCTAGCGGTTTATTACATAAACGTTTCAGATGGTAAAGCGCGCTGTTTCACGCAGATTTCTGCTTCATTTGTAAGTTTAAACTTTCTTAATCGATTTGATTGTGATTATAACTTTAAATTACTTGAACTTGAGCGAATGCTACGCTTACAAAAACTGATTTCACAATTATCTGGGAAACGAGCGAGTATCGCGAAACTGTGTTTGATGATTATTTATTCACTTGTTGGAATTTTTGTCGTAAGGTTTCATTAAAATTTACCGGACTGGAAATAATATACATGAAGTAGCGAGCAATTCCATTTGTTTATTATAAACAGACTTTCGTCGTTCGCAGAGTACGGACGTGTTTATAGGTGCTCTGTGACCAGTGACCAGTTATACAACAACAAATAATTGAAACGAAATAAAGTGAATAGAATCTTTTAGTCCAGTATAGATTAGTACGAGGACTAAATATACTAGTAGCCAAGTGCAAAACCTCCATCCGTGGTAGTGATTTGGCTCTAGCCGATTCATGAACACAAATGCAACATTAACCGGAGATGGCACACTCTTAGATGTGACTGTGCCGCATAGCCAAATACAGCCTAAATTCCAGCTAATGGCCAATGAGTTATCTCAGACAAGCATGTTCAATGCAACGCAAAAGTCCCCTAAGCTACAAGCAACAAAAGCACCTGCTGGGAAACGACAAGACTTCTCTACATCTAACACTACTGCTTCGACGCCATACCACAGCCCAGCTAATAGTTGCGAACCAATGCAGGATAACAACGGACAAGAAAAATATCAAACAATTATACGCAAAAGAACAAAAAAAAACTCAGGAACACCGTACAAAAAAATTGTAAAACACAATGAACCTACCCAACCATATATTACGGAAATCAGAAACCGATACGAGGCAATATCGGACACATCTGATACGGATGAAGACGAAGTCACTGAAGAAAATAAACCACCACCAATATTTATTCCCGCTATCTTTAATATTGTTAAGATAATCCAACTTATAGAAACATATATCACCCATCGTGACTATGAATACAAAATAAACAAGAACGATATGAAAGTTAACACTAAAACAGGTAAAGCTTACTCAAAACTTATTAGTGGCCTAACAACGAGAAATATTGACCACCACACGTATCAACTAAAAGAAAAGAGAGCTTTCAGAGTAGTACTGCGACACGCACACCATTCCATGGACATAAACGAAATCAAGAATGAAATAGAACTATGTGGACACAAAGTCAGAAACATACACAGAATGCTTCATCGAATCACTAAAGACCCCATGTCCCTATTTTTCATTGATCTTGAACCAGCAGCAAATAATAAAGAGATATACGACATTACTCGAATGCAAAACGCCATCATACAATTTGAACCACCACATACAAAACGACAAATTGTTCAATGCAAACGTTGCCAAAGATACGGGCACACCAAGACATACTGTAGAAGACCAGCAAGGTGTGTCAAATGTGGCAAAGACCATGAAACAGAAACATGTAACAAAACTAGACAAACTCCAGCCACGTGTGCACTTTGCAAAGGCGAACATCCCGCTAATTATAAAGGCTGTCAAGTTTATAAAGAAATTCAACAACGAAGATTTCCGCCACTCCGCGAAAAACGAATCAGTGAACAATTTCAAAACGATAACCACAACAATAATCCGGAATCTCCACGCCAAACAAACAACATACACCCAGGAACCTCATATTCAGATGCAGCAAAAAATTACGAAAAATCTACGAACCTAACAAACCAAGAATCTAATAACCTCCAAGATCTGATGATGACTATGATTAATGAAATGAGATCCTTTATGAAACAACAAGCCCAACAAATGTTCACACTGATGAACCTGCTCACAACAGTGGTAAATAAAATCAAATAATGGAGAACATAACTACAGTAGCAACCTGGAATGCAAATGGCTTGACAAACCACAGTCAAGAGCTAAGTACGTTTGCCAACAGTAATAAACTAGACCTAATTCTTATATCCGAAACACGCTTCACCGATAGAAGCTACTTTAAAATTCCTAGTTACACGATTTATGACACCAAACACCCTGACGGTACTGGCCATGGTGGCACCGCAATAATTATAAGAAATAATCTAAAACACTACGAACTTCCTAAGTACCAAACGGAAAAAATCCAAGCGACAACCGTAGTTATAAAGGACTGGAATGGACCAATAGTAGTGGCAGCACTATATAGCCCACCTAAACATACCATTTCTGAAAATGAGTACCAAGACTTTTTTCAAAGTTTAGGACGTAGATTTATAGTTGGTGGTGACTTTAACGCCAAACACACGAACTGGGGCTCAAGAGTTACAACAACAAAAGGAAGAACACTAAACAGAGTGCTACAGAGCAATCAAATAAACCATTTCTCCACAGGAGAACCAACGTACTGGCCTACTGATAGGCAAAAGATACCTGATCTTCTAGATTTCTTTGTAGTTAAAGGCATACCTAATCAATATATAAAAGTTAAATCAAGCTTGGACTTGACATCAGATCATTCGCCAATCATTGCAACCATCAGCTCTCATATGGAACACAACCAAAAAAAAAAAACCCTACATAACAGTAGAACAGATTGGGAAAAATTTAGAGACATAATCGAGAACAATATTTCCTTAAACATCTCTTTAAAAACAGACATAGAAATAGACGAAGCTACTGAGTTACTCACTAAAACAATACAAAAAGCTGCTTGGCAATCGACGCCAGTAATAAAACAAAAAACAAAAACATTTGAAAGGCAATCAATGGATATAAAAGAACTGATTGCAATCAAACGTAAGTCCCGGAAAATATGGCAAAACACTAGGCAACCCACCGACAGAAGTAAATTTAACGCTGCTACAAGAAATCTAAAAGAAGCACTACAAAACCTGAAAAACTCTCACTTTGCAGAATACCTAAAAAATCTTAACCCGACTGACACAAGTGACTACTCTTTATGGAAGGCAACAAGAAGATTAAAGCGACCACAAATCTCGATACCACCAATACGAAAGGCAGACGGCAGCTGGGCTAGAAGCCCATTAGAAAAGGCAAATACATTTGCTGAGCACCTTGCACAAGTGTTCCAACCATTTGAAACAAATAATCCTGGACACGACGCTGAAATCCTAACAAACCTTGAAGCTCCCAACCAACTTGCGCTACCAATAAGACATTTCTCTCCAAAAGAAATTCTTACTGGGATAAAAAATCATATAAATCCGAAGAAAGCACCAGGTTATGACCTTATCACTGGACGCACACTTAAAGAATTACCTAAGAAAGGACTATTACTTATAACAGCAATCTTTAACGCCATTATACGTCACGGTCATTTTCCATCGCAATGGAAAATAGCCCAGATTATAGTTATTCCAAAGCCGGGAAAAGACCCGAGAGAAACCACATCGTACAGACCAATCAGCCTCCTGCCCATTGTTTCAAAATTATTTGAAAAAATGCTTCTAAAACGCATCAAGCTAATACTTGATCAAAAAAACACCATCCCAGGTCACCAATTCGGATTTAGAATGCAGCACTCCACAATAGAGCAGGTGCACCGTGTCGTTGAAACAATCAGAACAAGCTTAGAAGAAAAGTCATATTGCTCCGCTGCCTTTCTTGATGTAAGCCAAGCGTTTGACAAGGTTTGGCATCCAGGCCTACTCTTCAAAATCAAGAACACTCTACCACACCCACTGTACAATGTACTCAAATCATATTTAAATAACAGATTCTTTCAAGTTACGTTTCAAGATGAACAGACGACTCTTCACCCAATAAAATCTGGAGTACCACAAGGAAGCGTCTTGGGGCCAACCCTGTACACAATTTACACAGCCGATCTGCCGACACATGACTCAACTACAACTGCAACCTTCGCCGACGACACTGCAATACTTGCCACTAGTAAAGATCCAGTCTTAGCTACTGAACTACTGCAAGAAAGCCTCAACAATATCGAGGAATGGTGTCAAAAATGGCGCATCAAAACAAATGAAAGTAAATGTGTGCAAGTTACATTTTCATTAAATAAAAACACCTGTCCAGCCGTTACCCTTAATAACACAGAACTAACGCAGGCTCAAGAAGTTAAATACCTTGGTATTCACCTAGATAGCAGACTAACTTGGAGAAAACATATTTGGACCAAACGCAAACAACTAAACATTAAAAGACAAAAACTATACTGGCTTATTGGGAGGAGATCTCAACTGTCACGCAATAATAAAATATTGCTTTACAAAGCTATTCTAAAACCAATATGGACATACGGGATACAACTATGGGGATCCGCAAGCAATTCAAACATTGAAATTCTGCAAAGATTCCAGTCGACCACTCTCCGCATGATCACCGATGCTCCATGGTACGTTACTAACACTACATTACACCATGATTTACAAATACCAACAGTGAAAGAAGAAATTCAAAAACACAGTAGCAACTACCAATCAAGGCTATGTCAGCATCCCAACCCCTTAGCAATCAACCTACTAGACAATAGTCACACAATATATAGATTAAAGAGGCGCCACGTCTTAGATCTGACAAACAGTGATTAAATAGCAACAGAAATATAAAAAAGAAAGCGCAGAAAAAGTCAAAACTTATGAAAGTGAAAATAACAGAAGCATCACCACTGGGTAGTGACTTCTACAAGCCAAGCAGTATTACCACATCTGATTATAGACGTTCACGTCTGATTGCAGATAAGATTCAAGGAAGAGAAAAAAAAAAAAAAAAAAAAAAAAAAAAAAAAAAAAAAAATTATAAACAAACTGACTATACCTTGCGAATACGAATACGACAAAAAAAAAAAATAATAAATGGGCGCGGTCTGTTTTACAAAAGTTCTTCCGAACTAGCAAGTTTGTTAGAATAGAATCGATGACACAATAAAAAAATATGATAACCTTATCACCATGATTCTATAACTTCTGCTGAGTTGCATTTGTAGTATAACAAATATGCTCATTTCACATTTAACAAACATACCCAATGGTAGTACATATGTATGTACATACATACCTACAACAACAAATATTGATTGCCATTCATTTTTCAAATGCAGTCAAAATTAAATAATATGGATAGATGTACCACAGTCAAATTTGATGATTTATTGAAACATTTCTCGTTGCGAAAGACAAATTAAATCAAATTTTTTTATTTGCGTACCTATATGTAGTATGTATTTGGTTTCTTGGCGGTTGCGGAAGTGTATATCGCTAGCCTGTTGCGCCATTCGATTTGTCTACGACATACGTCCTTGACTCGTTTGTACGTTCGCGGGCATTTAGTAGTCGACAATCATGTTGCAACTTTGTTCATCTCGGGGTCGCACGTGTTTGCTATATGATGTATACATTGCAACAATCGCGCTTTTTCTGTGTCATCTCTTATTGCAATACGTACTGTTTTATCTCGATACGTTTTTCAATACGACCAAAATTATTCTAGAATTTTTATTAAAAAACGCAAACGAATTTATTTTAATTACTACACACTGCAGATGTTTTCTCGTTGATTACGATGTTTACTGTCCATATTAGGAAATCGCAACAATTCCCTATTTTGCAATTCAATTACTTATAGGTAAAACAGTTTTATACACCCACCTACCCATACGTACACATGTAGTAATGCTGATAAAGGCGCTTCAACTCCCAAACGCATTCAACGAAGAGTGAACTACAGAGTAATGTCATCAGGGTAAATTTAACCACAGTACGCGAATTCAACATTAGCCATCCGGAATTCAGCCGCATCGTAAATTAATTACCAGTGGCGTACGGCCTTGTCACAAAATGCCAAATCAATCTCAACCCGCCTCTACAATTCATTGCAGAAAATAATCTACATACATACATTTATTTAAATGGAATTGTAGCATAAATAAAATGTTTATTAAATGATATTAAATATCTTTATAATTTGGAAATAATGAGTTATTAAAGATCAATTTGAGTTGATGGTAATTATGCAGCTCTCATAGTTGTATGATTACAAAGAGGAATCCGTACGTTTCATATTGAAACTTAATACACCCTTAGCGCAGCATATTGGATGACGCAACTTTCAAAACTAATTTCTACACAGCGGCGCATTTACAAAATTACCACCTTTGCAAGAAGAAGAAGAAATTTGCTGTGCACGTGAACCGTAGGGTCTGCCGCGTGATCGTGAACGCGGATACCCTGCAACTGATGCAGCCAAGCTGCGTACAATAAGTGCTGCAGACATGTTAATTAAATTCAATCGTTGTCTGCATAAATTGGACAGGTAAAATCGTTTCCAGTTGCAAAAATACAATCAATACCCATCGTTTATAGGCCAGAAGCAATACTAATTATCTATATTACACCCCGACGACAACCATACGATTCATATTTAAATGAAATGAATGTTTAATCGGTTACGCTAATGGGTTTTTAAGGTCGCTATATCGAATACCGGTCAAGGCATTTATATTTATTTTTGTAAATGCTATTCTGCTTCTAGTACCTTGTCACTAATTCGACACTAAATTTAGCCAAGTGCTAAGGTATATTCGTTACACATCATTCGGAATTCTAAATTTAATTCCAATGACTAAAAATTCACGCCAACAAAACAAAGAACGTATTTTCATATTCGGGTCAAAGGTCGCGCATTCATTTCAAGGTCTAAAACGTTTTGCGTATATTTTATAATGAATTTACAATTAATAAATTTGCCTAATCGTAATACAGCCACGCAAAATGTCCGACAAATGACAACTAGGTCGCAATTAAAAATTCACAAAAAAATGTTTTTAATGAACTTGCTTTTTTTATTCTACTTCGCGCGTCACAGTTTTTTTCACCTGATAACGCCGTATATTTTTAATTACACTTATTACTCGCCTGTCTTAATTAAAGTACTATTTACGAATATTTCTCAGTACAAAAAATTTGAGTCGCAACGAGTTTTTTTTTTGATATTCGTTCCGATAATTTGCGTAAACAATTAATATAGTTTATTATATTCACATAAGACCTTAATACCCGCCTGTATGTGGAATAAGCCAGGTCCAACCCTTGTCAGTAAATCCCTAGTAATCCTAGTCGACCCTTAACCCGGATATCTCCACAAGAAGATTTGAAAGTCTGCACAGTGCATCAACGGCTACATCATCCTTTGACCAATATACCCAAATACAAAAACGCAATAAAAATAAACTTGCTTATCTCTTTTTCCATACAAAAATGTTTTTTCACAAAGGAAGTTGAAAAATGAATGAATTTTTTTTAAAAAACAAACTACCGTCAATTGTTATTCAAATATCTATTGTCGACTCTATTTTAAACGTAATCTGTGTTACTGCAACTCATAAACGTTCTCGAACAATGCTTTTTGGTAATTTGTTGATTTCACATAAAAAAAAAATGTCGTTCTTTATTTGCTTCAATGTGAATCGATTACGCTCAAAGGATCGTTAAATTTCGTGCTATTTTTAGTTGTCTCAGCCTTGAACTTATTTGAATAGTAAAACTTACTTCCGTCACCAACAAAAAAATCATTACAAATGCCGACCTTGTACAATCATAACAAAACAGTGGGATTTTCAACTTATAAAAAAAAAAGCAGTGGGCATGTTATCGACTAGTAGACCTTTAAATATGAATCGGAATGCTAATAATAGGAATAATGTTCATTAGACCCAATAAACTAGGAGAAGGCACAAGTTATGCCGGTATGCGGGATGTTAAAGACAAAGGTGATAGAAATGCATTGTTGCCCGGCAGCGCAATAATACCCGAGGCACACTTGCGCCATGCTTTGGAATTAAAATATTTAGTGGTGAAAAAGCAGAATGCCTGCAGTCTGCCATCTGGGAATAACATCACACCAGACTCGCAGAACATTTCACAGCGGTGAACAACTAGCGCGGTTTGTGTGACAATTCACAGCGACTGAAGATAAAATAGAATAGAAGCACACTTAAAGAGTTCAAGAAACGCCGTTGTACATACATACATACATACATCAATAATAATAATGATTTATCAATATGATCTGCAGAATTACGAATGCTTATAATTAAATAAAGTTGTGTGCAGTGTTTGGTGCATATAAAACATTGGTAAATTAATATAATACTTATGCGAATGCGGCCGACATTAGACTGTTCGTCAAATTGTATTATTCAAATTATACAAAGAAAGAAGCAGCTGCCTCTCGTCTATGCTTACCTGCAAACACAGATATATCAACGAAACTTGCTGGTCAGAGAAACTTCTTCTTCATCTTACTGTTCAATGAATTTTTCGAAAACAATTTGTTTGTAATGATGGAAATTAATCACCAGGTGCAGGGTGTAGCCTAGTGATTTGGCTCGTCTCCAAAGAACCATCAACCCGTGTCTTTTGGCGGATTTCACAAAGCGCAACTAATCGCCATAAACCAGAGCGGAGAGCTCGGCCGTTGTTCTTTGTCGAGCCCAACTAACGCACGGTTTCCGAACCCAGAACAAGTTCAAGGTTTACTGAAAAAACACACTAGGACGGACATACGTTTCGCGAACAATGAACTGGCATACATATATTGCATTTTCTAGAAACAACGTCTATATGACTGTGTCATAATAAATAAATTTAAATACCTAAATGGTAATTTAATAAAAGTACGTAATTCAATTCGGTGTTTATTATACGGCAAATGCGATGTAACTCAAGAAAAATGTTGAATAAATGATTGTGAATTGCGTCATATGGTGGTTGACGACGCGTAAAAAGAACACCATCTAGTATATAAATATCGGAGGAAAACACTTGCTTTCGGGATCATTACGTTCGCGATGAACAGTTCGTGGTCGTTTTTTAATGTTCGTTTCGTTTGTTTTATGACGGTTTCACCGAAAACGGTGTAAATTAAGCGACTTCATTTTATGGACTATGTATGTATGTATACGTGATCTCCAAGTGTTACCTGCTATGTACATACATACATACATACATACATACGAACAGGAAAATGAACGTTATTTCATGGTTTATACGTGGCTATTACACCGGCACATTTTTCTTTTTAATGCTCCTATTTTATTTTATTTTTTTTGTCACAGATAAAAATTATTTTATGATTGCCAATTAAACTTACGTCAAGGTTTTCTCATTTAAACCTGAAATATTTCTGTACCTGCAACACTGCAGACACTAGACGTTCTTATACGTATTAAAAAAAAAAAGATTTTGTTTTAGTATTATATATGTTTTAGGCTTAAAGTATGTCTGATTTTGAACAACTCATGCACGTAAGTCTAGTTGGCATGCACGAAATAAAATGCAATTTTTAGTTTCAGGTAAAGAGGATCTAACTCTCTTGGGTTTTATACATATATGTATTTTTTCATACAAAAGCATTGCATATCCTTTGAAGAAGAGCACTCAGAAAATGTTTTGGTTTAAAATTGCGTACAATCCAAGAACAGTGACTATTGTATAACCGAATAAAACTGCACGGAAGTGTAAATTAACCGACTATATTACATTACTCTGGTCGAGATCAAAAACGTGAATGTATTAACAATCTACTTATTTGAAGAATATAGACTAGTTTATGCAACTATTGTGAATTCTCTTCATATACCGGACGTATCTATATTTGATGTTGAATTTGATGGAAAGCAAACTATTTTTACACAAGCAAATTGTATTCAGTGTAATCCTATAAAAAAATCAATGTACTCTGCGAGAGAATAAATAGATCCCCTTGGTACAATCTACCAAGCATAACATGATTGTAAAACGTATATAGGGATGCTATCCATCGCATCCTTGATCCGTCAACAGTTGTCAGCTATCGCCGAGGGCCGAGGGTCAAAGCTCCCACTCGCCTCCCCTCATTTGTGCTCCCTTTTATACAAGATGCACTCAAATGGAGTATCCAGCATTTATAGTCAGTTTCACGAGATTTTATACACACCCACACACATAGAAAGAGAGAGCGAAATGTAATTTCAAAAATAGTCAAACATTCGTATACGAAAGTAATAAATATGTAATGAAGGTACACATTTGCAAAACAATAAACTTCAGGCATGTGTGTATTGTTTTTGGTGAAGAAAACCCAACTTTAGACATTATTAATAAAAATCATGTACCACACACAAAAGGCTTTTTCATTAGCGGTCATATTTGGCATACATCGTGTCAATCGGTGGAATTTTGCATAATTCTCCGTTCTGATATTCGCTGCGTTGAGTGTATGAAAAAACAAATGCGCGCACGTTTTCAGCACACAACGTGAATCAAAATCAATATTTGTCCGACAGCATAACACACCCATACTAACACAACATACTATAGGTACTTGTTGTGCGTGTGGTAACATTCACACACACACACTGGTACATTATTTGCACATACATTTACTCACCCACCCTGACTCTTCAACATTTACATTTTGCTTGTACTTCCTACGCTGAAGAGTGCTCTCGAGCCTTCCAAATGGTACCATTCCCATCAAATACTTTTTTATTCCAATTTGTTGTAATATTACTTTTATATGTAATAACACAAAACTGATACCAGTTTTTAATAAAACACATTTTTCAAAATGTATTTCGAAAGTGAAGCGTAGATGTTTTTTATACGTAGGAATAAATATATCTTGGTCAGGTCAACAATTCCAGTAACGACAATTTCGCCAACGATTGAAATCATAAGTCTGAAAAGCGTCTAATTTCTTGTACGTTTTGTTTTTGCGCACAATTGCACAGCAGGCCGTGTCGCAACAAATGAACGTAATTTAGAAAATTTGAAAGTTGAACAAAACGACGGGAAGATAATCGTCTGTACGTCTTCAGCGCCTCATGCATCTTTCCTTCATAAAGGAGAAACACATTTCAAACCATTACTATTTTGTAACAAATCTTTGTAAAGTCTTCAAATATATATTTATTTTTACAATTTGATACTTAATTTAAGTTATATATTGGTAATACGAAAGCATTAATTTCTATACGTCTCAAGAGATTTAATACCTGAACTATTACAAATCGATTCTAGTGTAAAGTACCCTAGGCAATTGCTGAAATGTAGTTTCGCAACTAAATCCTTTGGCGTATCTCGAAAAACGAATTGACGGTTCTTACAAACTAATCATTTTCATATCAACATGAATATATGTTCAAATATCAAACATTAAATGCTCGGTTTAACGCTGAATTACTCTGGCGCATGAAGTGCTTTTGGACGAACTTTAATAATTTAGTTAAATTGAATAATTGAACAGATTACCTTGAAAAGGTTTTAATTGAGCAACTTTGCTACAATTTGTTGGAGAACTTTTTGTATCTATATAAAACAAAAATATCTTCAGGCTATTGTGCAAGCATTCTGTAAAGTTTCCAGCGGTCTTTTTTTTTCATATTTTGAAAGAAACAGCTGGAATGTTTTACAGGCCATTGATCCACGAAGAAAATGCCCAAGTAATTTTTTTCTATATTCTACTCGAAACTTTTGATTCCCTAGAAAGTTTGAGATATTTCTCTTCTCATGAGAATCTATTTTAGGATACAAGTTTCATTCGATAGATTTGTGGGCTAAATTGAAAATTATATCGTGCATGTTTGTTGCTATAAGAGTTGTTTATGATGGCAATGACGTAATAAATAATAACATATGCGGCTGTGTTATCTTTATGTTATTGTTGATGCACTCTAGATTAGCTTAGTTCTCAGGCTAACTAAGCTAGACTTAAATTGCAGTAGGTATACAAGATTAACACTGCGGTTGGTAGGAAAGTGCACTAGCGCTAATCTATTATTTCAAATTTGGCATGTCGTACAATTCATCACATTATGTAAATCTAGTTTTAAATTTGGTTTCCACGTCAGCCATAAAGTGGTTACAGATGGCAGCACTACAGTCGTACATCTCCTGATGCCACGCCATGGGGATATATTACCGGAAGTTGCGTACTATCCACAAACGCCGGAATGGCTCTCAGAACACTGACAAAGACACATGTTTGATGACTAAAATTGTATTAGCGTTACAATCTAGTGCTTTCTTCTTTCCATCACTTGTAAAAAAAGCGTCGATAGTTTCATAGTGGGTCCGATAAAGCCACAATGCAAATGAGGCAAGAACCGCCTGCCGTCGTATTTCGTAGCAAATCCACGATTGGTACTTGGCATCCCTCTTAAAAATAATTGGACGCATAGATCTCTTTCCAGGAGTAACCTTGTGGCCACCTTGCACGAGTTGCATTCCCGGCACGTCGATATTTTATCCAACTCGCACCCTCCCAACCAGTTTGTTCCATAAGCCACCATGTATGTGTGTGTGTGTGTGTGTGTCTTAACACTTCCCCTAGTTTAACCAGCTGCAGAAATGAATTACTTGTTGGAAAAGATTTAATACCTTTTTTCAATAACACAAAGGCGATTCTTTTTCTTTAAGTTTCATTTCGCTATTCGAACCATTCGTATCTACAGATTTGTTTACTGACTTGGAGTGTAATTTATCAAGGCGTATTAATTGATTTATCTCCGCAGCTATCTTGTTGGTAAAAGATTGAATTTTTTAATTCAATTATCAAGTTTCAACACTGCCAGAACGCAATTCACTATGTTGACAATGCAAATATTTTTTGCATCCTGGTTGATTATCAGAATGTCTACCGCCGGTTAAAGTATAGAACTTTTTTCTTAGTTCAATAAAAGTTCTTTTATATAATATGGTTATCGCTGTAATTAATTGATTGATAGATTGCATGTCTGAATTTCCATAAATTATCAAAGTAACTCGATTATATCAACCAATTCAATTAATCTGCATTTCATCATGTTGCATATGCAAATATAGACATTTATTAAAATGGAACAGAACACCGCAAACACCAGTAGTGTCTTATACTGGATTTGTTTTTTCAAATTAATTAATTAAAAATTGTTTAATCATGTTTATTTTACGCAAATATTTCATAAACTAGAATATAATTATACTAAATTCGGGCTGAGTAAGTCTCACGATAAGTAAGCCAGTAGTAGTGCCAACGCATATAACGCGCAGTAGTACATATTTACGGGAAAAAAAAATTTTTAGATTAAAACTCGACGTCGCATTGGTAGTGAACATGTGTCCGCCGAATGTACGTGCGTCCAACATGAAATTGCCAGTTAATAGAGTTAAAAAAGTACGAGTGTATTCGTGGAGATAATCGTTTTCTGATTAAACATCGTTTTAATAGAAATAAACAACAAGCATATGCGTTTCAATGTTTTTTTCTTTTAAATAACTCGTAACCATTGGTTTTTTAACATATTAGAAGTCGAAAACATTTTTTAATAAAAAAATGGTTTATTACGATTTATATATAATTCCGTGAAGAATTTTAGATATGAAATATGAATTTAAAAAACAATATTTAAATTGAATTTGTAGCAATTGTCTAATTAAAAGTTTGTTGACGATGAAGTATATTTGTTTTGTAGAGGCGGTATTTGATATTCGGTTGCGCTGTAGGGATTTAATTATGTGGTCAACTGTAGCTGTTTCAGTTCTCACAGGTTGACTCTTCTAGTCCAGTATTTTCGTAGAACACGAGTTGTTTATTGGATACAGAATGAGATATTCCTCGCACAGACATTTGCGTGAAACACTTCACGGTCTCTGATTTTTGAACGTTATAATTATGTTCTGCTGTTGTTACATATGCTCTATTTCGCATCAGTATGTCACTGAACTATGTAACATTTATGTAGAGATCTTTGAAAGAAACTAAATGATTGTCGGGGTGTAGAACGCAACAATAGCAAAATCGTTTATTTCTTTTTTCTTTGTTGTCAGCAACAATTCTTGCATGGTTAGATGAGCATCGCTAATTTCGCTACGATATTCGGAGTGCAGTTTTCAATCTGTGGTTGTCGTCTTGTAGTATTGCAACTATAGGTGGTTGGTTGTTGGTATTCTTTGTTTTGTGTGTTTTGCTTCCTTTTGGTGGTTTATTCCTTGACAGGTTGACGCGTCGCTCTGCTGAGGGTCTTCGTGCACTGGCAACAATTTGTTTTGTTCGTATTTTTGCTAGGTCAATCTGTGTAGTATTATTTCGAAATGTTTCTTCTTCGTGTTTGATTTTAATTATAAAATGAAAACACACCGAACCGTAAATTGTACAATTGGAATTTGTTTTTTTTTTCGCCAAAACGAGCAACATATATGTGTATTTATTTTTCAGTTCAATTATTTAGCAAAATACGAAAATATTTATAGATATATATATATTATTTATTCAAATATTTGAATAGACTGTAATACATGTATGTAGTAGTGGTTGAGTATCTCTCTGGAATCTACTATCTTTGTTGTGAATCGTTCGTTGGGTGGCAGAAGAGGCCGTACCTTACGCTTGGCTTGAAAATGACCGGCAAATCAAGATTGACATTTAATACATTAGTAACAAAATGCGGCTTGTACAAAACTCGAACTAATACAGAAAACATTGACCAGCGATAGCATTCGTCTACATTCATTTCAGAACACATCAAGTCGATAAGTTCGCTGGGCGAAAAAGCGATACTGACACTGATTGATGTTGGAAAAAAGTGCTTTTAAAAATGGTGCCGTATCCCGAAATTATATCCTAAAAGAATAGACCACTGGTATAACGGTAGCAGGAGGGGGTATGAGAATACCGCTTAGTTGTATATTGTTCCACAAAAACAAATCAAAACTGTTTTCATTAAAAATACAAGTTTCAAGATGCGAGTATCTCAAGGCAACGATATGTTCATTTTGTTTGTTTCCACCAACCACCACCGATGACAGTCTTTGTACGTTGTTTTCTTAAACTTGTCTCATCATACTTCGTCGTATTTGTTTCCACAAATACAAATAACGTCTCTTTCTTTCTTGTTTTTTCACAAAAAACGGGCGCAGTAATTGCCAACAACGAAAATATATTCTATTTCCCTGAGTATAAATTAAATTGTGTAGATATTGAATTCGGATTTTCGCGAAAAATAAACAACATTTAATTGACTTGGTCTCTTAAACGAAATAAATATTTTATCGTATATATTTTTAATTCAAATAAATAAGTTATTTTTTTAAATTATTATTTCTACTGATTATTTCGTATAAAAAAATAGACAATTCAGTATTGTTTGATTAAATTGCATAGGGTATACAAAATTCGTATTTATTTTATATTTGACCAAGGATGGTTTATTCTTAGATATCAACAGATAGTTACATTTATGTAGTGCACTGCTCTGCTGTTTGATTTCCACTTAGGTTTGATTCGTTGAATGTTTACGTAGATACATACTTGATCTTTCCCTCTGATGTCAAACGGTTTTCCACACCGATGTCACCAACCAGGTGCACTAGGTGCACCAGATGCAGAATTAACATGAAATCAACGATTGCCTATAATATCATCTAGTTAAATGATCTAGTTCTCGTAAACGGCCATGCGGAAATAGATGTCATTAAAACAGCGTTGCAATAGTCTAATGTGCATACAGATTTACGCTCAAATTCACATTTCAATTCCAGAAATAATTCTATTAAAAAACCGATTTGGCATTACATATGATTCATTGCGTATCTAGTTCAATTTTTTATTTGCGAAAATAGGCGAACTGCATTTTATAATCGTGTGTCGTCGTCATCGTCGTCGATATTAGCAAAATATTTACCACTGCAATTGCATTTCGTATTTCGCATTTCGCGCTTCGCAATTATATTTCAACTGTAAATATGTACATACATACATACATACATACATACATACATACATACATACATACATACATACATACATACATACATACATACATACATACATACATACATACATACATACATACATACATACATACATACATACATACATACATACATACATACATACATACATACATACATACATACATACATACATACATACATACATACATACATACATACATACATACATACATACATACATACATACATACATACATACATACATACATACATACATACATACATACATACATACATACATACATACATACATACATACATACATACATACATACATACATACATACATACATACATACATACATACATACATACATACATACATACATACATACATACATACATACATACATACATACATACATACATACATACATACATACATACATACATACATACATACATACATACATACATACATACATACATACATACATACATACATACATACATACATACATACATACATACATACATACATACATACATACATACATATGCATGTATGTATAATGAAACAGACAGTTCAAATTCACGGGAATGAATGCTCATGTTGGCGTTATCTTTCCCCCGTTTTAATTGATTATGGTGGCTCTACCATTTGCACATTGTAAACAAGAACCGGATGTGACTATGGGTTGGGACTAATGTTGACCCAGGGCAAGGACACACATGCACTACTGTTTAATACACATGCTCGATATTTCCACCCAAATATATAACATGTTTTCCTAATTTAGCAAATTAAATGTGTGCCAAATATTGAAGACAATTACAAATATTAGCCATAGTTTAATTTTTCTGTCGTAAATGCTCATACATATACCTACATAGTATAACACGAGTGTTGATTTGATAGCAAATCAACCACTCTAGATAATATATCAAAACGGGGTGCTTATGCGATTTAACTTTGTAATCTACGTCTACCTAATCGGTAACAAAATTCAATTTCATTAGTGAGTTTATCCACAATGATGATATCACATTTAAATTGAGTCAATTTTTAATCCTGCCTAGTATCGAAATAAAACTATTCCGATATTAGTATTTGATGTAATGGAATTGCTGTTTCTCCGTATCCATCAGTAATCCATTTCATTTTCCATCTTCTATCCGCAATGATGCGCTTCACTTGGAAATAATATTACAATACAACATTTTCTACAGTCTGTTCAGAATTATTAAAATATTTCAAATGCCATAGAAAAAGATTCTATTATGGTCAAGAAAGTACGGAGAAAAATTCTAATCAAAAATGTTTTACGTATCTAGGTACTTATAATATACATATATATATATAATGTTAGTTGGTGTTTCCGTGAGGTGGAATTCTTCTTTAGCAATTTCTATATGGAGTAAAAGCTGGAGTTGTTGTCTGCTGAATATTCATGTAAGAAATGCGCTTGTTTGTAATGAATGGCCATGCCATGCCATGCCATGCCACGCGGGCTGGTTGCTGGTGAGGAAATGTTTCGTCAGCAAACACTTGTTTCTGTTCACTCATGTGGAAGCTAACGAGGATTTGAATAATTTTTCGCTATAGGTACCGAAAGAAATCATGAATAACAACTACTATAAAACCATCAACACCAGGAAGGCGGGTGTCTATAATTCTTGTATAATACAATAAATAAATAAAATTAAATCAAAACTTTATTCCAGGGGCAAAAAACCTACAGCGTTTGTAACGTGTTAACTTTTATCAAAGTCGACATCAAAGCGCGTTGAAAACCGCAGGCGTTACACCACTCGCATTTCGTTTGAATACAGCGAAAGTATATAACATTTATCTTTTGTACGATTCATGACGTCAAAATAGCGAAATAGAATATGTCATCATTACTAAAAAACAAAATTTCAATGTTATTTTTTAAAATCTGTATTCCTAATTATAATATAATTAGCGCCTGTTTAAAGTTCATATAGCGATGTGATCGCAAAATGTGAAGAGTGCTGTGTTTAAATAATGCATGTGGCGCTCTCGTAAATGATTTAAATTTCGCTAACATGTATCTGTATATGTATACTGTATGCGTTTGGTTCATTACTTATGCACCGTTGTCATCGAGTGGAATGGAGAGAGATGAAGATGAAAAATCCCCGTCTGAAAAATAATGAAAACGTTTTTATAAGCTAAAATTTGTTTTTGTATAAAATAACAATTAAAAACAATTTGATGATTATTGCTATCTACACATCATATAACGAAATTAAATTTCTTGCAATTTTAAATTAATTTGTAGAAAATAATAGTTAGCAAATTAAACTCTATACGAAAAGTTAAATATATATATATATATATAGGTATATTTCCATGACGTGCATTTTAAAATGAAAATTATGAAATTCCATTCGCTTAATACGCGCACACTAGGATTTATTTACGATTAGATATGAAAATTTAATTTTGTGCTTAGCATTTGCTTTGTTGGTCGCCGGCCAATTTCAATTATATTTGTTGAAATATGTCGTCCTCCATTGTCCTTAATGCGTTAAAATATATCACTTTATAAACATGACCAACATTTTATTTTCTTAAAATAACAAAAAAAAAAATTATTAAAGCTACATTTACGTTCGGGTTTAATTAAAATATAAAATACGCTTTGTGCGTAGGTTGGGATTCAGATTTAGGGTGAAAATGTTTTTGAGTTGTTTGTAGATAATCTATAGTACCAATTTTCCAAAATTTGATATTACCTTCAAACATTGCAAAAAATGAAACTCACTTCGCAAATACAAATATTGAAAAATCTCTCCCTATATGGTATTTGCTTATCGAATATATATTTATCCAATGACATTGAGCAATTGATTCGTTTCAGTTGTTTGAATACCGAGTAGGATTACATAAAAGTACCAACTATAAGATACATTTATAGTAACCACTGTAGCATCATAAATATGGTTTGCAAAGTACCTACATACTAAGGCATAAGGTCGATGTACTGGTCGTGTGATCAAAGCTGACCTTGTCTAACAGTAGACGAACGAACAATTTCCGCAGGGGACGATTTGACCTAACAAAATCATTAATACATCGCGTGTTCTCTTTACTCAAATTAGACGAATAGACATTCGTTTTGCTATTTATAAAAACAATCTTAGTTTTGTAGGAGCGTTATTACGTGTATTAGAATTTTCAACCAACTCATCATACGTCATTGGTTTAAGTCCAATATTTTATTATATTTAACAGCGTTCTTATAAGAAAACACATCTACTTGCTATTATAACAACATTGCTAATATATTATATGCTAGTTCTAATTCAGGATCATGCGTAATTATAGTTTCCAAATTCTTAACTTTTAATTTTTTTTCCATCATTATGACGTTGTTTTATATATTTATTTTCGATATATGTAGCTGTTTTAAACATTTACATATTAAGGTCAAGTTCAAATAGTGTGTTGTGTTTATGAAATAATTAAATGTTTAAAAATTGTAAATCGTTTGGTATAGTAAATAGCGACACTGATAATGATTCTATCTAGTTTAAGTGTGCATAATAATTGTCAATTTAACTAGCAGCGCCAGCGCCGTTTTATAAAAAAGAGAGAAAAGTCGAATAATCCATAGCGCTTATTGCGGGCTACATGAGATTTTCCGGTTGAAATAACACTGTTAGCGGGCGTAAACGCTTGCTTGAACTGATGCAATCTGGACCATGGCCCGGAGTCCGGTTCTATAATGCCACTTTAGTCTCAAGTGCAGCACTACGCTAATTTGCCATCTTTCCCAAATAAAATCAGTCCACTGACTATCCCTACTCTACTCCGGTCTCTTTGACCAACCGCCGAACACACAGGTAATGAATATTCCACGTTATTTGATTTCCATAACGTTTTCGTCAAATACATTTTCACATCAATTCCTTACATCCCAAATAAATAAAACTATTGATTGAATATTTTGCCACTTGAAGCAAAATTATATAAATTTCAGAACCATATCGTAGAATACTTGGGTACGCTGTAAAATTAAAACTAAAGATAGAAACTCCGAAATGAAATTAGCGCGATAGAAAGTTTAAACGGGCGTCATTAATATTCCACCTGCTGCGGTGCGCGTGCATCTTATTAAACACCTACCCACCGAACAGCAGGCACATGTGCGCTGTTGTAATTATATTGTAAAGGTTACATTAGGCATTCAATGTCACACAAATTGTTTATTCGAGGTTGCGTTAGTACAGCTCAAGAAACCCCTAGTGTGCTGTATCCGCATTTGCAAAAAGAAAATTTGGTACTACTCATTAAACAGACTAAATAATAGAATTAAGCATAGATTAGTAATCATAGTTTATGAGTTTACATATTTAAATTTATCTCAAGCATATTTGGCGTTGGAAGTGTTTTATGAAGAGGATCGTTTGAATCAAAGCTCCGTTTCACAACATGTAGTGTTGTACTCATTTGCAGAAACTTCAAATAGAAGCGTACAAGGAAAAATAGAGCGAGGGTACACTATGTTTGCTGGATTTTTGTCTGACTGAGTGTGTGTATGTACAAGTACTCCGGTCGATGGAACAACGAGGCGGCAAATAATAAGTGTAAAACTTTTTATTATTAAAATAGTAGTATATGTGTGGCTTTCATTTGATTTGACGAGAAAGATATTTCAATAGTTAGTAAATTTGGGGTACGCCATTGTGTTATGCGAAACAATGAGATTGATTCGTCTTTCGGTGGTTACGAAATTGGAACAAGTCGTTGATCAAGAAAAAGAAATAGAACATAAGAATCAATGGTCCATGGGAACAAAGGCGCATTGGATGCTGAAATAGTGAGAGTTTTCTTTATGCATCTTTCGACCAGAATGGATTGATTTTTCGAAAGAGGTAAACTCTTTCCAATCAAAATCTACATAATATGTAGTTAACATCTCAAATTAAGCTCCAAAACTAATTATGATTTTGGCTCTTTGAAGAGCAACTAACCGTTAAAATAATAGAGTAATTAAGGTAAATATGTAGATAATTATCCCGCTATAATTTTCATAATTATCGCCGACATGCAGGTTAAGTATACAAGAGCCCTAATTCCAAAGCTTATATTCAATGACACTAATGAAACTATTATACGTAGATGATTCAGCGCATAGATGGCGGGATGCACTATCATTGGCCACACAGATGATGGAAGTGGCACGAATAGAGAATGCCAGTGCATGCATATAATTTACTAAAACAAACCAGGCCTGAGCATATATGATAGTGTGCACAACAACAAATTGAACAACGGATGACAATTCCCGCTTATGTATCATCTCAACAGGGTATTGCCCTTCCTGGCGCTCCCGCCACTGTGTCTGGATAACTAATGCTCACATCAATCCATTGAATTGGCAGTACCTACCTAAAGTTTCTGAAACCTCAATTATTTATACGTTCTATAATAAAGTAACCATTATATAGGCTCGACGGTCGCAGCATAAAAATAAAAACGCCCCGAAGGATCCATCTTTAAGTATGGCACACACTGCCTGTGCGTTGTCGATTGTTATTCACCAGCGTTCCGGGTTTTTGGCCGTCCACGTGATGTAACTGGGCTGTCGAACCATGCTCATCTAGCATTCGATCCGCATGATGCCGAAGACTGGCTGCGGACCCCAATGGGGGCTGCAAACGCTATCGTTTCCACAACATCGACCGTTCTCATAACTAATGTAAACTGTAACCCATATTGTCGTTTTCTAAAATGACGTATCCTGGTTGGTTGGTTGGTCGCCGACAACGTTTCAAGTGTCAACTTACGAGCTCGCAGTCAGGCTAACCGACTAACACGTTGGTCAGTGTAGGTGACACCGCTATATACTATCCTTTTCACATTTTATGTCAAAAGAGAGTTCTAGTTCAATTTTATAAAATAGAAAACGACAACTTTTCGTA
The DNA here is from genome assembly GCA_944738965.1 of Nebria brevicollis. NCBI lineage: Eukaryota > Metazoa > Arthropoda > Insecta > Coleoptera > Carabidae > Nebria > Nebria brevicollis. The sequence goes on from OX122906.1 coordinate 9,660,674, forward strand.
CAAATCAGTTTCAAACAGACTTTTAGCCAAACCCTTCTATGGATGGCGTATGGAATAATTGGGAGACTTTAAGTGCGACAATAATTTTAAAGGAAAGAAGTACTCGATATTCGGCTGATTCAGTTGCCCATAGCCAATTCCGAACCGGAAACTTGGACCATTTGGCAGCACTCGTGAGAGTCTCTCGAAAGTGTAATGTACTCAAGGGAAATGGCCACTGAGACGTCCGATGACTATTCCACCGAACACCAGGTCTCTACACGGGAAACTCGCACGACACCGACCCTTTTGATGAACTCATCATGTTTGGAAGTTAAAAAAACCTATTTGAATTTTTTTTTTGCTACAGTTTGATTTTAATTTAGTCTCAATGAGAAATTCATTTGGAAAATTGATGAACTATCTAAAATGAAATATCACATACATACCTATGGAGTTCATATCGCATCATCAAATTGATCAATGGAGTCTGAATAAAAGTACTGTTGAACGGGTCCAGCGCATTCATTTGCATAACATTGTCACACTGTTTTCTATTTAATTAATTTAATAAAATATTTTAATACTGTGGAAATGGGAGCGCATACGATTCAACACGTACTGAAATCGAACGACAGTACTTTTTCAGCGCTTCGCAAGTACGATTTACGTTTAGTCTCAAACATTGAGCGATCAAGCAACGCAAAGATATTTACAATATGTGGCGTAATAATAAAATATTCATGTAATCATGTTGTGAAAGTATTCTTTCTTTGTAAATTGCTATTTTACGTTGTTATCACTTTTTTTGCAAAATGTTTAATAGCTCCTTTGTGTAACGTTAACATTATCATGTTTAATGTTATGTTGGGACAAGGGAAATGTGCACTTATACTATATTACTATAATCATATAACTTTTTTATATACTTATATAGTATATGTCTATATAATTTTTTGTTTGTACTGATTAGACAGAGCTATTTAGGGAAAGCACGTGCTACGTGTTCCATACTCATTATTCACTCCCACATACACATTTCATTTAAAACAGAGTGAAAAGATAAATAAATTTGTATTGGCGATGTCTTTAAATTTTAATCTGCTTGGTATTGTTGCCGAACGGCGTAGGGAAGCGAAAAGCGCCGTAGGAAAAGAAGACCTTTGGGCGATTGTGTCCTAGGAACAATTAAACTTGTTATATGTGTGATGGACATCCGCTAGGATCTTTACGAACTTTGGCGCTATACCCACACGCATACACACACTACAGAAAATGAGACAGAAGTAACAAGTTGGCCAAAACACACACACACACACACACAAGTATTATTTGTCTTGAAATTGTTTGAAAAGAAATCTTTAGGAAAGAACTATTAAAGAAAACAACTTTTAACGCATCAAGAAATGATATTTTATATTTTCTACATACACACAGAGAGAGAGAGAGAGAGAGAGAGAGGGGGGGAGAGAAAGAGAAATATATATATATTATATATGTATTTTATGAAATACTAATAATTGTTTATAATTATACCATTAATTACTGCCGCGATAAAAAACAGTTGGAATGAAATAGACGATTTGATTTACGGATATTTCATTGGTGTGTTGATTTACATGTGTTTATTTAACTTAGTGTAGATTGTGTGATGAAAATTGACGGCCCATTGGTCCGTGGACACCGAACAAAATATTACTTATTAAAGTGCAATTACAGAGGCGCTGCTCTGCAATTCGCCGGACGACCCGGAACCCGGTCATCGATTGTGGTGCACACACCGGAACTAACCGCAGCTTCCGGTTATCATCAATGTTAAATCGTCTGATTTTACTATTCATGTATACATATATAGTATATAGAGTAGTTTCGTATGACTTATTTATAAGGGAATGAATACAAAGAAATTACAATTAAATTAAAACTTTTAAATAAGTGTTATGCATTGTCACTGGTTTCAAAAGAAACCGTACTCGATTGATTCACGCCGTGAACAATTTCGTAAATTGGGCAAACTTTGTTTTAAAAGCGCCGAAGCTCACTGATGAGAAAGCTTGCAAATTAGATGACATACCGTTGGAACAAAAACAAATGATTCCTCTCAAATTTGCTTAGCAAAATAAATTTTCCAAATTCCTACAATCCGGATAACATCCGTATCTAATATTGCATTACCGTTTCACTCGTCCGTTTCAAAGCGCCATTACCCAATCAAGTTTGTATGTTTGTATTCGTACGCATTAGTGTTCCAGGGCACGTGGCCACACATATTACCCAGCAATCATTACTGGAAGCACGTACACACATCCCTAACAATTCCCTCAAAACAACGTAATCAACATTTCACTTTTATAAAGTTCGTTTAGATTCTCTTAATAAACATTTGAATTGTTTTTTATTTTATTTTAGTCTTTCCTATTTTGTTTTATCTTTAAAAGGAAAACCACGTTAGAAATGTAATGAATATAATTGGTTCAACTTGTGGTACGGAAATAAGATTTTCTGGTTTTTGAATAAATTCAAGATAATGTTATTTTATATCTCGATGTTGTTTTTTGTTTTTATATTTCTTTACTTGTACCCAGTTTCTACATAGTACGTAGTGTTCTTTCACAACTAGTTAACGAAAAGTTGAACACTAGATGAATATATAAATACTCAGTCAGTTCATTTAACATTTCTTGTCTCTTCGTTCTCATTTTTCGTATTTCGAAACCGAGTAAAACAATTTGCAAATGATATAAATTTTTTATAGACGCTATTGTAGTGTATAGAACAAAATATAATGTTACTCGACATCATTAAAATAATAATAAATAAATATTGATCACTGAATGCTCGGATTTCCAATTTAGAAACAATCTAATAAAATAATAAGCGTGGTGTATAGTTCTTCTGAGAAAAATCTTTTCCAAGTCGTCAGTTCCAGGAAGAGTTATGACGCAGTCATAAAAATTGCAACGTATGTCAATGATAAATGTGAGCGAAACGCAGGCAATAGCAACAGAAGATGCCAACGATGATGTATTTTTATATGCCACTGATGGCCTTCACCTCCTGTAACACTATTCTTAGACAGGGGCGATCTATCTTTATATATTATTGAAATCTCACCAGTAGCACTTTGCCGAATTGGGAACAACGACCATCTGTGTTTACGCCCGCCAAGATACCGTCTCCTCTTATACTACTCTAGCTCCCTCAGATCTTAACATTTAGTGGCATTTTATTTCGTTTTATTGACAGCGAAACGGTTATTTTATGTGCATATATTGCCATTTATTACATTAACTATATAGTTTTACGCGCATAATGCATTGCGGTTATCAACACACTAGAGTCTATTTAAATTATAAATTGAAATCTGTGAAAAATCCTATTTTATTTAAATGTACTATATATAGTAGCAATATCGTTGTCAGCCGGTTAAGTTCGTGAGTAATTTTAAGTCTGTACCGAATGGTGCATCCAGGAATAACTCGAACGGGAATTAATCCCGACAGGATTCCACCCTAAGCATCAGAAACAATGGGTGGGTTTTCCAGACAACACATTAGCTTGTGACATAGCCCCTAAAGGCAGGAGTAGTCGCATAACAACGAGTCTCATTGATTTTAATATATGAAACTTTACATAGGTGTTTATGCTTCACTGGCTCGCTTGTCTGAATCTGCGGTGAATGTTTGTTTTGTTGTGTGTAACGTTTGATGTAAAAGAAGCCTCGTCAACATCCTTTGAAGGTTTCATTTTTTTTTCTTTCTAGAAAACATTTCATCCTCCTTTTTTGATGTTCTTCCTGACTTGTTTTTTTTTTTTTAAATTGTCTTCTGATACACAGACGCAGTGTTTCTTTAGCAAGTATCATGTTTAACATGTATTAAGTGACCGGTTTAGAGTTAATCTTATGAACACACCGCAACATCAAGACTATACAAAATGTTCACATTGAAATTCATTATACGAAACATAATACTGCAGGTAAAATATTAAATGTAAATGTATTATAAATTCCTTTTGAAATATTAGCAAATTAAATTCGTTTTGAAAGGATGCTTGATGTAGGTAATCCCGTAAATCAAGAGTGTTCGAGGTGAAAATGTTCCCAGTCGATAACTAGCAACATAAATTATTGATTTCATTTAAAAGTTCTATAGAAAACTTAGCTATATAAAGCAAAATTAAATATGAACCGTGAATGTTCAGTATTTGAAATTTAATTAGGAAATAAAATATGTAGTCGAACAAGTCGCGCTCGCGTCTCTTGCCTTGTTTAAATTCCCAGTAAGCCTTTTCGCTTCAACGTATTAAAAGTTGGAAAAGTGGGTGCCGCGTCACCCACCAGCCAACGCAATTATATACAACGCAATTCAGATATTCTTTTTATTTATTTTCATCAAAATCAAATGGAGCAATGATGTAACTGAATTACTCTCAAACGTTATATTAATAATTATTTGAACTTTCAGCAGCAGCGTGGCATTTAATACGATAAACAAGTGACGTAATAAAAAATATGAAGGGTACGGTATATTATATATTAGAGCCCAAGGTGTTTCGCCGCCACTGACAAGGGACATGAGATGAATATTCATGGGAGCGTACGCGGTACATACACGCATAAATACACCGGTATATAGAGTTATAACAAGGTGTTTAATATGGCAGGTAAATATTATGAACAAAACACACATGACAAGAACATTCTATTAGTTCTTCTCCGTAAAGGAAACCCTTATTTTCTATCTTCATTTGAAATAAGGACCAAATTAGACGAATTAATCTCGATTTGGAGCCTATAATAAACTGGTAACAAATCCAATTAAGCAGCCAATTGGACAACAACGCAACGGGTAATACAAATGAACGCTATATTTAATGGCATCTTGTTCCATCAATATAGCGACGGGTGCGAAATCAATTCGGAGTTAATCCGATAAACGGTTTGCCGTTGGATGCGTTTCGATGTGCGAGAGTCGTATATAAGTACGTTTGTACAATAACCCATAGTAACCATTACGGAAAACAAGAAGGAAGATCTCGAAAACGGAAACGAAGTACGCCGACCAAAAAGATTCAATATTGTGGTCAACTGATCGCGAACTGGGCGGGACTGATACTCGCCAATATCCGATCAATCTTTTCTATTTCCTGTTTTGACAGCCGACAATAACTTATTGGATTTATACGATTGAAAACGTTTTTGAAGGGTAAATTAAAAAAAGTCGCTGATTCGATTTTATATCCGCAATTATTATAAGGCGTAGTGAATAACTTTCAATCCGAATTAAAATTGAATAATTTCTCACAAACAGAAATATAAAATTGAATCAAATTTTATCTTTTTTTCAAATTATTTCCTTAAGACAAACTACTTAACTTTTTAATTGTAATTGTCAAAAAGTTCTAATTAGTAAGATTCGACTGGACTGGAATAAGATTTTTCTTTTTATTTAAAAATCAAACTGGCAATTTGTGTGTGTGTGTAAACAAATTGTGTTTGCGAATTATTTCATATAGCGCGGATTTTTGTTATAAGAGCAGCCGCCTACCTATATAACAGATAAGAATTCAATTTCCTACCAATGTTGAACTCTTACATATTTGTGTGTGTGTGTTTGTGTGATTATGTTTCTTCTTCTTCTTCTGCTATTCATCATTTTCGATCAAAAGCCGCGTTTGGACAATATCAATATAGCTTCTTTGCCTCTGGGTGCTCGCCGAGCGAAGGAAAGAGACGGTGGGGATTTGGCCTTTCTTCCATCTTATTTTCATTTCGTTTCTATTTGTTCTTTGTCTGGCTTCAAATGCAGGCATGCAGTGTCGTGTATATATGTACAATGGATTTGTGACAGTAAATAAATGTACTTCAGGCGCAAGTACATTTAAATCTTAAAACTATTTATGAATTGAGTCAAATGTCGATACATCCTGAAGAATATTGGAAATTCTTTTCACATTTTAGATTAGATGCTGATGGAATATTTCTATTCTCGCTCTACCAAATAAAATATTGATTTATGTCTTTTTATTTATTTTTGCTAAACGTAACCCTTCGTCGGTTCATAGCTGTTGAAGCAACGCATGACAACAGCATAAGGGAGACTGTGATGAATGCAGTATACACCAAACATAGATAACACACACAATTGTATACCTATATAAATAAAATATATATTTATTTACTGTTTGGCATCAAAAAGAAATTAAATGACAAGGGCTTTAAATTAATTATTATTAAAATGTTCCAATTAAAAACAATACATATTGTTGCATGGATTTTATTCATTAAAATAGATCAATTAGTTGGAATGCCTAACAATATATGTATGTATAATAGTTCATAGAAATTTCATCCAATTATTTCGTTTGTTTGTTAATAATATACAATTACGTTTTGCATTTTGAATAAAATAATTTATTACGTTTGGTGTCTATGTATGATGTTCTTGATTAAATAAATTTGATGCATTACAATATCTATAATACAGACTAAATATCATTATGCACGTACATACACAGGGGGTGGCACTAGCATGCTTGTCTTTATTATAAATTGGCTCGCTTAACTGAGGCCTTATAATTTAACATATTTTTCAAATTCTTCTCGTATCACGCCATGCCGGAGCAAGTCAGCTAGTCAGCCAGCATGGAACAAGAAAAGAACGTGAAACCGTTATGAATCGATTTATACAGATGGCTAATAATCCGTGGCACCTTCTCTTCGAAATAAATGACTCGAGGTCTGGTCTGCGCGAGAACGGTTCCCGTTTTCCTGTATCTGAAACGCATTAGCGGAACGTGGCTGTAGTTTGTTTAAGTCATCAGTATATGAGAAGGGTGCCTTTCGCATATTTCACTAAATATTGTATGCAGTAAATACAATATTTCTAACGAAATTATCTTTTACAGGACTCGATTATTCATACATGTATTACAAAATATTAGAGTTATGGATGTTAATTTAATATAACAAGAAGAAACTATTTCGACAATTAAGTTTAGTGCAATGGCTCTAATACTAAGAAATGTAATGGATTCTTGATTTAAAATATACTAATGTTGGTGTGTGGTGTGAAGACAGTGAACATCTGTCTCCTTTGTGCAATGTGAACATGTGAACTTTGCATGTGGCAACATTTTTTCCGAACATACATACATACATAAATAGTACCGGCATGTCACTGAAAACACTATTTTTTACACTATATATGTATAAGAGATCAAGTTAGACCTTCACTTGTACCAAAGGTAACTTTTTTTCGTCGTAGTATTATTAATTGCGCAAATTTCAACATGTTTTAAAAATATAGCAATAAACTTTGGTATGAAAAAGTGAACGCGTTCCTACATAAATATTTATTATTAACCACATTTGGTTGCCGTGGTCCATCCATATATGTATAGCATACTAATCAAGGTCGTATACTCAATATTTATTACAGAAACAATATCATATTTATGTATGCATTTTGATTAAAAATGTACTAAGCAGAAGACATATTTGAAATTTCAACAGTGTCGCCTCCGCATTCAGGAGGGTTAAATTTTAAAGACGGGCGCGCTCGCGTATATAAACTGGAATGACCTCATTCGAGCACGATTTAGGTGACGGCTGACATATGTAAATGGTATCCGTGAATCTCCGTTCCCTGTACGGTGTTTTCACGATCCACCACCGGAGGTTAAGATGACGAGCGCGCGCGAGGAAACACCCGCCACCCATACGAAGAGGCACGCAAACTTTTCGCTTTATCGCAGCGCAGCTCATTAGGATCCCAAGGCAGCTTGTTATATTTAGTGAATGTGTAATTACTTTTAATTTTGTTGCTGGTGTTACATATTTCTAGGCTCATAAATAAACTGACGTTGATCCACACTAAACGTAAACGTTTTTTCTCCATCAATTTGGAAAAGGAACCTATTCATATGTTACGAAACACATAGAGGAACTTTATAAATTATGGCATATATTTCGCCAGGGTTAACAGGAAACCTGCGTAAGTCGCATATAAGGTATGCATATGTTTGGAAAAGCGTTTGATTTACTTATAGCGTGATGTATGCCTAAATAATGCATCAAGGTGACCAACAACAAAGAAATATATCTGTATAATCATTGAATAATATATATTCTGTGTCGTGCTATTGTTTTTCAATTACAATTACAGCCATGAATGAAATATATTATTGAGAAATACTTGATTTAGATTCAATAAAACAGACAAAACACGAGTTTGTTTCCAAAGATAGTAAGTTTTATATGGTTTATTCAAATCTTGAATTATTAAATGACCAATTACGTTATTAACATATTCGTCGAGTCTATAATATAACAAGTACCTACAAAGGTACCCCGGGATCAGTATCCGTGATGTTCAAGTGCAGGCGTTGTTCCTTTCGCGCTATTTGCACGTTAACAAAATTCAAATATTTGACTTGCAAAGACGGCGAAAACTCCAATGCACTTTACGCGCACCACCAGTGTTTGTATTTGCAGCAGTGCCAACTTGTTACGAATGAAAATAAAAAGGCACTACCGTCAATTTCATCTGTTACCATCACAACTACAAACTAGTTCGTTTACCCGCCCAATCCACTCCCTGTCTCCTAGGCAGGGTTAATTACGTTTAAACGTCTGTGGTGTTGTTTTTCATGAGGGTTTTTTTTTTTTTGGTGTATTGTCAGTATCTTTTTCTGCGAGGATTGACCATGATGAATTGCAACAAACATTTGCTTTTAAAACTTAAATATATCTGACATGCCTAAATACGCGGCAATGAGAAGATCCATCAGTCTTGACTATAAGAAGCACAATATAAAATTGCCAAATTCTATATTATAATCTATAATTTTGTATAGAAATAATATTTACAAATTGTTATATATATATATATATATATATATATATATATATATATATATATATATATATATATTTGTTATGAGAATTTTTGTTGTTGCGCACGCTTAGAATTTAAGCCAGGTGTAAAACGTACGCTTATATTTATGTGTATGCTATAAGAAATTTTCTAGTGGACGATTATAGTAGTTTGATTACAGACTGTAGTGCACTTTACAGCAATATTAATCTGGTTGATCGGAAAGGATATGCAGGGCAATCATGCAGCTGCTTTGACGTAAAGCAAACAATCGATGTTATTATAAACGTCTCTTCTTCGCAGTTTTGTTTGTATAACAAATTTTTATTTCGATGTTTGCTAATGCATATCGCGGTTTAATTTGAAACGGAGCGATTGAAACTGTAGCAAGTTAGATTTAATGAAGATTAACCCAGAAAAAACTAATGGAAAATTGAAATGCAGAAAATTACAGATTCACTTTTTGAGTATCTCATCAACGTTGAAAAGTTTGTTCGAAGCGTAAATTGAAACTTTTCCAATACTAGAATTTCCAATTACTGAGTACTGCAGGACCAATTCACAATATCCGGCGTATTAAAATCGTTTCCAGTGCAGTCTCCTTCGCAATATACTGTGTACTTTGAAGAAAATTATGAAAATGTCATGGCATAAAGGATTTAATAATATTCTGATGAAAACCAAATATATTCGTAGTGTACGCTGTGTGATTTATTCTTAGACATATGTAATAACTTTTCATTAAAAAGTCTATATGTTACTGTATATGCATATGTATATGTATACATATATAGTGGCACCCGCATGCGACGCTTTTATGAACATTGTATGTACGTATTGTCAGTTTTTCTTCCGCTTATACTTCAACAATCATGAAGGTATATCCGAGTCGTCGTTGTTATTATTACACAAAGAACTCCTTTCATAAATAAAGTCAAGGTCGCATTTTGTATCTCCCTTGTGTAATATTCCAAATACATTATCTGTAGCGTGCAAAGAAACAAAGCCATCAGGTATCGCTCTCGCATCCATTAATTATCATAAAAACAACACTTTTCAATATGAAAAGAGTTGCTGCCTGTCTGACTTGCGTATAACAAAAGCAATCTCATAATATGCTCTACATATATGTATGTATGATGCATATGTATGTGTTTGTTGGAATGCTCAAAATATTTACTGCAAAATTGTCGTCGTATCTCCATTTGCCAGTGTCAATGTGTGTCAACGAACATACAATAGAGACATTGTTTTTATTTTGTAACAATTGGTATTCCCGAGTTTGCCATTGAAAAGCGTTAGATTGCGACGTCACTTAAGTAGAATCAGAGATAAGATATGATTGTATAAAAATTTTCAATTCAAAAATACTACATTCAATATAAACCTGGCACATCCATTCGAAATATCGGAAATATCACACACGAAAAGGTATAAGAAAAAAAAAATAAAAAACGAAATATATCTACTATATACATATATATATATATCAAATTTAATATCGCATTTGAAAGATGGCTAAATTTGATTCGATATCACTATGGCCCTTTTTTTATTTTACGTTTCATTGTGCTTGCGCATGCGTATTATTAAGGCCACCCGAAACACCAGGTGCTTACCATACAAACATCTGCTAAGACAGATTTCTTAAAAACCGCTTTCAAAATAGTCTTTAGAGACCATACAATGAATATATTATTAAACGGGGGCTGATGATTGAAAAATAATGTCTATTTTATGGTGTCAGGATAATATCTAAAACATTATTATGAAATATGAATATGAACACAGACAAAATATAACACGTGTATTAATAAAACAAACATATGTAGATTACATTTAGTACATAATATAAAATTGATATATATTGAATATATTTATTAATTATTAAGATATAAAATTCATGTCGGCGGGCTTACTCCCGACTTGGTCCCGGTAAGACCGCGGCACGTTCTGTAATTAGTAATGTAAAAAAAAATATATGAGTATGGAAAAATACTCAGTAAGTAGCTCAATATTAAAAGTATTAAATCAATCAATCAGTCGGTCATAATTAGTTATGTCATTCGCGGTTTTAATCTCCTCACGTCGTACAAGCCGCACTTGTACAACGGGTACCAACAATAAATCGTGAGTGATCAGCTCCGATACAACAATACAACTTCCAGGTGACAAAACAATATCAGGCCGCCACAACGCATATTATGAGCTCAGTTGAATCAGACGATGGCTTCTCATAACACAATTAACATTAACTAAATGTGGTCAGTTATTACCGATACTACACATTTTATGAGGTCGACTACAAGAGACGATTGCTTCTCATTTAACTAAACAATATGGGGTCGACTCAAAGAGACGATTGCTTCCCATTTATAACAAAATATGAGGTCGACTAAATACAACTGATGGCACAAAGCAACCCATAATAAACAACAGGCCATAAAACATCAAAACACGTCACCAAATATCTCAAAACACCTCTCCAACACAGTGTCCAAGTCAATATTGTTAATCAGTCCATCCGTATAATTATTAATAATGTTTAGTGTACTTATAGACTATAATACAAGTAGTAAGAGCTAACTTACGTGATATTGAATTAATACAACACAAAAATACACAAATACTGAAATATAAAATCAAATAAACAATTTGCTTCTGGTTTGACTTGCAGACACAGAATGATGCTAAAATCAGAGCTTGGGTAGCATAATGCGATGCATATGTTTTTCTAAGGGTAGCGTCAGTAATAAATTAAGTCAAGTGTTTGGATGTCAATCCTCAAGAACACAGTCTTCAAATATTACGCACCCCTGCGCGTTCTCCTCGTCCGAAAAACTCTAACAATATGCCCCATTATTATCAATTTAATTGAACACTGTTAAACCCTAAATTTTGTTTTCGATATTAGCATGATTCCAACAACTCGTGCAATATGCGCAGAAGAAAAATATAAGAAAAACGCGCACCACAAAGTCGTTTCAGAGTTGCTAAAATTATGTTTTATACATTGTTATTCAGTAATATAGATCAGAACAGATTTTTATACAGTAGTTGAAGAAAATTCATCAATTCGCTACTGATATAACGTTAATAGAATAGCAAACACACACACACACAACACACATACACACAAAACTGGGAACTGGGTGTATAACAGAATTAAAGCTCACTTCTTATCGGATAAACGAAACGAAATTTTATGAATAATGCATTTTACACACAGATACGAACATTGTATATAACACAGTCGCTCCGGAAATCACCGGCCATTCACAATGGTTGACTTAGAGGACGTGAAAGTGTAAATGATCATAAATCTCGGCTGCTTTTTCCATGTCGCTATTGTAGAAGAAATTGTTTTAAACAACTTGCTGTATTTTAACAAATGAAATATATGTATCAAATAACTTTATACGTATACATATGTATATGGGCATATTTTATTCTATTTCGTTCGTTACAACCATTAAATAAAGTTCTATAATAGTTAATAGTATCTTTTGTAAGATCGATGTTGTCACTTGTAGCGGTTGGTACTCGTAGTACATATATTTTATTTCCGCTGTTTATTTGTTGGTCACATGCACTCGTTGTTTATTTCATTTCTATGTCATTTGGCCTCCAGAGATATTAATCTGAAAGGGCTACCGCACTCTCGCATTTTGCTTATTATTTACTTTAGGATAAAAAATCTCTCTGCTTTGTTTCCCGTGCTTACTTACACGCACGCACTAAAACCGGAAATAAAATTGTGATGAACACAGCGCGTATGTGTTTATACTTTTTTTGTTATCTCGCCAAACCCTAATCTCTAAACTAAGTACACATTTTATTGTTACAAGAACTCATTTGACAAGAGAAAATATTTACCAGAAAAGAGCTTTTATTAATTTCAAGTATTTAATATGACATAGGTATAATTTCTGAAAATCACTATACGTTTCAGTAATTCCGAAAATAAGTATTTGAAATCGTATTGCTTGCTCGCCCACAAATAATAAGACCAAATATTGTCGCTTTTTCTTCTACAAAAGTATGAAACCGATTTCAATCAAATTTGGCACACATATTGTATAGGCACCCGATTGAATCAATTCGCATTTTAAATCCAATCAATGCAACACTTCAAGAAAAGAAACATTTTTGAGTTTGCCGAAGTTTTAAGAAATGTATCAAGATTATGCGCCAACTCGACACATGTTTATACGTCCTTCGTCGACGGACGGCTGAAAGAAACGTGCCTCGAAAAAAATGTGATTGTAGGTTAAAGTTCGTTCGTATCTTACGTTGCGACGTACGTACAAGAAATACACAAGCAACACAGTATATAAAAACAGAAACAGAATTTAAATTAGAAAGGGAACTCATTGACAATTCAAATTCCGTCTGCTGTATACACTCGCAAGCTCTTAACCCTCCATCTATACGCACCTTCTAAAGGCTGGCATGGAAGAAAAACTTCTCTTATCGCACAAACCATGTCATTAATTTCTCACAAGACATCCCTCCTATATAAGGCAGAAAAGGTCAAGAGCCACAGAATAAAATTGTTTTTCAATCAAAAATCTAGATTATTGTATACATCACTTCCATAAAAAAAAATTATTTATTCCATTAATATTTGTATAACTCAGAAAATGGAATTGTGAAAACAAGTGCCTTTTATTGTGTAACAAGTCATTATGTATTGTTCGGTATGATTTAAACTCGTCAAATGCATTGCTTTTGTGTGCACGATGTTAAAAAAGACAATTTCCTTAAGCTGTTTCCATGAATATGAATATGTACGTACGAAGATTCCATTAGATTTAAAAGCATATTTCTGAGAGAAATGCAATAATGTTCAAAATATCAAACTAACTACGTATTGCTGCAATTATTCGCGCAAATCATTTAATATACTATATGTTTATAAACGTAAACAATTGTTGCTTCTGCTCAGCTTATAAGTGAAATTATAAAACTTTTGAAGTAGCATTAACGTTTAAAATTCATGCAAATAATTGGCTCATTATTATATAATAAATTAGCGTCAAAGTTTGCATCCAGTTGCTGTTTATAAAATGGAATCAGGCGACTTTTTGATTCAGTACTCCAAGAATTACGACGAAAGTTGACAATTTCTATGCTTAAATACCTACTTATATACATATATATGAATACTTTACGTACGGCTAAATTTCACTCGGGGAATAATTCTGCACGTTATATGTAAATGGAAGCGTAATAACAGATTTCAACTTAATTTCATTAGGAGGTCTATAGGGTATAAACGTAGTATCGAAACTCAGTTGCAATATGTCGTTATAGATGCAATAGGAAATCAAATTATATCAAATCTCTTGTCCATTTGATTAATTTATTTTAATTAAGTGTGAATATGATAGATACCCATCAAATCAATTATCAATAGCATTACTAGGATTTAGAAAGTAATTAGATTTTATGTTTTTATTTGCAAGCATTTTCCACCTCATAAAACGATAACATATGAAATGAATTTTCAAAAAGAAAATATAAAACAAGTTGAGCAGTATATAAAGTAAAAAAATAAAATATTTATTACAAATAAAAATTCACACAAAATACACTAATTTGATATGGATTTCTCGTAAAACTAGTTAATTTTTCTTTTCCTTAATCTGTAATCTTTGGGTAAAAAATTTCGCTAAATAGCAATCCGTCGGGGAAAAGCGCTGTAATTTTTACAGCTTAGTTTATTTATTTTTAGACAACTGCAATTATAAATCTCTCTTTAATTTATAAAGCAGCTTTAAAAAAAAACTTTCTCAGAAATGTAATGATTTTTTAGTTCGTGTACGCCTATGGAGCCAAACATGTTGGTGATGCTGTCACACATGACAGATCAAATGTGTCGTTACGCTTCTGGCGTAAAATGTGAACGAACATTTAATTTCTCCTTTTCTAGAAATATACTTGTATATTATATATAACAAGAACGTATGTTTATAAATAATGAATAATTTTAGTGAAAATTAATAACAGTAGGAGAGTTTAATAGTGGGTTTATACAGAAAAAATTAACGCTAAATTTAACATTAGCGCTACATTTAACGCTGCATTTTACTAACAAGAAAAACTGGCGTTTATACAGCTAAGCTAACAAAATTAACGCATGCGCATACTGGTTTCCGTGTTTGACATTTGCAAGTGTCAACTTGTTTTTTGAGGCTATATTTTTATGATTTGCGAAAACATTTTTCCTTTTGCGATACATATAGTGGTTTTCATTTCTTTTAAATAAAAATGGATTCGGAACATGATTACAGAGAACATTTGGCTAATTATTTTGGTTGAGTACCATGGCAAAAATCTCTTATCGAAAAAGGTTCTATGCCGAAAGACTATTAAATTGAAATGATTTTGTATTTTAGTTATATTATTTCGGTTCAATACACTATTATAGTTGATTTACAAGTTATTTCAACTTATGTTAACCTCGGTACCTACCAAAATCGTATATAACAAATGTGAATTGTGTTTGCGGAAAATAGGAAAAGAAACTGGAAGTATTTTTAAATAAAACAATATAATAAAAATTATTTAACTAATATATTTATATAATTTACTCGCTGTCCAACCCAAAAATTATATCCATATTCTTGTTTTGTCTACGTTTCTTCGCGGTTGGTGACACATTTTTCATTAATACGCCAACGTTTTTCCCAAATATATCGGGGTCCTCTTCGGTCCGTTTGGCACTATAGTATTCTGCCAACGATAGACATGCACCTTCGATGCTTGCATCTGCAGATGACTCGGACAGTTTATTCCTCTCAGTCGCATAGTGAGACCGCAAAGTCACCCACCGGGATTCACACTCTGGAACTAGAATATATTTAAAATTACAACATCGTCCAATTTTAAAATATAGTTGCATATCACATACCTATTAGCCCCATGACTTCGGAAACACTTCTCCATGTATTTTCTTTACTAGTTTTATTGCGGAAGCCTACACTTCGTTTATCATACAATATAGCGTATTTTTCGACACTATCAATCAATTCACCGTCCTTTATGTTAAAATAACAATAATATACAACAATATAGCAGGTAAACAAAAGTCAATGCAAAAAGAGCACGAAACTGTTCTGACATGTTGTGCTTGTCAACACATGTGCACCCGGTCACGCTTGCGCAGATGCCTTTTTCAAACAGAACTGATCTTAGGCAAAGAAAGAACGAGGTTTTGTTCATCTCTCTTAGTAAGAAAGATAAAAGTTGGCCAACTTGTTAGCTTAGCGTTAAAAAGAAATGTAGTCTTAAATTCTGTATAAACGACAACATTGGTTAACATGGTGTTTATCTTTTTCTTAGCCTTAAATGTAGCGCTAATGTTAAATGTAGCGTTAATTTTTTCTGTATAAACCCACTATAATAGTTTAGTTGTATGATTAATTTTTTTTTGTTGATCGTTTCGTCCTGTTTAAGATTTTATCCATTGGACAGGTCAGTTACCTTGGCAACAGGCCAAAGATGAAATTATCACTCGCAGAAATACCAGTGATTTTCTGTTTCATATTTATTTTGCTATAAATGAAATACGAGATATTTTATAAGAGAATTTTTCCCCTAATAACAAAATTATCTCTTCAGTTGCTTCATGCATATATAATAAGTTGCTGTCGGTGTCTCTGGTGGCAAAATCAAAACTTATAACTTAAGATTTCACAAGTTTGGTAAGACTAATCTGTTCATAGCCCTAAACCGGCTGGTCTAGATTTATGTTCGACCATAATCTTCCAAACAACATACTATATTGACTTTTGTGCAAAACACTTACGCAAATTTATTTATAGCGAAATGTTGAAGCTCTCAAATTTATAGCTCAGATTACGAGGGGTTACATTCTACTTTCCACATCTAAATGTAGTTGCAACTACATTCAGATGTTCCATTTATTATTTTCGTTTATGCTTTATCGGTTTTAGTATCTATATAGACAGACTCTAAGACAAATTGTCTTGAAATAAAAGAAGACCGTAGACTTCAAGTTGAATTTAATGATAAAAAATATATTTTTCCGCTGCGAAAATATTCTTTATTGCTTTACGTTTTCAAACAAATTTCTAAATACGCTGTTATTATCTCGTACGATGCAGCAAAATATATTAACTACGACATTTATATTTATATTGAAATAATTTTTATACGTCAAGACACAATCCAAAATTAATCAGACTCGATTCAGAGGAAGATCAAAAGCGTATTTCAAAGACTCGAGAAGCGAATATTTTATATCACTTCTTTATTATTTCGTATAAGAAAGTAAAAAATATAATATACTAATTTAATACATATACTCCAAACATTTATACAAAATGAAATTTATAAACCAAAATCAGATTTTAGTTTGAAAATCAAATCAATCGGAAAGAAACTGTAATATATTTTTTCAATTACGATAAATAAGATTACACGCAAAAGTTACGGAAATGTTACGTCAAAGTTTAAATTATAAATTGGATAGGCACTTAATTGAAAGATGCACGAGAAACGTTGAAGAATCAAGTAAAAATTAAAAAGAAAAAGTTTTTCGCGTATACAAAAAAAAACTGTCGTACTTTTTCCTATAGGTATCTAAAAATTAATTACGTTTGAAATTGGACCTAAACGAAAAGTATGCGTCAATGTATATATAAATACAATTTGAAGAACTAGATCTGAAAGAAGTTGTAGGTATGTGGTAGGTATGGTTTGGTGCAGTGTCGACGGACACGGGGACAACTGGTGCCGGTGGGGAAACTAAATCAATAATATCATGCAGCCAGTGTTTCCAGGTTAGCACTGGCACAGCACTGGCATACCACGGACTCCAGCATTCGTTC
Source organism: Nebria brevicollis (assembly GCA_944738965.1). Lineage (NCBI taxonomy): Eukaryota > Metazoa > Arthropoda > Insecta > Coleoptera > Carabidae > Nebria > Nebria brevicollis. The sequence goes on from OX122906.1 coordinate 9,678,390, forward strand.
GTGTTCGCAGAAAGCGCGGGGACGTAGCCGCACCACCTTTACTGCAATCCGCGCCGTTCAATTCTATAGAATCACATTCGACTCGGCACGCATCCAGCTTTTGTAAAATTTTTACGAATTACGAAAAGTTTCAAAGCTAATTAAACAGTTCGCTTTATAAATACTTCCACCGTATATACAACCACTTTATTAAATTACACGGCAAATATCAAACATGCACCCGAGTGCAGCACACAACAATCTCCACAGGGACCATTCCCTATAGCAGCGCATTATTATTACGTTTCGCAAAACAATTAAAGTATTAAAATCAAATATGTTCATACAATTTAATTTACAAATCTAAATGTTTAAATTGTTTGCGAGGCTGCAAAAAAAAAAAATCGTTAACCGCACAAGTGATTTATGTTTGTTCCGCGTAGCATTTAGAAAATAATAAAAATCCGTAGAGCAAACGACAATGTATATATTGCAGATATAAATCCCCGGAAAACGAGGGTAACAGACGTTGTTGTCGTTGTGATCGCATGCAAAAACGTAATTGCGTACATATACGCTTAATGCGCGTCCATAAAGTCTTTCCGCGTACATCTACGCAGAATGGAGTACAAGTACGAGATTGACAATTTTATTTTGCACTCTAGTGTTATACATAACTAATGTGACCCCTTTACACTGCATCTTCTCGTGTTTTGCAAACGTAACTCTAATTTAACTCGTCTTAACCACGCAAGTATGTTTCGTTTAAGAAATAAGAGTGTGCTCAAATAAAACTGTCGAATTTATTCACACAAATAATGGTGTTTTGAAACAAAATTGTTGGGGGACATTGGCGAATTTGGTTTGATCGTTAGCTATAAATCCTCTACAATAATAATAATTGTTTAGTCAAACACAACCCATATACGATTCGATTATTTAGCGTGTTAGCGAATGGAATCGAATTCTTTTGAAATTAAATTCACAACGAGGACGAGTATTACATTCGGATTTATGCTTTAAACTTAATCCGGTGTTAATAATCAGTTTTCGATCTATTATGGAAATTTTGTTTAACTCTACTTCGAACATAAAATTATTAATCTTACCTTTAGCTCAATTGTGTTGGAAATTTGCACACATTGAAATAAAATCACGAAGCACATTTTCCATCTATTTTCATGCACAAAACACCAATAATCCTCGCACATCATTCCCTAGTCATCACCGCACGTTGACTGACTGGGTAGATGAGCCGTCCAAACTTGTTTCAATATCTGTTTATTAAACATATGATAAATTATATTTTAATTAAATAACAATTTCGCTTATTTTTAATGAGAATCTACAATATTTTGAATAATTTGAAAATATAACTTCTCTATCATGTATAGCTTAATACTTTTCAATGTTATACTGGCCTAAATCGACCCTCAGCTTAAGAATGGTAAATCTAATAGCGTATTCGTTCTCGACGCGATTCATATATCAAATTCACCCGGCAGTTATTTTGAAAATTGAAATGGAACCATGTGCATACGAGGATCGATTTCTGTATACACATATTGCTATTTTGAACGCAAAATTACCTCAAATCAAAATATTGGTTATTGCCTTTACCGCTCATTGTATCGTTGTTTGTCGTTATAAAATCGTTTAAACGTATTGCAACCGAAATCTAGTATTTGTACAATTTCTCGATCAAAGATTAAAACCTATAATATATGTTTATAATGACTATTAATTAAATCAACGTTCAAATGTTATTTGTGGAAAAAAATACGCTCATTTTTACGCTATATCGCAACTCAATATGAGACACAATTTGTTTTTGACATAAACTCATAATCGATTTAAATTTTACGATGTTTTATCTCTATATATATATGTAAGAGTAAGTATATGCGAACATGAGAAACTTGGTTTATTGCGACAAAATTATCACGCAATTAAGATGAAAATGGTGGCACACAATCGAAAGCTACACACTCACTATACAGCACACAAGGCAGGATCATACGCAGTTGATTGAATAGTAGAATTAAACGAGGTATACATGTTAATTTTCACAGAATTTAGTCATCAAGTATGCTTTCAAAGTCACATTACGTCTCCGTCGACGTCACGGGCGCACACTGTCATTTCCAACTGTTTACTTTGGACGGAATTACTCGTATAATACGTAGACACACTATAATTATGTCTTACCTTATATGTTTACCTATTTGCGCTTTAAATATCAAAGGAATTCTATTATTATCGACGTCATTACCTTCCAATCCTCAATTTAAATTAGTACATATTTTATTCATGGATTTAAATAAATATGTAATAAAACATCATCAAAATCTAATAAATATATGCAGATGATGATCGAAAGGTCGAAACGATCGTAGAAGTATTAATAAAACAGTTTTCGTGAATCTTATACAAATAAAAAATATATGTAATGAATAAAATATGTGATCCCATATACTAAACTTATTATATATGCGCGTAACTTTAAATTAATCCGACCCTGTGTAATATCCATAAAGATTGTTACCTATTAATTAGCTCCAGTGTTAATTAACGTAAGACGCCACGCATATTCCATCTCACTAGCGTCCCATTATAAAAGCTGCGAGCTTTTTATCCAGCGGTCTGGTTCGTTGCAAGAATTTCTAACCAGCAGCATAGCCTGCTGAAATATTAATTAAATCATTTGGCGAATTTTGTGCTATGTTAGAAACATCCGCATTTATTAATGGTGGAAAAATTGTTATTTAGTTATGTACGAATATGAATTAGGGTTTGGTGAATTTCTGATAATAATGTTTTTTTTTGTTTTTTTTTTTTTTTGTAGGAGAACGACCGTTCCCTTGCAGCTGGTTAGGTTGTGGAAAGAGGTTCGCTCGATCCGACGAGCTGGCTCGACATACCAGGACGCATACTGGCGAAAAGAATTTCGCTTGTCCAGTGTGTGCGAAAAAATTCATGCGCTCCGATCATTTGAGGTAAACCTTGCATTTGCAGAACGTAAAATATACATTGAATATTATTGTTAACGATATGAAATTCGTTCAATCATTCTTAAATTAAAAACAAATAAAATATAACTTCAGTTTTCAGTCTCAAGAAAAGATTCAAGCATTAATATTATTAAATATTTTTTGCTTATTACACTCACCGTATAGAACCTATCGCTTTGATAAACACACACAATTACTTAAAATCACAAGCTTTCGTAAAAGTTTTAGAAAATAAATCGGTAAATAATTTTTCTTTTTTAAATTTTTATTTGTGACTCCATTTCCGACTTGAAAATACTAACAAAATGTTTTTAATTCAAGTAATTGATTAAAATATGTCGAATAAGTTTCGTTAACATTTTTATAATAGCTAAAATATTTAGGAATATATGAATGTATTCATTTCCAAACGAGCTACCCGTTGGCGACTCCACAAATTAAAAATTAAAAAATTTATTTTTTGAAAAATTAAATACAAATTGGCCCAAATGTTCTTAATAGTAAATAATAAATTGGCAAACAATTTTTGCTTATAACAAAACTTTCTAAGTTCAATAGCTCTTGAATTATATTTAATATATAATTGATGCTACTTGATGTTATGGATTAAATCTCCTCTCAGAATTGTAAACTACTTACAGATACAACGTATACAAAGATATTTTGCTTGCAGGAGTTTAGTTTCAGTTTGCCTATTACATGTCTGTAATTGATGCATTTGATTTACAATTAGTTAGATTTTGTCTATTAGGAAATTAGATACATATTAGTATCTATCGTCTGATATAGATATGCTTTTCCACAATCCTTGTTAGCTTACACCAATCATCATATCTTTGTGTACAACATTACCGGGTAATTCGTCAATCTGTGGAACGTTACCACAAAATGGTTGATGAGTATTTGAGCCCCAATCATTTGGGAATGTATTTTGGGAACTTATATAAAAGTTTGAAACCATTAGAGTAATCGGAAAAGTTTTAAAACTTTTGAAAACTGCCGGTGTTTAAAAGACCACTGACACTTGCTGGTCAAGCGAAAAGCGTACTAGTGACCCAGAGTTTCTAAAAACAGATTTGAACTTCTGGTTCAAGTTTTTTTCCCTCACACGTGTTTTGTTTTTTTGTTTTTGTGTTATCGAAAATTGTGCCAAGGATCTATCTTATTTTTTATATTTGTTAGTTTGATTCCATCAGCAAATTAGTTGACATATACTGTTAGGCTATGCCAAGGTTTATCATTTAATATAGTAAATTTCAATTTCCTTATAATTAATCATACAATTAAACCACATATATAATTTTTATTTAATTACATAAAATAATTTATGTTTGCTGATCATTTAAATATAATGTATTAAATATTCAATTATGAACTTTTGTTTTGAAATATATGGTTTTTTGTTTTGTTTTTTTTTTTCTTTATTGCATTTGAATTTTCAAAAATACGCACGACAGCGTAGCAAATTAAAATATTTAAAAGACGGGAAGAATTTAGGGCCCACGTACACCTATTCGCGAACGGTTAGCGAAATGAAATTTTCGCCGGATGAGAAAATTAATTTTCCACACGAGACAGAAAAGACGACGTACAAATATTATTAACTAAATTTAAGGGAGTAATAAAAGCACCTATTTCGCGCTTATCATAACGCCTTTGAAATTATAATAATAAATGAAAAATAAATAATAAATAAAATACCAACATCTCGAATACAAAACACATATAAAATATATAACTTTATTAAATTGAGAGCAATTCGTACATTTTTCAATATTGCTATTTTCTAGAAATATATAAAAATACAGCGAATTGTGCAAATATTATTATTATTCAAAGGACATTCTTTAAAAGAATAACAATAATATAAAAATTCACATCACGTTAAAATCACAGGCTATGTAGTGCCATTCCAAATACACGTCAAATATAATTTTTATAAATATAAATCGTAAACCACCTCACGTGCATCGTATAACTCAGGTAAGTGTGGAAAAGGCACGAAAGAAAAAAAAAAAATAATTTCATAAAACAATTCAAGTGGCCTGTTCTCATCGCACGACGAACTACGTCGCGTCGTCGCGATAAATATGACACGGGTGTAAAGCTCGTCGTTCATTAAGGAGCATCATCCACCGCAAAGTGGGTCGGCGCTGCGAGCACTTGACCCAGGGAACGCGTTCGAGAAAAAATACATTTCGCAAGTAAAACGCGACCAAAGATACTTGTCGCATACATACACGAATGAGAGCCAGTTGAATTATGATGCACCGAGTTCGCTTTCGTTATAAGAGTAATGATACAAGTCACCCGGAGAGTCGCTCTAATGAGTCAAATTAAATACCGATTCACTAGAGATATTAATTGCAGGCAGGAAAATAATGACGCTGGAACAAATGCTTGTTATTTATATCTGAAATAAATGTCATCTTTTGTTTCAGCAAACACGCTCGCAGGCACCCGAATTTCGATCCGGCTGTTCTCCGTCAACGGCGGGCACCCAACCGGGCATTCTCCATCAACTCGAGCGACGGAACACCGTCAGAGGAGCTGTCTGATTCGATTCGCAGTCCATAGCAATACCGCCAACAAATACTTTTATTTTCGTCAATTTAGTTTTGATGGCTGAATCGCGTTGGCAACAACCATGTTCTGTATATTCATTTCACTTTTATATGCGATATCCACTTATTATTTACTATTTTAAGTTTGTAAATTACTATTGTTTCTTCCTACGAGAAAAGTAGAGGCGTCTAATCGGTACCTATACAATACGAGAATGGCCCTCTTTCTGATATTTTACGTCAGTTATGATGTGGTGTTATAATCACGGTGTAAGATGTTTCGAATTAAGATTTATACCCAGTACATTCTGTTTTATAACAATCTTTTATTGATATACATACTTCGTATGTATGTATCCTAATTGTTTGAAAGCAGAACACGTTCTTATTCAACGTGCGAATTAATTGTGTCTGGTTTTGATATTTTGTTTGACAATAATATGTATTTTTATTTTTTATTTAATGCATTTTATATTTAAATATAAACAGTACTATATAAGTTTTGTATGATGAGTTGAACTAGTTATTTTTAAATTCTTAGTAACATGTACGATCACTGTTAGCAAACATATATGTTTTATGTTACTAAATGGGGAACTTATAAAAGTTCTATTTGTAAGTGTAAATAGCATAGAATATATGTGACATGTTATTTTTGTTAAAATATATGTTAGCATTCACAAGTAAAGTAAAGAGAAAATTATAAATATGTGTTGAAGTATAGACCTTTTCATAGTGCGGGAGAATCATTATTAGAATTGTTAGAAATAAAGAAATAACGTTGGTGTAATTCATTCGATTTCGAAAAAATTTTTTTTTAAGAATTTTAATTAATTATGCCAACGTTAAAATACAAATACATGTCATACATTCAAAGCGCCACAGAGTACGAAAATTGAAAAGGTTTAATAAACATAACATATATAAATGTGTATGGAATATATAAATATATACCGCTAAAAATATATATATATAAAACGTACCTTCCTGTTATAAAAATAAAAGTTTATCTTATGAAAAGAGTTGGATTAACTATTAAATGTCTGGATGTACGAAAAACAATAGATATAAGCTGGCAAATTAACCATAATGCCTAAATAAGTAGAAGATAAAACAAACCCATATAATATATTTATTTACAACAATTTTTTTTAGCGAATTAAATACCGCAATATTATTTGTTTTGCTAATTTTACACATAACTATATCAATTTCAAATCTAAAAATATATACATAGCGAATCTTTTAAATAAACAACGTAAATTCTTCTAAAATATACATAATTGTTATTATTCCCAAATTTATTATGATAAACAATTTAAAAAAAAACATTCTTGCACGTACATATAAGATACTCAGTTGAATTTTTATGTTTCAACCTAATGTTTTACCCTTCATTTATCGATTATCATAGGAGAGTAATATGAATATATTTGTGTTTTTTGTCGTAATAGATCAAATATGAGCTTGAATAATGATAACTGTGCTATAATCTACATACGTGTTTCCCGATATGTCCAAAGATGTACTTGTCTCTCAAATATATATAAACGTACCCAAAAAAAAACCATTAGTCGCAAATATCATAATCAAATTAGAATGAAAAATCTGTTGTGTCTCCCAATGTGTATCATTACATATAAACAAAATACAATTAAAAATCAGTAGCTTCTTGCACGTATGTATAAGATACTCAGCTGAATTTTTATGTTTTATCCTTCATTTGTCGATTATCTTAGCAGAGTAATATGAATATATTTGTGTTTTTTGTCGTAAGTAATAGATCAAATATGAGCTTGAATAATGATAACTGTGCTACAACATACATAAATACGTGTTTCCCAATATGTCCAAAGATGTACTTATATGTCTCTCAAATATATAAAAACGTACCTAAAAAAACAATTAGCTGTTGAAAACGATATCATAATCAAATTAGAATGAAAAATCTGTTGTGACTCGTGTCATTTTCATATAAACAAAACACATTTCTTTGCTATTTCCTCATACGATACTTTTTAGAGCTAAAATTTTATCTCGATTCGTTAAGTTGGAAATTTGTCAAATTTGTGGGTCCAGAACGTTTTCTTTTTAAAAATGAGTTTGAACAATTTATGGGCAAAAGGTAAATTTGCATTCAAAAAAAATCTTTGATCTGTAAATAAGGTTGTATTTAAAGAAAAAAAAAATGGAAATGGAAAGCAGAGCTTGTAAAAAATGTAAATTAAATATATTCTTGTATTTGTAATTATAGGATTAACAATTCCTTGAATCTGACTAATAAAATTCTATTTAGAAGCTGAAAATATAGCTCATAATTACGAGGAAACTCATGTGTTTAAGGCACTACTGTTGATTTAAATTTTTATTTTTATAGAGTTTTCATGCAAAAAAAAACGCACAAAAATTACATTTTTAAACAATCGGACATTTTCTTCTTATTAAAATACTCTAGCGTAAATCTGGTCAAATAAAACGAACTTTAATGTGAGTGTTGCTAATAGTTTATAATTAAAACATATCTTCATGTTAATAATCACATTTCCAACAATTGTCTTGTTTTCAATCTGAAACATGATCGTATTTCATCAGAATATGGTCATTGTTCTCCATAAAACTTTTAAAACTAAATGTATGAGTAGAAATGTATAGACACAAAGTCTAAGGCAGAAAAATACCTATATATTCAAAATGTACATGTTTTAAATGTATACACGTATTATTCTAGTGTAAGGGGTACGAATAAAAAAACAATACATATATAAACGTTTATAATTTAGATATATTTTAAATTTCAGCACTATCCATTCTTAGCTGTACTGGTTGAGTAAAACGAGAGTTTCTCTTGAACGCGCTCAATGGTTCTGCGATTTTCGTCATTCCTGCAATTTTCGTTGTTTCCTTAGTGGTTTTGTTGAGTATATCCGTCCAAATTGTCATTGGAGGAGATTCATATAATGGATACTTCAAAAACATCTAATCGCATTCAATACGTTTAATATTTAAATAAAACTTGTATAGTGAAAATAAAGACCTCGTTTTCGGTTTCAGATACACCTTCTTCTTCTTTTAGAACGAAGCCAGGAATTGTATTAAACTGCTCCTCGTAAGATGTACAATATTCAATAATTTCTTCTTTAGGTTTTTGTTCGTCTTCAATTTCTGCCATTATCTCAGCTACGACTTTACTTCGAACTAGTTCTCTACGTCTAGCTAAATATGATTTAGAATGAGATATTTTTATTTAAACGAATATCTAAGTAAGCTATATACGCCGAACATATATATAATTTGATCGAAATATGTACCTATGTCAAATCGATCAGATTCATATATTGTGGGTGGCCGGAACTGTTCCTTCATCGCACTCGTCGGTTTCACATCAGACGGATGCGATTCGTAATTGAAAATCCATTTTCTACTATCGTTTCCGTACTTTGGTTGCCAACATTTGTCAGGTATATTTCGATCAGACATTTTATTTAAACCAACACAGAATTTCACTATTTTAAATCATTATTTACTAGTTACTATGGTCACAAACGTAACCATAATAATTGCTCTCAAATTAAAACACATGTACGCGATAATATAACTATTTAATTTCGATAGAATTACAATCTTAAATTAAAACCATTTATTTTCGATGAAATTACATTCATAATATAACTACATATTATACTATACAGATTAAAATAAATATAAATTACGACCAGTAGCTGAAAGTAGCCCTAGTTTTGTAATCATTGTAGTCGACATGGCCATAATATTCATACATTTTTGGCGAAATAAACGTATCTTCTGGTAGTGTTTTATAAACGCGCTCTCCATACCAAGTGCCAACCTTCCATCCCTCAACATTCGCCATCAATTTCGCTTCTTCATCGCGATTCTTACGGATTTGCTTCAAAAACTCCCGATCACGTTCCGCAATCAGCAATGGATAGATCGCTAAACACGCTGATCGCTGTTCGATATCGTTCAAATGATTCTGTTTGCAATTTAAATAAAATAAATAAAATGCGCCTGCTGTTATACCCAAATAACCTGCGATCATAGTCGTACCTAAATTTAAAAAATATATATATTATCTTTCTACATTTTTAAAGAAATCAACTGGAAATTACGTAATAAGGTTAGGTTGAAATTGAACATACCACTAAAGTAGGATTTGGGTGGCACTCTCGCAAAATGGATTTTCTTGTACCCACCCGACGGCGGCAGATCTTGAGGTTTTGCACAAGTAGCCATTGTTTCTAATTGCGAAACGCAAGAAAATAAACCTCAATTTCAACCAAAGTACATATTTCTCATTCCAATTTCCAAAGTGACATATATATATCTGTTCTTTCAAACAAACTAAAATACGTCGAAAACATTTGCCCAATCGCAAGCTTAGCATTGTGATTTGGCACGAGTGCGCATGGTCGAAATGCTTCTTTAAACTATTATTATTATTACTAGATTTTCTGTATTTAGTCGAGAAATGTGCCTAATATATGTTTATTTCGATTAGGAAACAACCCACCTAATATTATTAGTTTTGAGTGATATGCATTTACTTAGAAATAAAAGTAGTAAGCAAACTAACGTATAATGACTAGTGATGTTTTTTTGAATTAAATGTATTCAAATGCTGTTTATGAATTAGTAAAAATGTGCTTGTAATAGTGTGTTATTTTATATTTAGTTACTGTTTGAAGATACAAGTAAGTTTTTATATATCATTTAGTGCATAAATAAATGCGTTTTATTAAAAATCATATGATCAATTTGAGTAGTGGTTGATAGTATTAAAACGAAATGAAATAAGCTTAATAAGTCAATTTATTAATATTTTTGTAACAAATGATAACAAAAAAAAAACACGAAAATTTGTAAAATTGCTAAAATTAGTCGGCTTTTTTCCGCCAACTCTTGGGCCCCAATTTTTGTACTCTTGCTTTGTACATATGCGTCATAAGCATATAGCCTGCCGGCAGTAGTAAGACTAGTAGAATAAGGCGTAAAAATGTCGGAAAATGGAATGAGAAATTCCAGACATTTGGCAGCGACACGGTGAATCGTTGTGTTTCTTCAAAATACGGTATATTACGCAATATTATTATCCCTTCACATAAAATACCCAACGGGTAGAGTGGAATCCATATTGTATAGCGCATCCAAGTCAAAAATCCGATATTTTTATTATAAATTTGCGAAATGTAATACGGATATCTATAAATTTTAAAGTTTAATAAAAAAAAATGTACCCCACGTTAAGATTTTAATTACCGAAATAGCTCGATGGTTGTGTAAATAGCGAATAGATAAAAAACAACTGGTTTTGTTTGCATCCTCGGTTCAGCTTCAATCATACAGAATATAATGAAGCTTCGTCCGCCGACTTGGAGGAGAGCGGTTAGTAAACCGCCTCTGGTGTAACCGAAGAGTGGATGCATTACTTCCAACCAAGACAGTAGTTGGATGAAACGAAACGCGCTGCCGACAGCATCATATGTGCCGGGCATCGAACGCGGACCATCACGGAAATAACGAATCGCAAGTACGGACATGACGTACAAGTAACCAACACACATGAATAGATTATATAAAACCAAGTAAACTTTTTTGAAGTCTTCTATAAGATTAAATATATTATTCACACATTAGTCACTTAAACAATGTTTGATATACCTTTCCGATATCCGTACTCTTCCTGGAAAACTTTATTATAAATTCCAGGGTAATCTTGAGTGACATCTCTGGGTACCTCTTCGACATCATCTTCTGATTGCCACTTATCAAAATCTATCTTTAACCACGCCGGTTTTAGTGGCTGGCAAATCAATTTTGGCCACCATTCTCTTTTCGCTTTTTTCAGCGTAAAATCTACTTTGCTATCGAAAATTTTATATGTACTATCCTTAAAAAAAAAACACCAATTTATGGGTTTGTCAATCTCATATTAATTTTCCATACTTCCGCATTGATCGGATTATGGAACTGTAGCGAAAACTCATAATTATGGGGTCCTTTAGCTCCTTGTCCATACGCGGCAAAATTTAAAGTTGTGTTTTCTAAATTTACTTTCGTATCCTGTAAGGTATTTTAATGTTAATATATCAATGTAGAAGGGTGTTAACAAACCTTAACATCTTTTAAATCAATTTTTAAGGTTATATTTTCTTCCGTTTGTGCCCAATACACAAACGGGCTTAAATTCGATGTCATTTTGAAATTGTAACGCACACGAGTATTGCTTTATTTGTACGTAGTAAAATTTATTTAAATTTTACTACTGAACCCTACGTCATTGCGACTTCAAATACTTATAAATCGATTGCTTTAGATACGATGATTTAACCCCAGGTGGCAGGACTGGTACTTATTTCAGATAACCTCAAAAAGCCACAGGCACACTACCAAATTTTCACAAATCTACAAAATACTTCATTTTCTAAACACTTTTTATGATTTCTATAGCAATAAATATTCATTATTATATTAAAGCTCAAAGGAACCCTAACCCAAATTTGAGGTTACGAATCAGCTGTTAATTATCCGCCATCTTTATAATTGATTTAGAAATCGACATATTTGTTAGATAAAAGTCTTTATTTTCATTTTAAAATTATATAGAATTCATATAATATTAAAATCATTTTAAAATGATTGAGTTCTGTAATTAAAAGTACAGGACTTTTAGTGCTCTAAGTATTATAACCCAAATGTGAAACTATAACATCATTACTTGATCAGCTGTTGATTGTCCGCCATTTTGTAATCAATAATTAACCATTGGAGTGACCGAATTTTTTTGTTGGAATTTAATTACGTACTTAATAAGTTTCTTACTGTAAACTGGTCTTTAAAGCAACGTGGACTTAACATACGGCTGTCTAGCGCAATTTGGGCGGAGCATTTGAATGGTTTTACATGCAGGGGTTGGTCGAGCGAGATGTGACGTAGCCGGCAAATAACCACGTGGGTCTGTGTGCCCACCGACCCGCGACGGCGGTCCCTTCGCCGCGGCGCGGCGCATCAGACGAGACCGGAACGTGGTTCTGTGTGAATGTGCACATTAGTCAGACAAGGATCTACTAGTGGTCTAGTGGTACGTCTTTTCGCTCGTTCGTTTGCGCGCGTGAGTGTGTGTGCGAGCTGGTGAACAATGGATTGTGCGCGTAGCTAGTGTGAAACTGAGTCGATCTTTTCAATATTATTTGAAATCAGTATGCGTCAGAACGTAGACGCTCTATAAACTATAAAATAAATGGTCTTTATGTGTTCATCGGAAGGGAGCATTTAACCTTTGGCACTTTGATATTTACTGTGGAATGCGGTGTTGATGAAGTTTTGTAATCAGTGAGAATCGCGCGCGGATTATGTTGATTAAACAACTTTTTTACCAATCAACAGATGATCTCCTGTACGTTGAAGAAACATTCGTATCTTATAATTAGTACGTGTACTATTTGTTATAGATAGATAGATAAATAGATAGATTTTTTTTGTCTATTATTACTATTAAGGTGGTGTTGTTTGTGTTTATCGGAAAGTGGATTTTCTTGCAAACTCTGGAGGATGTTCTAGTGGTGGTATGGTATGTGGCGGCGTTTGAGGCTTACGAGGTGAAGTTTGCCTAGCAGTGAGAAAAGCAAGCATGTACCCAACCCCGGCGAGGCATCCCTCGGCAGCGGTAAGTCAACGCGTACGACCGCATCGCCTTCCCAAAACTCCACATTGTAAACTGTCTGTTCGACCTCGGACCTTACCGCTCGTCTCACTTCTCAAACCAACCCACCTCTTACAGGACACCATCCGTCTTTGTCGCTCCCAACAAAACTAAAAAAAACACGATTTCCTATCATTGTTTATTGCTTTTTCACGACTTCATAATTAACAAATTTTCCTTTATTTATTTCCAATCATTACATTTGTTTACAATTGTTTAAATCCGCACTAAATGCTGCATAGTATTATATTAAAGCAAGTTTCCCGTCATTTTATAATATTGTGTAGGTTTCGCGTCAAGATATTTATAAACAATTGAGCATAATTTTTAATGTTCGTTATTACGTTGCGAGTAAACAAACATTTTATGGCTACATGCACGTGCATGAGTTGACCGTACAATGCTTGCTTATCTACCATAAGAGCTGTTTTTCATAAAAACTTCAAATTCAAACGGCTTATTCATGTCTCAATAATAAACAATATACCCTGTTATTCCCCTGTAATTCCAAAACTTACTTACTATACCAATACTATTTTCGTGTTTCTAAAAGTTTCGAAAACAAATATAGTCAATTACACTAGATGTGCAAGACTTCTACGTTCACCTGATTGGTCAAAAAATTGTTAACAGCATTTGTCATTAGTATGTCTACTTAGCGGATAGACAACACGTAGCAATCATACAAACGAATTGTTCGTAACTTTCTATTGCGTATGACAAATTAGCGTCGACGGATGCGATTTGTTTATTTTATGAGTCGTTAATACACCTGGTTGCGAATTTGTAATGAAAACCATCTTTTAAAAGCTGTGCTTTCGGTTAAAATATTTCAGATTATAAATGATGTATGTATGTATATATATGTTGGATTGCGTTCGCGCTTTGTATTTTCCTTCACTTTAGTGACATCTGCTACTACATACACCCAGAACCTTTTTGATGAGGGTCGGTTTGTATCTGCCATCTCCCTCTGGCAGACACAGAACAGACCCTTAAATTGCCACCCCGAAAATCCTGTTGTAAAGTTAAGTCTTTTGTTCCCCTACTGTTTGGTGGACACAACATTTGAAACTGTGCGGTCGAATATTTCAAATATATACACACAAATTACCTACATACATACATACATGTATATAATCGGGATTTATTGTCGGTTCAAAAAACATCTCAACACACAATTGGAAGAAAAAGTCGCGCTTTAGGTGATTAGTTCGAATTATATTAGTTCTATTGTTTTTGTTATAAACACGTTGTAGGCTTGATATTAATGATGTTGCCGACATAATTTGAGTGCAATTAATCATTTTGGTATACGTTGTTTTATCTGATCTTTTTACGTTGAATAATCGATGGATGGTTAATGTAACGTGCTTGGACTTGTTATTATAATCAGCTTTTACATATACATACATATCTGTAATGGCTTTCACTGAACTTTCTTATACGTATTTTGTTTACATAGAAACAATATTAATATACTCAATTTTAACAACTCAAGCACGTTTAATTTATTATATTACTTTATTACGATTCAGCAAAAAAAAAACCATGAAATAAACAATCACTTCCGATTTGAATATTCTTTTCAAATCTAGGAGAAATATGCAAATGTTTAAAATTTCATAAATATATCTTCAACCGTTTAGGCTATGGAGGGCTAACACACACACACACACACACACAGACAGATATTATTCCAAAATTCTGATTCGATTTAGGAAAGGTCAAGTAATTCTGTTAAAATGTCAATGTTTTTCATGATTACAATTTTGTATAAGAAAGTAAAAAGGGAGTATATGGTTGAAATGCAATTAAGATGATCGAATTATATATTGCTTGGTTGAGTGTTTATGTAATTTTTGTTTTATTTATAAAACGACTGATTATCGTCGTTATATGATGTCAAAATAAAGTAATCGATGAACAAACTGTTGGAAATTGTGAAAAGATTTGAACTGGCGGAATTGGCGAACTGTGAAACTTTAAATCGAGACATTTTAAACGTTGAGCACACAGAAAGGAAATCATTGATTTCTTTTTATAAATAATTCCAATTGTACCTCATTTAAAACCCTGACTCATAGGCGTCCTGTTCGGAATATCTCATTCGCAACTTTTACTGGAGTAGAGGGGTAATACATACGAAATTGCATTTAAAGCAATCCCAGTTGAGAAACACTGATTTAACTACTAAGTGAATCAAGTTCGAAATTAATTTCGCTTTTTATCGAGACGCTTCTCAGCGAACACTGCAGGAAATCTTAACAGCATTTATTAGTTTATCCTGTCTCATTTGATTTCCCATTTAGCGTTTCAAATATTTGTCCACACTTTTAAAATACGTACTGTGTGGGCATATGGCCATTAGGGTTTCAGATATGAGATGTTCGTGTTTGCAAGTATTATAAAGCATTTTAATCTAACACATTACTTCGAGGTTCGTCTAACCCTAAATTCTGTCGACTATTACTTCATTGCCTTGAACCATAACATCCCTTCCGGTGCGCTGCAGATCTGTATTCAGTTTAATTTTCTCATTATATATACAACCCAAAGAATATTCGAAAATGATTGAATCCAGGCCTGCGATCCCTAAAGCACCCTTGTGGTGCTGTTCATGGTCTGTTCGTTTCTCCTATATTACGTCATCACTCCCTCCTTTACGTTCTTGCTTTAACCTACATTTGCAACCCTTAAAATATACAAGTTTCAAGTCGAGGTATGACGGCCGCTCCTGCCTTTAGTGCGCCACTGTGTTTCTAGTGGTTTATTGGCCGATTCGTGTCACCCTAATACACGGTGTAACTTCTCATTTACGCTAAATGCAAATAAAACAGCACTACTTTCAAAATTGCAAAAATTAAAAAAAAATTTGTTTGAAAGCAACTAATATTTAGTTTAGTTTAAATTGTGCAATACAGTTTCAATTAGTTTTTCGTTTTATTGACATAAAAGCTATACACTTTACATTTAATTGTATTTTTAATAGAAGAGTTTTAATCAATTTTTTAATAAAATCGCTTGTAGCGATGGAATTGTTTGATGTGTTGAAAATAATAATTGTAATAAACTATCCTATGCGCATTGCGGGTTCGATGACCACTGGTTGGTAACTGCTGTTGGACTCACGATGGTTATTATTAGTGAGTGGGTGTGCTATGGCACGAATGCCGACACACTCTTACAAGATCCCTCAATGTTATACTTGTTTTCGAATACCTCCAGGCAACTAGGCTTCTGCTGCCGATCGGTGACGTCATTGGTCAAAATAACAATTTCCACTCTGTAAATCAGTTTACCTCGAAAATAAAATGACTTCATAGACTCTATAACACCTGTATATAAGATCATTATTTCTATATTAATAGAAATTGCAACCCGTTTCGCTGCATTTACATTTTTTGTAAAAATATATTCTTGATACAATTGCGCGCAAATTAATTGATTACAATCTCAATTATAATGGATTATTTCTTGTACAATTCGTTTTTGTATGTTAAAAATAAGCGTATTATATCTAAATTCCATAATTGTTTAAGGGAACGGCGCCTCTTCTGAATATACGCTGCTTTTCTTAGAAATCTTTAAATATATATTTATTCTAGTAATCAATTGTATTTGGAATTATAATTATCCTTCCCCGAATACTGAATATATTCTCTAACTATTAGTATTAAGCAAATAATATTACAAATGCGGTGGCGTTACAGAACATATTTGCCCAGACTGTGAAATTCTGAAATCGCGTGTGTGTGTGTATGTATTTCTTAGACAGGGAAATTGGTATGCACGGAGAAACTGCAGACGGATTGTTTTACAGAGGTAAATCAGACGGAAAAATTCCATGCGACTTGGGCGGGATTCGAAACAGGCAAACTTCATAGTTCACATACCATGAGGTGGAAGTGAACCACTAGACCACGAACGCATTCGCTAATTCATATCTTTTTCTATCATGCATATTGCGGTTTGAGCTATTCAGAGTCTATTTTACGTAAGTAGGTATATGAGCAAAATGAGTAAAATATACATGAAGAACTTGATGATTCTAAATGAAGCAAAAGGAGTTCGCCTGGAGTAGAAAGATAGTCAAGTTGCGAATGAGTGTAGAGGGCTTTAAATTACCACCTCATTTCATGAGAATATAGACATGAAGCTAGGTACTTACAGGTTTCTAGGAATAATTTTACTTGCACATATACAGGAAAATAATGCGATTAAAGATAATCTTTAAACATTTATTAATTGATGCTCAAGTTCAAAAATCGTGGGAATATATATTTATAAAAAATAATAATAATAGTAACAATTGTCAGATTATTATATTTAAAAATTATATGCTCCTTCAAACTAATGAAAATTAAGTGAGCAATTAAAGTACGAATTAGTTTGAATCCGAAAGTCAACAAGGCAAACAACAATACATGGAAAAAGTCACCGTTGTGAAGTTAAATACATCGAGAAACAGATGACAATCTACGAAAGAACAAAATCATGTAAAAATAATTATGTCTTTGTTCTTATAAAATTGCTACTACATAGAATAACTTTTATTACTAAACCGTTATAAAGTTTTTATGCCGCGAAATTGACGGTGCCAAACCAGCAGTTCTAAAACTAGATTTTCATTGGTCAAATATCACATATGTATGAACAGTTCGCCTATACTATCGCAATACAAGTCTATTTAATTGTTTTTCATATGTAAATATCAAGTTCATCACAACGTTAGCGGCGAATGAAATTGAATTTGCCGTTTTAGAAATATATGCAAGATAGCAAATATTTCATAATAGATTCCAACTACCACAACCATTGGCAACTGAATGAAATTTATGTTCGAAATTGTTTGGGACATTTTCGAAACTCATCTGGCAATGCGACCAAGATGTACAGACAATAGTTAAGCAATTGAGGCAATTAACAGCGGGGTCAGCAGGTCAACCATGAAACGTGCTCAGAACAAAAAAATAGACAATTTTTTTCAATTCGAGCGCAATGATTCAACGCACACATTTTATAATTCGTTTTTGACATCGAATTTCTTATTCTGGTAGCCAATATTACTAATGATCTAAAATCATCGGAAAATGTTGACATTTTCGAATAAATTTGTTTGATTATACTATCAGTTTTTGGTGAAACAAATGTCATATATGGTTTGATTTCAACAACTTTTATCGTGTACTTGGCGATCTCACTTATCTTAAGTGAGTAATGTTATTCTTTAAATTAACAAGTTGAATACTCATTAAGTATATAGATAACGTTATTTTAAAAAAATATATAAAGAACTATAGTCACTTATGAATTATAGTAACGTCTTTTCATATTAAAAAAAAAAGCTGCAGCCTTATATGTGAAACAACACCGCGTCCAATATGTGATTTTGTTGTTTAATCTAAAATAAACACATTTCGTATACAATTAATAACACTCAGAACGTATACACCGCAAGCGAAACAGAGAGAAAAACGGCGAAAGACAGTGATGGACGCAGCCGGGGAAAAGAAAATAGAAGACAAGAATCCTAAATAAAATATTCAGCATCGTGGAACAATTCATTAGTTTTATCCAGCGCTAAGGCAAGAGAGCCGACCCGAACCGAATGGAGCGGTGCGCGAGGTTAGTTGTGTATTGCAACCGACTACGGTGTTGGGGGGTTGGGGGAAGCAAAACCGGAGGTGTTTACACGTGGGAAATGGGCCGGGTGCGGGTAAGTGGCGGGCAGAACGCGTGTTCTTCGAAACTGCGGCAACGGCGGCGGCGGCAGACCAACCGCATACAGATACGTAACGATACATTTGATACTGCCGTGACTACAGTTTAGATACTTCTACAAGTAAGTGCTTTACATGAATGCATATGTCGCTTCAGTTAACTCATATTAACTTCAATTTGATGCACATGTGACATATGAGTACATTTCACGTGGGCAAATGTGTATCTATAATTGCCTTTGATGATTATACATTCGTATATATATATGTACATATGTGAACCAATACAGTTTTAGATTTATATGTTATGCTGTTCCAATGCGAAAACGAACTCGTTCCTAATAGAGGTTATTTCCTCGGAGCCAGAGTCACCTCACAGGTGGTACATGCAACAAGGAGTGTGTTGATGAGGGGAACAAAGCGTGTTATGTGGTTGAATTCCGGCAACCACAGATCGACTAATTTGGCTTTCGACCGCATACATTAGTTTACATGCTCGTAAGTTCATAGATTTAGAAAAAAATCATATACGCATAAATGGTCAATAATGCTGAACTTTAGCAGCTGATTTAATTTGTGCCTAACTTTGAGTTGTCCTTGATTCGTCGTATGAGCAATAGACAAAAAATAGGTGGTATGTCACAAACGGCTATTTTTTGCATTTTCTTTGTTTTGTCTTGCTAATAAACGAAAAAGAACAAATACACACTACTAAACAAAGAAAATACAAAATGCAAAAATACGAAACCAAACAAACTTCAATTAACTCACTATATGCATGTGCAAAAACGCCATCCATGACACACATAATATATAATTTCAATTTGAAATTATAGCTTCATTAGAAGTATTCATAATTTTTTTTTTATTTAAATCGTTTCTAAACAATATACGTATAAGAAAGTTCAGTGCATATTTTTCTTTTATTAAGCCTCGCATATTAGCGTAGTCTTGTGCGCCGCAGATTCTCGTCAAAAGAATATCATATCCTTCAACATTGATTGTGTGCATTTCCATTTCCCGCGCCCTTATTGGCAAATCTAGTTTTTTCGTCAATCGTAGTGCGCATTGTCGCTTTTGCTGGATGGCGTTCTCTGTTTGTGTTCTAATTTGCGGAGATTGCAGTGTACGTAATGTCTTTCAATAAATGCATCGCAGATTCTCGTCATAAGCATAACAAATCTCTCAGCATTGATTGTGTGCATTCCCATTTCCCGCGCCGGCATTGGCATACCTAGTTTTTTCGTCAATCATAGTGTGCATTGTCGCTTTTGCTGGATGGCGTTTCCTGTTTGTGTTCTAATTTTCGGAGATTGCGATGTGGAATTAATATGGAAAT
Source organism: Nebria brevicollis (assembly GCA_944738965.1). Classification (NCBI taxonomy): domain Eukaryota; kingdom Metazoa; phylum Arthropoda; class Insecta; order Coleoptera; family Carabidae; genus Nebria; species Nebria brevicollis. The sequence continues at coordinate 9,698,723 of OX122906.1, forward strand.
TGAACATTTAGTTGAAAATTAATATTTGCTCTAGCATAAAATGCATTGTTTTAATTATGCATCTTAATGAAGCAATTTCATTTTAGCGCCCATACCTGAAAGGAAATGTATTAGGCGCATATTGAATAGTGTCCAATCCTCCAATAATTGGTATCACTTAAGTTTAATAGCAAAATGATCTATAATGGCATCATAATAAGCTAATGTTATATTTGCCTTTGCAATATACATTTTACCTACGTGATAATGTTCAGGCAGTTATGCAGTGGTGTGCGTTTTGCTGGGGGTTAGGTTAGATGTTATTGTAATTACCTCCTAACTAGTTGGCCTATTTAATATAAAATGCAGCGTTGTGTGATTGTGTTTAATATGCCGTGATATTACACAGATATATGTATCCATGGCAAAAGTGTATTTTTCCAACTTGTGATTAAAACGTAAATCGTTTATGTTTTTAATTTCCTATACGCAGTATTAGTAGTAGTATTGTAATCATGAAAAATTTCGATCTCGTAAATTTAACGGAAATATATCGTTTAACCTTCCCTGACTATTTTTAAGATGACGTCTCCCTGAGTGTCTCTGTATGTATGTATGTTTGCGCTCTACAGCCTAAACGGTAGAAGATAGAATTAAGGAACTTCAAACTTAAGATTTGTATATGCCTGGCAGGAAAATTTTGAATGAATTGTTCCAACCGGAAGTGCATGTTTACTCTAGTCATTTTTTTTTGCATATAGGCGTAATATCTTATAAATAAATGCGTCGCAGATTCTCGCCATAAGAATAACAAATCTCTCAGCCTTGATTGTGTGCATTTCCATTTCCCGCGCCGACATTGGTATACCTAGTTTTTTCGTCTATCATAGCGCGCATTGTCGCTTTTGCTGGATGACGTTCCCTGTTTGTGTTCTAATTTGCGGAGATTGCAGTGTACGTAATGTCTTTCAATAAATGCATCGCAGATTCTCGTCATAAGCATAACAAATCTCTCAGCATTGATTGTGTGCATTCCCATTTCCCGCGCCGGCATTGGTATACCTAGTTTTTTCGTCAATCATCATAGTGTGCATTGTCGCTTTTGCTGGATGGCGTTTCCTGTTTGTGTTCTAATTTGCGGAGATTGTAGTGTACGTAATGTCTTTCAATAAATGCATCGCACAGTCTCGTCATAAGCATAACAAATCTCTCAGCATTGATTGTGTGCATTCCCATTTCCCGTGCCGGTAGTGGCATACCTAGTTTTTTTTTCGTCGATCATAGCGCACATTGTCGCTTTTGCTGGAGATGGCGTTTCCTGTTTGTGTTCTAATTTGCGGAGATTGCGATGTGGAATTAATATGGAAATGAAACACTTAGTCGAAAATTAAAATTTACTGTTGACAACGCTCTATCATAAAATGCACCTATATAGTAAAGTTGCATTGTTTTAATTATGCATCTCAATCAAGCGATTCAATTTCAGAGCGCATTTCTGAAAGGAAACGTATTAGGCGCAGATTGAATAGTGTCCAATCCTCCAATAATTGGCATCATGTAAGGCTAATAGCAAAATAATCTATAATGAGATCATAATAAGCTGGTGCTATATTTGCCTTTGTATTATACATTTTATCTATGTGATAATGTTGAGGCAGTTGTGCAGTGATGTGCGTTTTGCTAGGTGTTAGATAATATTGTAATTACTACCTCCTAACTAGTTGGCTTATTTTATATAAAATGCAGCGTAGTGTGCTTGTGTTTAATATGCCGCGATATTACACAGATATATGTATGTATGTCGAAAGTGTATTTTTGCAATTTGTGATTAAAACGTAAATCGTTCGTGTGTTTTTTTTTCTTGTGATTGCGTTGATGAATTTTCAGAATATCGCGGTTGGAATTTTGCTGATTCGACATTGAAAATATGCTGAATACAGATCTGTAGCCGACTGCACGTTGATTCGTTCCGTTTCCGGAGTCTTACCGACTATTCTATAATTTGTACTATTGTACTTGGCTTTACGTATTATGCAAGGTAACAAATATGCGAATTTAAATCAGTGTTTGAAATTCAACTGGATGCCGACCCTTAAAAATGATGATTCAACATTAATTTTCATGAAAACACTCATAATTATATTTAATAAAAAAAATTTGTTTTCAGTTTGTATAAAACGCCCAATATGAATTACGAATTATTTACAAATATTCCTCTAGTGTTTATATGAACAAAAAAAATGTAATAACGAATTAAATTGCATATTAAAAATATGCATTGATAGATAAAATATTATATATATATATGTGTGCATTTTATGTTCCGGAAAAAACATTTGCCGGCCGATTGGATCCGGCGCCATGGCCCATGTATTACTAATTAAATCATGGCAAAGCATATATTTAATATCGCAACTAGGGTGATAAAGCAGGGTGGTGAAATAGCCCCTTTGTTTTCCAATCGCGGTTCTGTTGTTGCGCTATCAGTATTTCGCAGTAATACCCCTTGTTTTAATGGTTTATCAATTGAGCCTTCATGTCTCTCCCATTGTTTAAGTATTAATTGATCAATAAAGACGAAACAAATAACCTTTTTTTTTCCCTGAATATTTACATATATAGGTATGTACATATACAAAAAGCAACGCCTGTCATCTTCCTTGTTCTGATCCACTATATGGTTGTAGTAGTATTGTAACCAGGACAACGAGAAGGATAACTCGGATCCAATTTGAAATGTTTCACCGGTATTACACGCATAGTTCTGCGGTTCAGGATCGGGGTTACAGCTCTGGGTTTGTCTGCATTAGTGTGTGTGTGTGTGTTTGTAGTTGGATTTATCAACAATGTATATACACTCTTCCCTCGCATCTCCTTGATCATTTCAACCCTCTTGTGTATCTCTAATTCGCCACCCCACCGCCCTTCAACCATGTCGCCTGGCAGTTGAAATGTTTGATGAGAAGAGGGTGATACAAATTTATATGTATCAGTGAATATACGTTTGACGAACATTATTTTAAGTAAATTGTGGAAAATCAATAACAAAAATCAAGTTAGATTTTGGAGGTGTTAGGTCGATTGGAACTTTTCATTTTTGGTTTATGGTAGATTTTCCCATAATGATCCGATAACTTCAGAACTAGATACCATCCAGACAAATATAGAGCTCGGTCGGGGCAGTTTAAATACACCAGTCACGACAAACATCAGCAACAATATATTTCCGTATGTAGGTTATGAATGTATTGCAATAAACAGTTTAATATTGACCAAATGGCCACATATTGAATGTGTAGACTGTTTGGCAATGCAATTTCGACGGTCTTTACCACTCCCCTCCCAGATAAATCGTATTTGCTATGGGTTATTGGAGATTGTGTTTATTCCTGCAATTAATCGACAATCGAAACCTTTAACCGCAATACGTAATATCGCGTATGATTGTTCTGGCCACTGGCGATTGATTTATTTGTCTTTGATCACAGTCAAGCAAACACACAAGTGGACGATTCGGATTCATGAAGGAGCTTTGCACGGACATAGTCAAGTATTTTGCTAATACAATAAGGAATATTTGATTTTTGGTGGTGGTTATAACGGAATGTCCAATATAAATCATGTTTGTTTCAAGTTGCGCTATAATTGTAGGAACTATGCAAGTTCAGTGGTTGCCAACGATAATTAAGATTATTACTTCCATAAGCTTGTATGAATAAATAACATATGCATGTATTGTGCCACCCTGAACATAACTAACAAAAGTCTGTGTTATCGTTGAACCATTTACGACGCTGAAACCGCTTTACCGCACGACTCAAACACTTCCACTTGCCAAACCAGAGGTCGTCTTTATAGTCTATTCTACGAATTACAACAAACAGCATCCATATCAATGAATTTGTTATATTATACATATTGTGTACTTAATATAACTGAATTGAAACATTTCATCACTGTATCCAAAACTCATTGGGTTAGTTGGGCATTGCTTGCTCGTAAGACTAAAAATTGTCGCTCTTTCTCCTCCGGAGATACGAAACGGAGCGACACCAAATTTGGTGTGCGTAATATATAGATACACAATTCATACCGTTCGCATTTTAAATTCCCTCACTAGTTATTGAACACAACAAAAGGAGAATTTTTAAAATGCAAATGGGTGTAAATAATAAATACGTGAAATCAATATAGTACAATCATTTTAATATAGAAAATTCATCGTTTATAATCCTGCATAAATGCTATTGACGGTTGGTCTATAAAAAACTAACAGTCTAATAATCCACTACCCCCTTGTTCTAACAGACGCGGAGCGTTTCAAACAAACACTACATTCCCCTGCGAGTGTATTACTATAATGACAATCGATTATGTTAGCATAAACGTGACCGTCTAGCCACAAATGTACGTGACATGCAGCGTTCTTCTTCTTTTGGAAGTAATACATCGTGCTTTAAAGTAATAATTACGTTGAACCAAAATTAAGTCCGAAATGGTGTTAGTTGACAAGCGCCTTTGATAATAATTGAGCAAAATATGGAAAATGAGGAAGCAAGTGGCCGGGATATTATTATTATAGGTGCAAATTGCAGTGATATTGCGCTTGAGCTGCAAGAGCGCCACGTTTCTGTTCTGGTGGATAATGGAATTACCGCGATGAGTAGATCAAATTGCTAAACCGTTTTTAAATTTGTGTAAGTAATGGCAATATTTTGCTCGTACACGTACAGGAAAATTTAATCATTTTGATTTTAATAAACTTTACCATACATATTTAGCTTACATCATTTTTATAATATTAACTTTATATCATTTTAAACAATAACACATCTATTCCAACAATAAACCGGGGATTTATATATATATAGTATTTATGTAACTATAATCGTATATATAAAATCAGAGATATGTAAAAGGTTTTCTCTATTCAAATGAGAAAAATCTAATTCATAACTCATTCATAATCGTGTGCAATTCGAAATGTTGGTTTTATGTTGACAAATGTTAACAAGCACTGACTGAATTGTGAATATTTTTAGTTTACGCAGCACAATTAAATTTCCTTTCATGATTAGTGTAAAACGGGGCAAAAATACGCAAAACGATCACATGTGGTATCCGATACATTTTCGCCAAATCAGTCGCGCCCTTGTTGGAAAGCAATTACTGGAAACGAATGTTTGTACACTTGACAAACGCATACCTACGCTGGCCTAAAAATCGATTGTCGAGGTGGGGATCGTATTTTATTGTTTGTTTTTGCTGTGTTAGGCACTTTTTTCCCCGTTGCTTTTGCAATAGCCGGGCACTAGCATTTTGTTTGAGATAGGATACATTATTGTATCGTTTCATATGCCCCGTGTCCCTCACTTTACTTCATCCTCTTGGTTGGAGCGAGTGTGCTTCGAATACGATTCTTTTTTTTTTTTTTCAGTTGCCCTTTTGATTGTAGTTGCTTTTTTTGTTTTTTTTTGTGCATTCTGTTTGAACTGCGCAATGCTATTTTAAGAATCGCTTTTGAAATGCAAAATGTAGGCGTATTATTTGGTGATATCCAATGTACAAAATAATTAAATTTTTATTTATTTATTTTGGTATATATATTTTCGTTGAACTATCGAAGCACATATTTCCCGTTTGTCCTGTATTGCTAAAATAACTTGCGAGCTTCTTTATGAATAGTCATACATATATGCTCAAAATCTATTTGATTAATATTCTTCAGGATATTTAATATAAACATCCATAGTCAGACAATGGTATCATATCACGCGACCAAATAAACCAGGAAATTCTATGTTTTTTTAATTTAATAAACGTTCCAAGCCATCATATTTCTCCCTCTAGTATGTATCTTCCATTCCATTCCATGGATATCGGTCAGATATCCCCATTTTTTTTCGAAAGCCAACACAATAAGACAAAAAATAATACTCGTTGATATTTCTTCCTTTTATATACACATCTCACACACACATACCTTGGAAATGAAAGCAAGGGGTGGACCTCTATTGTAGCATGTGTTATTAGATTATTCGTGTTTTTCTGTGGCCTGCGCGCATTTCGCTTGGATTACGCTTCTAACACATTGATTTTTTTTACTCGTGAGCCCACTATAAGTGTAGGGAAATAACTTATGATTTGTTGAATCACCTAAACAAATGGATTTGGTAGGTTTCTATGTAGTGTAGTGTAACAAAAATGAAAATTTGGCACATATAATAACGGCAATTAGGATGTGGAAGCTTTAGTCAAGGCGCTCTAATGTCTGTGTGTGTTTATATGAAACGCAGTCTGGTGGCGTTGACGCTGCGCCACATCAGGCGATGCCGCGAAAAAAAAAGCGTTATACGCGTGGGCAACGTTGCCAACACGGCTATTTATACAGAACCAATAAATTAACGACGACGGAAACCTCTTTGCTATTTCTTTTATTTTTCTGGTTCGCACACATTAAGTAAGATACGCTGCTCGTTAATTGACATCAAGTATTCCGTTTATACACAGTGCCAAAATGGCATAATCTGTACTCTGCTGTGCTGTGCTATGCATGTCAATTAACTACCGGAAAACGATCTTAACGCAATTACCTTTATGAGTATCGTTATTCTTCATTCATGATGCTTGAATAAATATGTCAATCAACAAGAACTATGAAGAGGTCCTAATGCAATTTCCCTGCACTCATTTTCATTAGCGTGTAATCATATGGCATAACGCATGTATGTGTTTTATAAAGCGAACATAATTTGCTTAATAAACATTCAATTCAATTGTTGATTCGTCAGAGATCAGCTAGAACATGGCGCGTAAGCACACATCGAAAACCCCTCAACAGGCTGCCTGCATTGCATCCGGGCACGCGCACAGTCTCACCGTCACCACTCGCTTTAGATTGTCGTTTATAACCGCAACAGACTGTGACACAGTTGTTGGGCAACATATGAAACGGGTGTATGTACATGTGTGAGAAGCACGAATGGATGTGTGTCGGGTGAAAAAAAAAGAGTGTCGCTTTTTATTGATTCCAGCGTGTCGTCTGCGCACGTTTCGTGTTGAGTGTCTGTACTCACGCCCCCACCCCTTAGTCCTGCTTGTTCGTCCTCTTATAGTACGCTTTCTCTGTGTGCTTTATCACCCACCTCTTTTGCGGCCCCCACCCCATCAATGCTTTAGCGAAGAGTGAAGCTTGGTTGCTACCGCCAACGGCTAAATGTTACCCCCTTTCAAGCGAACTCTAGCTTTGTCATCCTGAAATACCAGACCTGGATTTGAAATGATTTTTCCATCCAAAAATTAAAGCATTTATTTGTTTTATCCGAGGCGGTGTTTAACGGTATTAATAGGCATCAACTGAATCGCTCTTTATAGTTTCATTTTACTGATCGTATACAATAAGCACGCTGGCGTTCTAATAGTGTGAGTTGTATAGTTGATTTAAATCTAAAATATTACGGTTCTGTAGGATTTTCTCCTTTCGTCCCCAGTTGTCGCATGTCTGTCCCCGTTCGTCTATATCGTGTCTTTGTGACTGTTCTGTTTATCCAGCTATCTGTACAATAATTGGTTGTAGGTACGCGCGCGAGCTCCCTATCGCGAGAACAGTGCCGTGCGTGATCAGATACCGCGAAGGGGGTACCACACTCCTAATTACCATAAGAAATTAATGTTTGACTTGTCGGATATAATAAGCAATGTCATAATGGAGAAGTTTTCCTACGTTATGCAACCTGATCGTTGATGTTTTGATATTATGTACATAGGGCAAACCGTTATGTATGTACCTGTAACCGTATATTATTTACTATGCTCTGTTTTCCATAAGAATACAACACTTGATAGCCGACAGCGAGAAAATCCACCATAAGACTAGCCTGAAATTCTTACGAAAAACAGATTATAGATTTTTGGTGTTTGGAATTAAATTTGCAAAAATTGTCAATCCGGTTATTTCCGTAAATACGCGAATATTAATTCATAAACAAAAAGCGCCCGATAACAAAACGCTGACGACCTTAATCCCAAATTAAATGTTAATCCGAAGCCGCAACAATATTTAAAACCCGGTACGAGTACTGTAATCAAAATCAAGTTGGAATCATTTAAAACAGTCATCTAGTTGCCATGAATTACCTAGTAGCAATAGACAATACACCACCCAACTATTACGACCACCCCTACTAGAAATCCTCAGAAAATACATTATGTACCCTTTATGTGCGTCAGATGTGAATTTTAAAAGAATAAAATACTAGAAAGTGTGTCCATAAAATACGTAATAATAAATCGTATAAACAGTATATTATATAATGAGAATAATAATAATAAAGAGTATGCGTGCTAGAATTTTCTATCATTGGAAGAAATGGGGATGATAATTATTTAGATTCATAAAGTAAATGCTAATTAAAATGTACTTGCGGTTGGTACGGCCGCTTTAAGCGAGGGTCTGCCGTCCCCTCCTGCGTACAAGATGCCACCGCAGGACCGTATCATGCTAATTCAACCAAATAATTAAGATTCTAATTATTATATTGCGCGGGGATGAAAATTGAGATAGTTTTAACAGGTTACCACATTAGTTTATTGGTTCGTAATTGGATTTATTATCATATGATAGAGTAGCGGCAACTTTGTTTAAAGTTGCGTATATAAAATGTAATAAATTAATATGCAGACATTATTTTTTAGTTTCTTCTTGAGCATGTATATACATGAGTAGAAAACAACAGGGCTTATAAAAGGCTAAATGCAAATTCCAAAAAAAAGCGCTTAATTTATTAATTTATTTGTTAATTATATAAACAAAACACTATTTGGTTCAAGGTAATCATAAATGTGTTGTGAATAGATTACGTATCGCTGCACTAAATGAATTGGCCACAATAAGTTTAAAATAATGATGGCTACACCATTTTTTTGTTTTATTATACCATAGTATAATTTGATTGATCGTTTAAGGATACGCAGTCCTATCCTGGCTGCACAACGCGAAGCGACACTTTTAATTAACACCGCCAGTGGCGCTAGGGTCGGGGCTCGTAGCCTGATTATACATCTCTTTTTCGCCGCATCGCGTCGCCTTTGCGCCCTTCTTCGCAATAGCGTAATAGGGCTGAGCCCATAGAATTCACATCGCTTGGATTGCAGCAACAATTCAGTGACATGCCAATCATACATTCCTTGTTTCACTAATTACAAGTGCTAAGCATTATTGATTGGAAATTTATTTTCATACGTGCTTAACGCATGAAACTATAAAACAAATATCTGCATTACACGCTCTGAATAATTACTAATAAATGAAATAGTTTCGTGAGTTGTAATGGGATCATTAGTAGACATTTCGCTTCTTTGTTTCGCGTTCGCCTATCTCCGTCTTGGCGTCGTTTCCGCGTTCCCCTCATTCGTCGGGACGCTTAGCTAAGAAAAACAATTTAAAACTATTAAAGTGTTAGGAACTTTTGTACCGCTTATGCTGTCTGTGTGCGATAGCATCTCTCTCGCGCCTATCTTCCGATCCTTTTTTTGCACACTGACTTTCTTTCTTATTTGCTTCCTTTTTGTGTGCTGTTCTTTCACCGTGGCTTACTCTTTGTTTTGTGGTTTTGTCTGGCCAACTTCGAAACTCACAGGGAAATTATAACTTAAACTGACGTTTTATTTTTGATGACTTCGATTTAATTGTCTTAGAAATGTACTTAGGATTAAAACATCAGTATGATGCGGCTATGTTACGAATATACACATATGCAATTTGTGAATGTGTGCGAATGCATATGAGAATATCAGCAAATGTGGCGCCTGAACGAACGCCAAAATAAACAGCAGGAAATATGAACGCTTTGATGTTTGAGCATATATTGTCGCATCTCTTATTTATTTTACAAACTAGGTATAGTAATCACGTACGTACAAGGCTATAACGAACAAGAATTGTATGGTATAAAGCAATAATATTATTATAAAATAGGCTCATTTGTTTATTTGAGACTATTTTATCGTTAATTGTACTATAATGTTTAAGTAATTGTGCTACGAAAATGCTATGTGTTTAGGAATAAAACCATATTACCGCTGACATAAGAAATTTTAATGCAAAAAAAGAAAAATAAATATGTTATATGATGGAATGAGAGCGGAAGTAAATATAGATGCGAAAGCAAAAAACAAACTTGTATATTTAAGCAAATAAGACGTTCGCACGATGATTGCAATGGCGAAATATAAATGTAATGCAGGAGTTGATATTCAATTAAAATCACCGATGGTCGTGAAATAATTTTACCAATTTTAAGCTGTCACCAATTTCTTAAGAAAGTCTCGCGTGCAACAGACGTTTCTCACTAGTAGTTTGGAGGCGACAGACAATTTCTTGTAGGTATGCTTCGCACCTTTGTAAGATGTCACGTACATTCTGGTATACACTGTTGGCTGGCTCGCTGGTGTGCTTCTAACAGTGCGGGAAAGAGAATTAGTATGCTGCCGATGGCATAGTGCCCTGTTCACGTTACCCGTATGCGACGTTCTCTTCTTCTCCTCCTCTACCTCAATTCGCATTCGTTCGTGTATGTGTTTCCTGTTTGCTTGTGACCGGGATATTGATTTACCGGGCCTAGAAAACACACAAGCGCGACGACAACTTGATCCGGCTTGATCCTCGTACACTACCTTCCAACAGATCCGGAATTTATGCATTTACCTACCCTTTATTATATACATACAGTATATGTTTTAAACTATTACATTGCAATTAAATTTAAAAAATAATTAACGATGCTGGTGTCGCTCAAGGGTGCATTGACGCAATATGTACTTCAACTCCCTTGGGAACTGTCTTCAATGTTGAGTATGTACTTGGAAACAACTTATATTCCCCATACACGTACATGCATTCTTAATATCATGGCTATTTATATGGTATACGTAGGCACTTGTTATGAGCACCGTTCGTGTTTTGTCACTCAAGTTTCTTGTTTTTGCGAACTCCACCAGTCGACTATGGTCGACAAAACAAGCATTGGTTTCGTAAAAGCTCTGGACTGGAAATAAAGGGACTAACGGATTTAAGTTTCGAAAGGCACAAATTGTGTACTCATAGATTATGTATAGTCAATCCATTCAGTATCTTTCGAGAAGAGGCGACAAATGTTTGTCTTACGAGTTACCACATAGACTGACAACCAATATATCAGTCATAAATATTTTTTGAATGACTAACGAACCGAATACTTTAATACTGCGTACGGCTAACTACAAATAGTTATATGAATTTTAAACACACAATCTTCATTCCAGTTGTAATCCAACCCTGTCTAATCTGAACTAGTGTAACAAATGAGTAACTATGCATATACACCTGGCTTTGACATATACGGCACACACACACATATACACATATATATAGCGATATTAACTAATGTATTTTACTGTACTATATATATATTGAGGGTACGTATTACCTGATTGTGCCCGTCTACCCCTTATGCAGTTACACCCGTCGCGACGGCTAGAATACACAATATTCCCCCTTCCTCCACCATCACTCATATGATCGTTAATACCCCTACACACACATACACACACACAACCAACGTTGTGATATTACAATGACCATAAGCCTGGCCGATTTCCGATTCTGTTGAATTAGAACGATTCAACGCATAAGCAATAAAGTTCTACTTTTTCAATCGTTATATGACGTAGAAGCTTAAAACAAATTGACTATATCATCTATTGTGATTTAGTTGTTGTATATGTTGAATCTTACTCATACAAATATATATGCAAGATTGTTATCATTGTAAATAAACACTATGGTGTGGCGTGGGCGGTCTAATTTGCGATGTAAATTACCCATGACGCTTTTCAATATTCTGCTAATACGTGCCTGTGTATCCGGCGCGTTCGCAACAAGGGGTTCCGGTTTTAGATGATGGGGCGGTTTAGCCGAGGGGGGTGCGGGATAGGACGCCCCTAACTCACTCAACCACTATATAATCTTCCGATTTTGCCAGTGAGATTTCACTGCATTATATCCCCAACTGGCAGTTTAATTACGTACATATTTGTTAACAGTTCCAGCGAGGCAGGAATGAGCTCTGCGGGGCTCTGAACGCGGCTGGGGGGCGGCGTACGTAACGGAGGGATGAGAGTGATACAAAGAACAACACTACAACGAAGCATGCCCAAGCATGTTCGGGGTGTGGGGGCAATTTTCGTCGTTGTTATTGTGTTACGATGTCGCGTCTGTCTGGGTGGGATGGGATGGGGAATAACGTTGTCATCTGTACACGAATAACGTACGGTATTGTTTGATCTATGTTTTATATATATACATATAGTACTGCTTGCGGTAGCAAATATAATTTTTTGCTATTGTACAAACAAGTCATATACGCGTGATTTTTCGCTTCCATCATCAAAGTCGAAAGTGGGTCTGAGTCTGATCGATATGCATTGCATTGGCATACATTTGTCGGCGAAAAGGAATTCATTAAATTGTGTCAGTGTATAATAACTGAAGTGGCTTTGTAAACTTCTTGTTGCGTTTCATCTCTTAAACATGCATATTCCTTGATATCTGTAGGTATACCTTATTACAACAATCAATAGCATTTATATATGTATATATATAGACTAAATATGCTTTATTCGTTTATGGTTGCATTGCGTTGCGTCGCGTCGCGGTTCATGTAAAGGTCTTATGTCTGATGCAATAAAGTGTATTCCAATTTGAAATGAAATAGTTACGCTTTAGGGGCAGGCATTCGGACGGGAATTCAAATATGGCATCCAACTTTCTGTTGAGTTTTGTTTACGATAGAAATGTGTTGTCAATTTTATTCATGCGATGCGATGCGATGTAATGCACTATGCTTTAATGAATAAGATGATAAGGCTAGGATAAAAATTGCGCATTTGAAATGTTGTCATTTTGTCAATAGGGGGATTGATTGAAAATATAAATTAAGCCCAGTGTTGTTCAAAACACAAACAATGATTGCTAATAAATGCGATTACAAATCCGTGATATAATTATCACTCGGCGTTGGGGTAGATTCGGTACATTTGTTGCGCGCCCTCAAACGTGAAACTTCAGCACGTGTGCTGGTTACCATAACTACCCCTTCGTCCCTCTCAGGATATGGGGGTGTTGATTTTAATATACCGACATTTTCTTTTGTTTTACAATATATTAATGGAAATGTTTCTTGTGTTCTAGGGTCCTGCACCTCAAGGTGGTCAAATCAAGTTCACAATAGCCGACACGCTGGAGCGAATAAAAGAAGAGTTCAATTTCCTTCAATCTCAGTATCACACGTAAGTCTTTTTATCAATTACCAGTGTCAAATGAGAAATATTATTGCTATTAAGTAAATGGTGGAGGCGCGCGGATTTGGCATCGTTTTCATTTTTAATCCGACATTATTGCATAATCATTATTCTTACTCCGTTATATAACACATTTACCATGTAACACACACACACACACAAACAAACATACATATATCTAGTTGAAACATTGGTAACGACGATCTCTAATAGGTTTAAATAATTATGATGGCAGTTAAATATTAAGGTAGCCTTCATGATATTGATCCTGGTGTCAACGATGCCAGTCGCGTTTTGTGGCTCTCAGTGAACCGTAACGTAACCGAAAAAGCTACGAGCAGTTCTGTTTACGTTTAGACGTCCGGTTCTCTTTGCCGTGCGTGTTTAGTTAAACACCACCATGGTCTTAAGGCGCTCCCGTCGCCCTTGCGGCCCCTTTAGCGTGCGACGATGAACCCTACTCAAATGGGAAATAAAATGAAAGCTTGTTAACATTTGTCACGATAGTAATTTCCATAAATTAAAATATTTCTTTTAACTTTTGTGATCACTACATTTCTTAGAAATGTCGTTAAAATTCAAGTTTATTTGAAATTCTTTTGATTATTTAAACTTTCAGTTTAGACTGGAATTGATAAAACTAAAGTACCAATTATAAACGATTTGCAGATTTTTTCCAGTGCTTTTTCGATTTGATTATCTAGAAGATAGAGGTAATTGTCTCAACCATATATATATATATATGTTTTTTTTTCTAATATATTTAGATTTATTTAAATTTTAAAATATTTTACTCTACTATTTATTACTACAAAAGCAAGTAAATAAATTCAAGTATCGATGTAATGATGAATTTAATTTACATAGTCACTAAATCATAAATTTCCCTACACTTGCAAAACATTTACATTTTCACAGTTGCAGATACATTACACATAATTATTTCTGCTTCTTTATACACCTCAGAATTTTGTTATAATTTTAATGAGACTTCATAATTTTTTGTTGTTTTAATTTCAGACTGAAGCTAGAATGTGAAAAACTGGCGGGGGAAAAGACTGAAATGCAACGGCACTATGTAATGGTAAGTTCAGTCCTAGAAACATCATTTACAAAGCGTCTACTTGATTCTGTAATATATAACCCGGCATAATAAATATTTATTCCAATCATAAAAGAATACAAAAATATTATAAAACTAGATACCAGTAATTGCAGTTGAATGCAGGGTTGGCTCATATCTACTAATTGTCATGATTTAAAAGCCCTTCGCAGTACACAATAGGGTTTGTTAAGTAACTGAAAATATTCCAAAGAGTACAGCATTTAAGCTACTTATGACGAAATGTAACAATAGGAATTGGTAGCATCTTGATTGCCATCAATGATCATACCATTCAGTTAGATTGCTATAGATACTTGAAATGCTCTACTCTGATATACACTTTACTCTAGTTGCAAATATAATAGTTCATCTATGCTTTTTTTAGCTCGCTGTACGTAGTACTGAAGCGCTAAAGCATTCGGTGCATTTTTCATCGCTCTAGATTCAATCTACACATAGAAGCCGTCGCTCGTTAGATCAAAGTTTGTCGCTCCTTCTCCTCTGAAGATACTAAACATATTGACACCAAATTTGGTATACATAATCTATGAGTACACAATTCGCACCGTTCGCATTTTAAATCTAATATTTAATCATTTCTAAAACATTGATACTATTTTAGAATAAAAACCAACATAACAATTATCTAAAATGATATTGTTGTTTATTGTATATGTATGGTTTATATAAAAATGCATCATGTCAATCTATGTCAATGCCAAAACGACACACTAGAGGCGAGCTTTAAACATTTGCGACGCTAATGCCACACCGGTTCGCCAGAGTTCCCCCAATGCTTGTTTTTGATTACATATTGCAAATATGTTTCCTGTTTTCGCTTATAAAAAACTAATATTAAAAAAATGTTTATGCCTTATAAAACATTTTATTTATGTTGAAATATAAAAAGGATAACGTAATTTTTTTTTTCTGATATTTGAACTTATTTAAATCCGGTTCTGATTAACTTAGCAAACGTACAAGAACGTTCTGCAGAACGACGCTGTTTCCGGGAAGTTGGGAAGCAGAAGAACGCGCTTGAGGGGTGTATAAAGGGAAGCCAATCCAACAAGACGAAAGTTACTATCGATTACCGGGTGCGGTGTCTATATGTGCGACAAGTCCGTTGTCACACGACTAACAGGGCGAAATAGTTGTTTATAGCAACCGCCCCCCCGCGCCCCCAAAACGGAATGGCATGAGCGGCTCATGTCTCTAACGCCGCAGAGGGGGTAACTGTCACCGGAAAGGACCCACCGATGGTTCAAGACGACCCTACATATACTAATAGCTTCTGATTACTCTCTCACACACACACACACCAACCCTCAACTGAAACTTACACAAACGTCCAATTTATATACCATGATTGAGCTATGCCTATAGACGGAGACGCAATCGCAGAATTCGGCCATGGTTATATAAAAAATAGATATACTGTAATTATAGTTAATCTAACAAAAGGATGAAATGATTTTTGAGGAAGGAACATTAAATAATTAAATGTTTATGTTAATTTAATTGATGAAACATGTGTTTGAACGTTGATAAAACTATAGAGATTTTTGTAAATCATCACAATTAACTAGAGTTGAGTTTAAAAATGTGGGGGATTTCATTGTGAAGATGACGGATTACGTAGGCCACGCCACGTGAACCGTTACGAAAACGTAGGTATATACCTACGCGACGGGAATTAATTTCGTTAGGTTTGCGCTCGACGTTCCTCACCGCCGCGCCGCTAGTGCTGCCACCAACCCCTGACGCTTCTGTACGTTATCGTTTAAGAGAACGGTATGTTTTGATTGAAGACCCAGCGTGGCATTTGAGTTTTTTTTTTTTTTTAATTATCGAAAAGGATTCCGTATTATGTTTGCGTTTATATTTGCATAATTTTTTAAATATAAAATTGTAAACTGAATATGAATTCCAAAAAAAACCCCAGTGCTCCACTACTGAGAATTTCCGCAGAAGCCAAATGTTATTTCGTAAGTTGTCCGGGTGCTTCCGTGAATAATGAGACATATTAATAAGCAGCTTTTCCCATGGAAATTGCCTCGACGTCGCGTTCACCGTCTCGTTCCAATATTATGGCGAATACACACGGAAATAACGGAGTGTCGTCTCTGTTCCACTCGCTAGGGTTGCGCTACCGTTATCTGTCACAAGGTTTTTCTTATTCTTATTTAAAGTAATGAATTTCCTGAACAATACCACGCGCAGTGTTGTCCTACGAACTTTTTTTTTCTTTTCTTTGCAAAGGTCAGAGAAGGAGCAATTACAAAAAAAAAAAGAGGAAGAAAACAAACAGGCGATCGTTGTGAGATGAAACGTGGCTGATTATTTTCAGTTCTTCCCTCAATATTTTACTTCTTGTTGTGATTCTTTTGCCATTGGATTCAATTTACAAAACAAGCAAAAATTAAGTCGATAGAAAAGCTAGCGAGAAATTGTAGAAACGGTTATTATAGCCAAACGATGATTGTATATGTTTCGTCCTTATTTCTCGACTGTATAAATACACAATGCTTTCAGAGTACAATAGACTCTTTTTTAGTAATATATATATTTCATAGAATAAGTATTTGCTGCAATACAAAAATGCAATTACTTATATTTGAAAACCCAAACGAGATCTGCGACTCGGCCGTTAATGGATTACATTAAATTTCTGGGTAGTCCGACTCTGATATTAATTGATATACAACAAACACCTATCGATATCTTGTCACATTGATGCTCCAATGTCTGCATATAAATTCAAATTTCATATTGAAAAATGTTCGAATCCTGACGTAGTTTCAGTGTTATATATTGCATGTGTATATATTTTGCTGTTGCTGTCTATCCCAACCCATTCCATCCGATCCCAACTCCGACCCCGTGCCCATGCCCGTCGGCTGTGATTCAGAACTACCCTGAAACATGTCGCATCGCTTTTATATATACGAAAAACGCATTAAATCAGAGGTATTGAGGAATTGCTTTCGCGAAATATACGTGCTGAATATCATTACAAAACTCCAGTGGTATATACAGAATGATATATAATATATTTTGTATATATGGCATTTGGAACAGAAGATGTATTTGTTTTTCGAATATTGCGTTGCTATTTTATATTCTGATATATGAATTTGTGGTATTTGACAACAACCAAATGTGTATAATTTATTACACGTACTTTCTTGTTCTTCTTAATATATCTATATCATATTTTAACAATAATACTCAGAGCCTAAAGTTTATAAGCTTGATAATTATTAAATATGTTTTAATTAGTCAATATGTTGGCGACTAATATCTATGGAAATTGATTTAAAATGCGAACGGCACGAATTATCTACCTATAGATTAAGCATATTCAATTTGGTGTAAATCCGATCAGTATATTTAGAGGAGAAGGAGCGACAAATGTTGGTCTTACGAGAAATCAATTGAGCGAGCGAAGACTAGCTAATCCAATGAGGATATGGGTTATTTTTGGATTCATATGAAAGACGAACTTTTTATTAATATAATATTTCAATCCGATAATGCTTCGGTGCTACGTACGGCGTACTACTAATATGTAATTTTGATTAGCGCTTTCGCTGGCTTATATTCTATAATTTAATATAGCCTTAACTGAATATTCTTTTTGATTTCAGTATTACGAAATGTCCTATGGCTTGAATGTAGAAATGCACAAACAGGTGAGATTTTCTATTTTAATCATACATATATAGAATTTAATTTAGTTTTTTTTTTTTAAATAAAATAAAATAAAATTTATTTAACACCATAAGTCTGCAGAGCGTAATTTTATCCTATAGCCTTGAATTATGCTCTCGTATTTAAACCTATAGTGAATTCATTTCGGTATTTTATTTTTTTTAATAAACGAGATATCACGGCACTAGTTCGATTTTATTTTTGTTGGCTTCTACGGCGCCCGCGATCCGCAGAAATGCATTCGTTTTACTTTGCGTCCGATCGCTGAAACATATTGCATTGACATGACAATCGTAAATTGATGGAACTAAAAAATATAGAGAGGAAAAACGAAAAGAAAAAAAAAATATATATATATATACACCACCAGTATGTTACATTTGTTCGGATATCTTTTTTATGCTTTTTTTCCCAGTTTCTAGATGATGGGAAAAACGAACTATATTGATCTGATTTTTTTTTTTATATCCTTTGTCATATTTTATATTATCAGATATAAATGTGCAAAACTATTTAATATATTTTTAATATATATAGAATTTGTTGATTAACGCTTCGCTTTTAGTTCAAATATGTGTGTGTGTGTAGACTGAGATCGCAAAACGACTGAATGCAATCATCGCGCAAGTGCTCCCTTTCCTTGCACAAGAACATCAGCAGCAGGTTGCCACCGCAGTGGAGAGGGCCAAGCAGGTCACGATGACCGAACTGAACGCAATCATAGGGGTGAGTTCGCTATCCACTCCATTCCAACCATTTGTAGGTATTATATACTATAGACTGTATAGTAGCTAAACATGATATTATTTCAGTAGGGTTATCTTTATATGAATACAAGATCATACACCTTATAAATGAACTTTTCATTGTAGTTCTTTTAAAGAGCAACTCTCATTCTTGCCTTACGGTTACTCGTTCTATCTCGCTGGCAACTTTTACAAGAGAACATTTTTAAAAATATATTTCTTCCAGTAAACAATTCATGACTCACATGTCATGTTAATTTATAAATTCATGCATTGGAGTTGTATTAAGAGGAACTGTAAAATTAGATCATTTCTTACCACTATAACTTGAAGCTTAATTGATATTCAAAAAAAAGTTTGACCGTGAGGCTGGACGAGTGTTGCCTCTTGCAAGTATAAAATTTAAGGGGCACTTTATATTTTATAACGTATAAATAGAAAGGCTTCTATGCAAACCATATTTTTTTGCTTAATTCCAGTCCAATTAACGATGATATTCTATGAAATACCGTATGTAATATATATATATTTTCAAGTAGAATTGCTGGAAGCATGCGGTATACATGTAAATATTTAATAACCATAGAAGTCTGGTTCGGTAGTTTCTGAATAGTTTTGTATGTGGTTACTGATTATACATATATTGGTGCTGAGTTTGGCCACTTTGCCACTTTAGTTTTTCCAGTGGGATCGCCAATGTAAAATGCCCAAAGACTGGGAATGGAATACGTACGCATAAACATTCGTTGTTATTATACCTCAAGTAAAGCCAAATTAAATATGAATGCTCAACTGGCAAACAAAGTTTTGTTTGTGAACAAATGTATGCGATATACATTTCACAGTCTTTAGAAATTTTCTTCAGTAACTTGTTCGTTAAGTTTACCAACCTGATTGTTGCTTGTTGTTCTTTGCAGCAACAACAGCAGCAGGGTCTACAACAGTTGCTTGTAAGTAGTTTCTATATATTTCTTTATTGTAGTTTAATCACTTAGACAATATCTCTAGTTATTATCTAATAATACATTTGTATTTAACAACAATTTTTTTTTTTGTTCGAAACTTATTATTATTTCATACCAGAATTTATTCAAAAGTGGAATGACGCCTTAGAGTTCTAGAACTTCTCAATTATCAATGTAGCGTATTTTATGTTTGAATTATTACAATATTTGTAGAGTATTTGGTTGTTGGGTCTATTCAAAAGTAACTTAAAATTAAATATCGTATTACTTTCCGTATATTATTCAAATGCAAGAACAACAAAACGTTAAGGAATGTTTTATTTAGTAGCTATACATATATACCCTTGTATAAATAAATGACTTTCAAATGTAGCAACAAATCCACGCACAACAGTTACCGCATGGTGCTCATGGACCAGGATTACCAATGGGTCCGCATCCAGGTCTGCCAGGGATGGGACCGGCTGGAGCAGGCCTCCTCGCCTTCGGCGCCGCCGGCCTAAGTGCTGCGGCAGCCGCAGGTATAACTGGTGCACCGGGAACCCCACATGCGGCCGCTATAGCAGCCGCAGCCGCGGCCGCCGCTTCTCATGCACATCCTCTCCTAAAACCCGCCGATATACACAGTCGTGGCGAGCCGATAGAAATGAAAGGACCTGCAATGCACATCATTGAAGAAAGACTAGTACGTCAACTTGGATTTGTATATTACAAAAGATATTTAGACAATGTATTCTTAGAAGAATTCAGTGTGCTTTTGCTACGGAAATATCTAAATGAGAAACCTTTTAAGTAATGTGTTATTGCGCAGACTTCAGTATCTCCTGGTGAGCGGGATAAATACCGATCCCGGTCTCCCCCAGACGTTGAGCAGGATGTCAAGCGTCGGAAAGAAGATAAACTAGGTCATGTAAGTATGCAAAACCTTTTGTCGAACTTGTTCTAAGAGACAACAGCCAATGATCATGATTTTAAAACTCATATTGTATCGATCGCTCGTCAACTTTATTCATTTTTTATAGATTAACAACTACTGAAGCCTTCTTAAAATATATTCAATTATTTTGTACTTACTTTTATATTATGGTTTTAAATAAAACTTACTTTCTATTTGACATAACGTTCTTACACCACCTAAAATTAGATCACCTTTTGAGATTACTTCAGTTGTTTATTGCATTCTTTCATTTTATTATTTGGGCTTTATTTACTTTCCTTTATACAAATCTATGTTTTTATTACAAAGTCCCAATTTACATTTGGGTAGCTATACGCTCCTCATAATCTAGGTGCGTAGGGTGAGTTAAAAAGAAGCTGTTTGAAATTCGAATAAATAAAAAGGTCGATATAAAATCCTCCATAAAAGTCGGCTGTATAACCAGAGATATATTTTCGGTGTTAACGCTACTACATTATCCATAAAAGAGAAAAGCGAATACAAATATTAGACACACACGCACACATTGCACAAGCGCTAAAAAAACGCACACATGAGTAACGTTAAAATGCTTTTTAACTGTCAAATAAGTTTCGTATTTTTACAATGGATTTAACTCAACCAACGACTCACTCACTCACACTCATACACAAATGATACACGTTTGCTGAATACTGATGCCGAAAATAGCAATAAAACAGTTTCAATCAAAACGTGGTCGATTCTTCGGAATAAATTTATTAATTGTCCTAGACATTGTTTATGCGGACGCTCAATCAATTATTATGGTTGAATAAATATGAAGTAATTTCGTTGCATATTGTTTCTGATTCGATTAGCTCAATCAATGATTATATTTAGTATGCCACGATGATTAATCCTAATCTAAACGCATTGCTAATTTAAAATTAATATTATCGGTAATCCCAATTGCTGTTGCTATTATTCGGTTATGTTGATGGATTGTTTCGGTGTAGCATTTTGTCGATCGAAATATTTTAATATTGAGCCTTGTTAATAATGTTATATATTTAATTATTTGTTGGTAATTGTTTTAACACAAATATATTTTAATATTTCGAAAATATCGAGCATTTATAAATTTATATTAAATTTAACTAAATATTTAATGATTGCTCGTGGAAGCTTATTAATTATTTTATCTCTGGTTCATTGTAGTAGTGTTAATTGTAAATTATATTTGTAATCAAGGGTCTTTGTCATTATTATAGGTGTATGTAATTTAGTACGAGCAAATCGTGTTATTTACGTTAAATCTGTATATTACAAGCAATTTCTCGATTGTTAACTTTGTCCCAACGATATTTTTGGGCGCATACTCTAACTGCCCGGCGGTTGGTGTCACAAATCATTGGACTGTCAAATCGTATAGTCATCCTGCCCGAATTCAAATTTGAAGAAATCCGCATTTTAGAAGGTAGATTCACAAAGGCAAAAAATGAAAAGAATTTAAAATTCTTAGATATTTTATTTAAATGTATAAATATAAAATTATTTTATTTATTATTATTGGACCATGATAATCAGCTTTAAACTAAACTGTATTTTCCCTATTGATTAGGCATTGTTACCTGTAATAATAATTTCGCAGAAATGTACCAATTTCTAATCTTCCTGTTTAATACGTACTTCTCGTAAAACTAGGCAATTTAAGAGGGTTAGTGAACCTTTTTTTTTATACCGATGGTTCGGGCAAAATGAAAGGTCAAAAAAGGTACAAACCCAACCGCCGGGCAATTTGAGTATGCGCCTATTTTTGCGACTTATAAAACTATAATGATTTATCATTTCTAGTTAGAGTCGCCAAAATATCGCATATCATTTCAAATATTTTATATGAAACGGTTAAAGCATGAATCAAATGATATAAAATATTCTTGGGTAAACATGAACTTTGCGTTTTTAAAAACAACTCAAGCAGCGTTGTGCTGCGGCACAGCGTTTCGCTTGCTATTGTGTCAGTTATTACATAGCATAACGTGACTCCCATAGACACTCTTTTATACCAAGGTAATTTCAAAGCCATTGATTTTCCCGTACGCTCGTGCGCGATCTGTCATTATTGAAACTTTTTTTTATTTTTGCTTGGTTCGCCTCGTTCCTAGAGGGAGGTGGCGTACCAAACCTATCTATAATACTCATGACTTTCCGCTCCCTCCCCCGAACCCCGTACAGTCCGCCCCTGATGGTCGTTGGCGGTGGTTCCGACGGTTGATTTATAACTCGTGGTGGCGCGCGGCCCACTGGGCCCGCCGGGTCATCTTCTCTGGGTCCGAGAATGTTTGCCCAGTTCTCGATTGTCGTGTGGTGACAAAATACTCGTCGGCCATCTTGTTTTTGTTTTTTTTTTGTCTCTTGTACACCGGGACAGATCGAGAACAACATATACAGCTTGCGCGTCACGTTAAAAGCACAGCGATGGATTTAGGCTAGTTTATCATTAAAATTATCTACTTTGGTAAACTTGTTAAGTATGTAATGAATATACGCGCCGGAATACATGACGGCAGGAGCACAAGATGTAAAGTGTGCTAAACTGATTTAAAGCTAATTTAAGTATTGATTTAATTTGGAATTTATACAAGAACTTTAATGTTAAAATACAATATTATAAGACTTTAGCAGCACATAGTTTTTATATAATTATTAATTCATTTTCTACGTTAAACGAAGTACTTTATACCTATAAATTATCTTGAATTATGAATAATGATTTATTACTTATGCATAATATATATGAAGATAATTTTATTTCATTTCATTGTAGTAATCGATAAATTAATCCTCATAGATATGTGTGTATACATTAATTTACATAAATATCTATTTTATAATTGATTACGTAATGAATTATTAATTACAGTCTATTGAAACTGAATTCCAACAAATTTAATACATTGTCAATAGTTATTTTACAATTATACACAAATGTTGCTAATAACAATCATTTATAAAATCGCATAAGCTTTAAAACATCAAAAAATATTTCGACAACAATTTATTGCAAATGCCATATAATGAGATAGACTGCGTTCTTTTAATAGCATTAAAAAATTGTAACTGAGCCCGGCTCTGTAGGCGAGGGCGTTGTGTATGGCCAGGGTGTCATAAATAAATGACGATTTTTGCTAGCGGCACCGCCACGTGCACGGAAAACTCCCTAACAATTTTCCCAACCGACTGAATACCCCTCACACTTTAACAGCCACACCACCCACATGAATCCAATCTTTTATTTCCTTTTCCCTTTCGTTTCCACATCCCATCCACACTTGCACCCATACACGCGAGAGGTTCGCAAAATAATCTCCCATTAACGTTGTTACCAGAGCAGGGAGACGATTTTTTTTCCTTTTTTTATTTTTTTTTATTACTTGTATAGTGACTCCCCACACCATTGTCGGATGTAATCTGTACTGATTGAGGGATGCACTTATACCGAACCGTTTTATGAATAGTTTTTTTTTTTAATTCTCTAACAATACGAAAATATATAATATTCACTGCTTTGGTACTGTGCGTAATGAGGCAAATTTTCAATTTGCTTTTATGATTTGGTAATAATAATATAATTATCTAATTTTGTAATGATCACCGCGTGGTATACATATATGTATATATTCTGGTGCCTGTAAACTAGGCAAAATAACGTATTTAAACTTGCCAATCATTGCTATATTTACGTAACTATGCTAATAATTATTTAGTCTAGACGTAGAATCAGGGGGTATACTGAAAACATTGAATTCTCAAGAGATTTGCTTTCATAAGAATCTATCTCGATAACACAATTAAATACTATGTAAAAACACGTGAACGCCATTTCATACTCTTTTCCATTGCGAATTACCATTCGAGTTTCCGGTGATGGAAAGCAAAATGGCTCCCATGCGTACTTTATGTTACCTTCCTTATGCTAACAAACGATTTATTTGAAGTGTCGTCTATATAGCTTCAGCGCCAGATATTCCCCATGTACATTACAACAATTTATTTCAGAAATGCAACATCATTCAGGTGCTCTTTCTCACATGGATTAATCTCGGTCTAAAACTGTAATTAATTTTGCTCGTATGACAAATGCGTTTGCTTGCTAACGCTCAGACTCTTTCATCAACTATATGCTATAGAAATGAAATGTAGAGCAGATATTGCCGGCAGAACCATTATATTGTGTGCAGAGGACAATGGCCACAACACACACACACTTGTAGAAAATATTTGTATTGTTTTACAGTACTTAAATATCTGTATATGGCATATGCAACAATTACAATGCAGAGATCCAGACTGAAAAGAAATGTTACACTGTTTTTCAATAAAGAATTATTAGATAGTGAACATGCAACCATATAAACTTTCTTTCTATATTTGCTTTAGATTTTTGTTTAGGTATAAATACCTCACAAACAAGATAAAAAAATATTTGATGATAATATTGATTTACTTACTTAAATTCTATTCATAGCAATTAATAATGATTGAGGTGTATATTTAATAAAGATTCATTGACGGCGATGAAATTTAGTTAGATTTCAGCAGTACAAACGTTTATATTTCGTGCTTTTTAAAAAAAAAGGAAATGATAAAATCTATATCATTTATTGTTTTATGATATAAATGTATGTTTGTATTGTACTATTAACTAATGGATGTAGTTGGTTGAAATTGTTCACTTCAACCTTAGAGAATATTATTGCAACCTTCTGACTCCATTCCATTTACAATTTCCGGTTTAGTCCGAGTCTAGACAATCCGATCAGTGATCATATCCGTTCTGCAGCGACCCACTCGATGATAAGCAGCGTTTATGCAATTTCAGATTATACGCTTATAGAATAAACACAAACATCTTTCTAAAATTGATGAAAGAATAATATATACTTCTTGAATAACAAGAAATATATTTTCTAAATATAATTGATGTCGCTTCGGGCAGTTCATATTTTGTTGTTTATTGAAATATTTACTTATGTATGAATGTGCTTTAAAAATGTACGCTTTACGATTTACTGATGAGAATGTTTAGAAGAGCCGTATGCCCTGCATAAACGGTTTCAGTGCAAGAGACCATGAAGTAATTGCTCACGGAATACCTCTTCACTGTCTCCACTCGTTTTTTACCATCCGACCAGAACATTAATTAATTTGATTCAGTGTCATATGGTTTTGCTGAAATAAAAAAAAATAAAAGCTGTAAACACTTGTGAAGGAAAATTGAAATCGATTTCACTCGCATCTTTTCTTTAAGGTTTCTTTTCTAAAACAATTTAAAGCATATTAATGTTACACAATGTGTGATTATTTTTGAAATACCGTATTTTTCAAAAATACCGAAATAGAAGTTTATTTAAAAACTAAAGTAATTTTTCTTTCATACAGGATAGTGATGCAGAAAAGAGTGATCAGGATCTTGTCGTAGATGTCGCAAATGAGGTAAACACAATTATTAATTAATATAGTTTGTATAATTGAGTGATAATTTTCTTTGATTTTAGGAACCTCAATCTCCACACCCAAACGGTGAACATCCTGTTCTCGGTGGTCCAGATATACGAGAAAATGGAAACTCCGTATCGGACAAATCTGGAAAAGAACGACCTCTCAGTCGAAGTGGTTCATCATCCTCAAGAAGTACACCATCTCTCAAAAGTAAAGATGTAAGAAAAAATTGATTTCAAATTACATTTATTTTTTTATATTTCCAAACAAATTGATTTCAAATTACATTATTTTTTTTATATTTCAAAACAGGCTTTAAAAATGTTGACACTTTTATTAATAAAATAATTCGTCAAAAAAATATACAATTTATTTTACCAATGTGGTAAATTTCGCTTTTAAATTTTTATGTGAATTTTAAATTCTGTATTTGTTGTAACCAGGTTGATAAACCTGGTACACCTGGTTCTGGTAAGGCCCGGTCAGTAACGCCAAACATGGGTGGTGGACCGAGTAATGGTCATAAAGTAGCTGCAATGGGAGCCTATCCTTCCTACTCTTTAGCGGCGGCAGCTGCAGCTGGACGGGCTGGCCCCGAGCACCTAAGTCCCTATAACAACGTCGCTACTTCGCCCTATGGACGACCTTCTCTTCTTGGTTACGATGGACATCAACATGTTCGAGCACAAGGTCTTGCTACAAACGGTATGGCAGGAATCGCAGCAGGAAAAGCGTAAGATTTAAATATGAGTTAAAACTGGTTAAGTTGCAGTGATTAATTTTGAATTAAACTCTTTATTTTAGAGCGTATTCCTTTCATATGAACGGTGAAGGACAGTTGCAACCTGTGCCATTTCCAACTGACGCGCTCATAGGTCCTGGAATACCTCGACATGCTCGTCAAATTAACACTTTAAGTCATGGCGAAGTTGTATGCGCTGTTACTATTTCCAATCCTACAAAATATGTCTATACAGGAGGGAAAGGATGCGTGAAAGTTTGGGATATCAGTCAACCAGGATCGAAAAGTCCTGTCTCGCAATTAGATTGTTTAGTAAGTTATTTTTTGAAATACTTGTAAATATAAATCATATTCTTATTTATATATTTATAGCAACGGGACAATTATATTCGGTCCGTAAAACTTCTACCGGACGGTCGGACTTTGATAGTCGGAGGTGAAGCTAGTAATTTGTCGATATGGGATTTGGCGAGTCCGACTCCGCGCATCAAAGCTGAACTTACCTCTAGCGCACCTGCTTGCTACGCGCTGGCTATTAGCCCTGATTCAAAAGTTTGCTTCAGCTGTTGCTCTGACGGCAACATCGCCGTTTGGGATCTACACAACCAAACTTTGGTGCGTCAATTCCAAGGGCACACTGATGGTGCATCCTGCATTGATATCTCGGCGGATGGTACTAAACTGTGGACTGGAGGACTGGATAACACTGTCCGAAGTTGGGATCTCAGAGAGGGGAAACAGTTGCAACAACATGATTTCAGCTCGCAGATTTTTTCACTTGGCTACTGTCCGACTGGAGAATGGCTAGCTGTTGGTATGGAGAACTCGCATGTTGAGGTTTTGCATGCAACAAAGCCTGATAAGTATCAGTTACATCTTCATGAGAGTTGCGTGTTGAGTTTGAGGTTTGCCTCATGTGGCAAATGGTTTGTGTCGACGGGTAAAGATAATTTACTGAATGCTTGGAGGACGCCCTATGGAGCTAGCATATTCCAGGTATATAACGTAAATATATTTGTATTATTATTTTTTATTTAACATCTTTTAAAATATCATAAAAAATTGCATGTTTATAATTTATTATTCAATTATTTTAAATTAACTAGTTAATAATGATTGTTTTAATTGAAGTCATGCAATATTGTTTAAATGGTTTAATCAGTATAATTAATAGAGTTGGGTATTTTCAGTCCAAAGAATCATCATCAGTGTTGAGTTGTGATATTTCAACGGATGACAAATACATTGTCACGGGTTCAGGAGATAAAAAGGCAACAGTGTACGAAGTAATATACTGAACAGACATTCGTAGATAATAATGAAAAAAAAAATAAAAAAAAACATTGAGCACAGTTTTAAAAATAAACATCTGTGGTGACAAAATACTCTTGTGAACAGGGGCCAGGAGAAAGCTGTTTTGTTTCTCAGTTTTTTTGAAACCTTTAAATATATAGTGTACAATATTCGTCTCAGAGGTAATCTAATGTAATGATATACCGAACCTTAAGCACGACAACTATTTTGTGTATGTTCTGTAAATGTTCTGTAAATCTTTCAATAAAGACTTTAACTTGAATAAAATATAAACCCTATCCTTATTTTCTACCCTTTTATCCGCCTTAAATGTACAAGTTTTCTCATAAAAAACCAATAAATTCTAGTTTTATTTTGGTCTAAACATATGCTCCCAATTATGGAAATACGTCGGATTGATTAGATAAAAAAATAACTATCTGTAATTTATCAGTATGGTATCTGAGATAAAATAATATATTATAGTATATAGTAATAGGTTTACTAACTGTTGTGTTAGATTTAAAATGTATTGTAAGTGTAATATTTATATGAACGTAAATAAATTGCGCGTAATGAATGTGTATGAAGCGAATGAAATTTATTTTCGTCGCGAATGTGTTAGGCGGAAATTCCTCGTTTATTTGGCGAATTAAAATTGCCGCCACGTCACGTGGCTGGCTCTGTCCTTGGGTAGACGTTGGATAGATAGATGCCTGCCTAGCCTAGCCTGTGGTAAATATACAAATAGTAATGGTGGACCGTGCTCGTTTCCTGTGAACATTTCTTTATTTTAACTAAGTTTTAAGCTGTGCCAAATTTAAGATATGTGATTTAACTTAAGTGTTGTGTATTTGTTAAAAGGTACGTAATGGTGTACGCATATCACGGGCATATGTAGTGGAAATGGGCGGGTGTTGAGTTATGTCGGCACTGGTCGGCACAGACGTACGCTCACGGATGGGTGTTGCATACACAGAAATTATATCGGTTTCGATGGGAAACGGCGCCTGTCATCTCACCGATGAGCTCATTCAATTCATTACGCGAAACATTCGTATTTTCTACGTATTCATGAGTGTAGCCACCAAACAAATTACTTCTGATATGTATGTGTTGTCATTGCCATAATGGTTGTTCTTGCGATTCAACATGTGACCCCAATTTGACGTTTTAAAATCATTTTTAATCTATCTAATCAAATATTGACTGAATCAAAATTGTGTTAGCAAGGTGAAATATCGAGATACAATACT
Organism: Nebria brevicollis; assembly: GCA_944738965.1. Classification (NCBI taxonomy): domain Eukaryota; kingdom Metazoa; phylum Arthropoda; class Insecta; order Coleoptera; family Carabidae; genus Nebria; species Nebria brevicollis. Next base: position 9,728,261 of record OX122906.1, read on the forward strand.
AATATCAATACGTGGATCTCAGTTTTTATGCATATACTTTGTTGACATCGTACACAGGGTGTGTGTAAAAAGTCTAACTATTTTTTATCTCGTCACATTGTCTTTGATTTACATTCGTTTTTTTTTTTTATTTCATTTAGGTTTTTGTTTGACAAAAGCAATGATTCATGTACTAAACTAAAGCGATGTTTTGAATGATTCTTCTTGATGTGACCTTAAAGTTACTTTTTAAAGGTTTCATTTCAAGGTGAGAATTATTTTATAACAATCAGGTAATTAAACACATGTATAAGTGCTAAACAAGTGGTTTAATTCTAATCGTATTTCAAATATATTGATCTATTTTTTAATAAACACTGTAATCCATATTCTATGTATATTTAGTAGTTTTCTCGCATACAAATGTGATTGTGTTGGGTTATAATTCGTATTAAACTTTTCATTGATGTGCTACTATAAACATTTAATCAATTATTAGAAATTGATTGTAAAATACTTTCATACAACATCATTGTTTGTTGAGTTTACTCATGCAATCCCAAAATTGGTAAATCATTGAAATAATTGATGTGGATGAATTTGTTTCAGGTATATAGTCATGCAAGAAGCAATAAATAAACATGTCAATCCATTAATTCGTGAACGTGTAAGACTGAGTAAATTCAAAGCATTCATTCAATACGCCCGCACATTGCAATAAAAACACTGAACATTTCAAACGACCATTATGGATGAAACGAATCACAGTTTGCCAAATCGAAACGTACAACTTAGTTATAAACAAGTCATTAGATTGCAACGAATTTCCGACGTATGACTAAGCCGCATCGCAGAGCACGATGGCGCTAGTAGAAAACAATAGATACATTGTGCAGGTATACGTGGGAGCGCTATCCGCGTTATACGAAGCGCTTTCCGTCGAGGCCAGCAAACAAACCACCTCGGAGGAAATCGTCAGTTGTATCGTCGAACGCCTCTCACTAAATGAAAGTCCAGGCGGCAATTACGAGCTGGCTGAAGTCATCGGCGACGCCGTTGGACAAGAATGTAAAGAGCGTCGGCTAGGCCCCAGCGAAAGTCCAGTGCAGTTAATGATGCTATGGCCGAAAACCTCCAAAGTCGATCCAACAAGTTACCGGTTTTATCTTCGCGAGAAGCTAAACGATTACATCTGGACGGATAACTTCACCATGGATCCCCAACTGATCAAAGATTACTTCCATCGGTTTCTTTACCAGCCCAAAGATCGCGAATACCCTGATTTGTGTCAGTTACCTGATCTGAACGAGCTCACGTTACTAGAAAACTTACGCGCTCGATTCATCGCCGGGCATATCTACACTTACGTCGGTTCAATCTTAATCGCAGTGAATCCGTTTAAATTCCACCCCATATACAATCCGAAATATGTAAAATTGTACCAGAACCGACGGTTAGGTCCAAATTTGCCGCCGCATATATTCGCAGTAGCCGATACGGCGTACCATTGCATGTTGAAAGACAGAAAAAATCAGTGCATAGTGATCAGCGGAGAAAGTGGTTCGGGGAAGACGGAAAGCACTAATTTTTTACTGCACCACCTGACAGCGTTGAGCCAGAAAGGATCGCATGGAAGCGGTGTAGAGCAAACTATCTTAAGTGCCGGCCCTGTTTTAGAAGCTTTCGGCAATGCAAAAACAGCCCATAACAACAACTCCAGTCGCTTCGGAAAGTTTATTCAAGTAAACTACAAAGAGAATGGGATGGTGCATGGGGCAGTTGTTCAGAAATATCTGCTAGAAAAATCTCGAATTTGCTCCCAAGGTCGAAACGAACGAAACTACCACGTATTTTACTATTTACTAGCTGGAGCTTCAGAATCTGAACGCCAGCAATTGCATCTGAAAACAACCGACCAGTACAACTACTTGAGTCGTAGTGGTTGTTACGTTTTGGACAACATCGACGAAAGTTATGAGTTTTCCCGGTTGAAACAATCTATGGAAATGGTAGGTTTCACCAATGAAAAACAACGTCGACTTTTCTCTGTGTTATCCGCAGTCCTGCTTCTTGGCAACGTCGAGTTTCAACCTCGAAAATCGGCGTACCATCACGACGAAGCTGTCGCCGTCAAAAACCCAGAAACTGTTCAACTAATATCAAACCTACTTCGGGTGAAACAAGAAACGCTACTCGCTGCATTAACAGCGAAAAGAGCTCGTGCGTCGGGTGAAACTCTAGTAATTAACTACAGACTTCCAGAAGCGATTGCTTCTAGAGATGCAATGGCTAAGTGCCTATACGGCGCACTATTTGACTGGATTGTGCTACAAGTGAACCATGCATTGCTGTCGAAGAAAGACACGCTAAGAGATCATCAGGGGAATTCGATCGGGGTGTTAGATATTTTCGGCTTTGAAGATTTTGGGGCGTGCAACAGTTTCGAACAATTGTGTATTAATTACGCGAACGAACATTTACAGTATTATTTCAATCAACATGTGTTTAAATACGAGCAAGAAGAATACAGGAAGGAAGGCATTCGATGGAACAATATTGATTTTATGGATAACACTGGTTGTCTTCAGTTAATTGAAGGAAAACCCAATGGATTGTTATGTGTTTTGGATGATCAGTGCAAGTAAGTACATTTTAAATATGTAAGCATTTATTATATAAATTTGTTGAACTAATTCAGTTAGTTTTTACGAGCCTTTGTTGTTAATGGTTATTCGTGTAAAACAATAAGCGAATTGAAATCTAAATTTTTATTAACAGTTTCCCAGGAGCTACCAGCGAAACATTACTCCAAAAATTCAACTCGGTGCACAAAGTCAACGATTTTTATGAGAAGCCTCAGAAACTGGAGGCAGCGTTCATGGTCATCCATTACGCAGGCAAAGTGAAGTATCAAGTGACAGAGATGCGCGAGAAGAACTTGGATTTGATGCGACAGGACATTGTCGGCGTGCTGAAGAACTCGTCGATGGCGTTTGTTAGGGAGCTCGTTGGCGCAGACCCGGTGGCCGTCTTCCGATGGGCCATTGTGCGCGCGTTTTTCCGTGCCTATTTCGCCTTCCATGAAGCTGGCAGAAAGCATCGACAGATCCGGGCCGATGGGAATAAGAACTCAGCGATTCCAAATCGATTCAGGAACCATACACCAAACGATAATATCATAAGGTATGCGTGTACTTTAAGAACTATGAAATATATATATTTTTTATATAATGTGAGTATTATATTCACAATTTTGCACCGCGATTTCTTAATAATAATTAACGATTTAGCACTGCTTTGTGTATTAATCGAAAAAAAGTAATTGTTTATTATTTCTTTTAATTATAATTAACTCGCACAAATACAGCGACAATTTTTGTCTTGTGTCTGATATATACTATTATATGTTCAATCTTTAGCCATCTAGTGACAGTATCTGCTGTGAACCTCGCAATTAACAGGATTGCGTAAGTGACTGTCGCCTTGCAGAAAATTACACTTGTTTTCTTCATTCATTCATCGTCCTACCGTTTAGCAAACTATCCTTTTCCCAATCGATAATGAGTTTTCATTCAGATACGCTGCTACAAATTCATTTATTAAATAAAAATATTGCAACACAACGTTGATATATAAAATATATATACAGGTGTAACAGCGAAACGAGCTACCTCGAATAACTTCTATGTTATTAAAGATACAATAAAATAGTATAAGACAATCTTATGCAGGACCAAGGGGGACATCCAACTATAAAAGAAAATATTTTTTTAAACTAGTGGTTCTCAAACAACACAAATTTATGCTTTTTCAAATGAGATGCTATATATTTTTTAGGCCCATTCGATAGAGTATTTTTTTCTAAATTCCATTATGTATTCGTTTTATACTCTTACATAAGTAAAATATTGAGAAAAATGCAATTGAAAGTTAAATAAATTTTATTTTTATAGTTATTTTTCAGTAGGCTATGAAACAAAATTGAGCTTAAATACAACGAAACATAAATTAAATACATTAAATTATTTGTTATTTACTTTATAAATAGTGTTATAAAGTAAATAACAAATAATTTCATGTATTTAAGCTCAATTTTGTTTCATAGCCTACTGAAAAATAACTATAAAAATAAAATTTATTTAACTTTCAATCGCATTTTTCTCAATATTTTACTCATGTAAGGGTATAAAACGAATACATAATTTAATTCAGAAAAAAATACTCTATCGAATGGGCTTAAAAAATATATAGCATCTCATTTGAAGAAACATAACTTTGTGTTGTTGCTTGAGAACCACTGGTTTAAAAAAATATTTTCTTTTATAGTTGGATGTCCCCCTTGGTCTTGCATAAGATTGTCTTATACTATTTTATTGTATCTTTAATAACATAGAAGTTATTCGAGGTAGCTCGTTTCGCTGTTACACCCTGTATATATTACATAATATTAAAACTAAAGTTATGCAAATGAATTTCTGACAATGATCTTAAAGCAAAACTACTGAACCATAACTCATTTTTCATCATTTATACGTTTGATATGTACAACAATTGCATGATCTACGTTGCAGTTATGCATGCCTTATTTTAAATTATATGATTTTGTATGTATTTAATTTATTTTGAATCTTATTGCAATTTGTCATCTGCGCTTTGAATAATTATGTATGCAAATATATCGACGTGTTAAACAAAATCAAACTTATCTTTACAACAGCAAACAACGAAATACAATACTTACCACACGTGGAACACGTGGTTACAACGAAAACGATACGTCCGGCAACAATCACAATCGATTATCGTGGCCGCAATTTTATTATCATCGAACTAGGGTAAATGTAAACAATACGGGTAACAGTAAGGGGGGGCTAGATGAGCAAGGCCGGTCTGGCGGCCGTAAGGATTCATTGGGAGGCGCGGGAAACTCGTCGACCGCCGCCCTCGAACGGGTGCTCTGTCCCGATGAGGCTCGTGTTATGCAACGGGCGAGTCAAATTGTCATGTACGTACCAGCACTAAAAACAGAAACGATACAGTTTTTGGTGAATCATTTTTCTGGTGCTGGGAAATTCATTCGGTGCTGGTCTCTCTCTCAATCTGCTGTTTTCTAAACATATATTTCTAGATAAACAACTTGCGTTTTCTTTTTTAACCATTTATCCTACTCTCCTCAATTGAGTATAATTTATTATTTTTTTTTTAGTAAAATTGTCTCCACTTTTTAATTGAAATCGTTATGAAAATACAATCTTTCGAAACATAATTCATGTTCAAAAATGTAAACATGACTTTCTATTATGGTTGTACATTTGTTTCTGTGTCGCATGAAAATTTTGCTTGCATAAATAACTCTTCTCATTATTTATATTCACAGTATCCCACTGTTTCCTTAATTTGTTTGACTATATGAAGATAGATTGTAAATGATTTGTCTTAACAGGAAAAACAAATCATTTCGACCGCGCGAACGTGGCAAAAAAGGCTTGAAGAACTTACAAACAGTTAAAACATTGGCTGGACGTACTGGTATTACAGCAGCGAACCAAGGACAATTAGGCAAAGCCAGAAAACAACCACTTACCGTTGCTGCACAATTTCAACAATCATTACATTCACTAATGGACACATTAAACCAAGCGAACCCATTCTTTATACGGTGTATCAAATCAAACGGGAATAAAGTGCCAAATCAATTTGATAATGATACAGTACAACGACAGTTAAGATACACGGGAATGTTAGAAACTGTCCGGATACGCCAAGCTGGCTTCAATGTTCGATTAACTTACGACGAATTTATTCAATTATACCGAATTTTATTGCCGAAAGGACTATTAAGTTCGCAAAATGATGTACGCCATTTTCTAGCAACTCTGAATTTAAACCGAGACAATTATCAACTGGGCTGCACCAAAATATTTCTAAGGGAGTCCGAAAAAATCAAACTAGACTGCAAGTTGCACCAACAAATAATGGCTAGTATTGTTACAATCCAAAGATGGTTTCGCGTGTGCTTGGAACGCCGTAGATTCTTACGGTTGAAACACGCGGTCATTTCGATTCAATGTTTTTGGAGGATGTGCAATGCGCAACGCACTTTGGCGCATTTACGAAGTCGGTTAATCGCAGCAATACGCATCCAAGCAGCGTGGCGGGGTTATAAAGTTAGGGCATGGGTGAAAAGGTTCAAAACTGGCTTGGTAATGATTCAAGCTCGAGTACGAGGTATCCTTGCAAGGAAAATATTCACAAGCTTAAAAGCACGTGCGCTGCTCAAACCAAAACAGGTAATTTAAATAAATATGAGTATTTGAGCGAGTTTTGAATAAAATGTGTTTAGATTCGAAATGCTTTGCAGCCGTCAAGATTATTAGTGAAACTTAGTGAGGATACGGTAACAAGTAATGACTCCAGTCAAGAAGAATTGGAACGGATTACAGGGGATAGGCAAATCCAGGATTCAGATGAGTACGTAATTTTATATGAATAATTTTTTGATATTACTAACACTTATTGTTTTTTTGAATATTTAGAAGCAGTGGTTTCATTGAAGATGTAGAGGCAGATTCAGTTCAAAGTCGCTTGGAATTACGTCCGACGCAATCTTTACCAAGTGTAGTTACAATATCTCCTAGATTGAAGATTCCGATTCAGTCTCTGAATAGGTTTGTTATAGCAACGAATGCCATCGTAGAAATATTAATTTTCAACCATTCACAGAGTGGAAGACACGTCCCGGGAAGGCTTAATCCTGGATGCAACTTTAAACAAACGGAAGTTAAGTAAAACGCGAAACACTTCAGAAATGTTAGATATGGACAATAGTCATTTGTACCTCACACATAGAAAAGGTAGTTGTGATTCTTTAGCATCATTCCGTAGTTTGGAATCGCAGCGTAGTACTGATTCTTATGCAAGTTCGACGCAAGCAAAAACAAAATTTTTAGTTCCTTTGAAAGCAGACGTGTGGGACTTGCCCAGCAATCGTAGTGATAGTGAATTCGAACTGGACCATGATACCTCAAAATCAGCCCCACCTGTCATTGCATCGCCAAGATTTTCTTTGTATGATGATCTGTCCGATAATAGTATAGATTGGCGTAAAACTTCTCCATATAACTATGAAATTCCGTCCAAATCACTCGTTTCTCGCACGACCTCAGGCTCGTATCATTGTCAAACCGAGACTCCAGATTATCGTAGCAATGATCCGAATAGTAACAATTTCGGATTACAAAGTATAGATTCCGCAAGGAAACGCGAAATTAAACGTGATCTACGTAACTCAGAAGGACTCCTTTCTTTAAAACCAGTCCGAAGAGATCCTAGACGAATAACTGATACAGACAGTATCAAATATCGGCCAGATCTTAAATTTCCATTAGTTGAAAATTCTAGCGATGCTGACTTATTTTTGAAAGTGAATCCCTCTAGTGAGGAATCCCGAAAAAAGATTGAAATACCCGTAGTTCCATTACGAACTATTCGAAAACCAAGGAGGGATATTATTTGTCGAAGTGTTGGCGAAGAAGTTACGGATAGTGGAGGTTCTGAAACGAAGAACTCAGCACTGCTAGGTACTATAAGAGAAACAAATCTAATGTCTGCAGATTGTAGTCCAGTTAAACAAGTTTGGAAAACGCGTAGTGAATTAGAAAATTCAGCTCAGTTTATTCGAAACGAGTCAGAGTTCCCACTGTCATCCCTTAATAAATCCCCACAGAACTTGGCTGGCAAACGATCCAGAGGTGGCATAGCCACTTTGGACCTTAAACGCCGAAATAGCGATCCAGCTACAAAGATCGGCTCAATTGTTGAACAGCCTGGTGGCCCAGAACACATTTCTCATTTAAAACTAGCGCCAGGAACTGATCGTTTAGAATGGATGAGTCGTACTTCGTTCACGATTGCTGGTCACCATTTCAGTAAAGTCTCCCGATTTAATAAGGACGACAAATGTGTTTACTGTCATGAACAGATGGATGCGTTTGTGACGCAAGGACATAAGTGCGCCAATTGCAAGAAGTTATTCCACACCAAATGCATCCAGAACCGCGGCGTGTTAGAAATGCCATGTGAGGCAGCTCCGCAAAGTCTTGACGCGAACAAACCGGGCCGCAGAAAGTATAGGAAGCACTCGCAAACACCATATGACATGAGCAAACAAGCTGTTGTAAGTAAATTTAGTTTAACTGGTACTTCGGAATTTACGGATAGAACGGATAAAATCATCTCAGACGCGCGGGAGTTACAATTAATGCAAGATTTTATCACGAAGAAGATCTATAAGATGGAAAGCCAAGAAGGAAAGAAACCCAGTGAAGTTGATCGAGTTTTTAAACAAGCATTGCGCGAATTTAAAGACAATCTTGTTGCTACATACAGTGTGGTCAATAAGCATGGATTTGAATCGCTTAACATTAAATACAAAGACTTGATATCCAATTTCCTTCATGTCATGGAAACCGTTTGTCATCAAGAACAGAAAGAGGAAGATTTCCCAGTTACAATGGGAGTGAATGCATTTAGAGGTTTCATGAACGAATTCATGACGTCGCGGACAGAAGCTGAAAAACCTGGCAAAGCCAAACGGAAAAAAGAAAAGAAACGAAAAGTGGAGGATCCGATCTTGCATGCAGGCCATACCTTTGTCTTAACAATTATTAATATCCCTACCGCGTGCGAGATTTGCAGTTCGTTCTTTATGTGGCCGATAGAACGGGGTTTAGTTTGTCAATCTTGCAGGTTGACTTGTCATAAAAAGTGTTATGTTAGAGTAAATACAGATTGCGGTAAAGATTCGGCGCATGCGCATGGCGACAACCGACGAGTCTTCGGCACTCCATTGGGATCTCTTTTAACGGCTGAATGTAAAATACCTGTTGTATTGGATCGTCTTATAACAACAATAGAAATGCACGGACTGTACACTGAAGGCATTTATAGGAAGTCAGGTGTGAGTTCGAAGGTACGGGAGTTAAAGGCGAGAATGGAAGAATCAAGTCAAGATGGTGTGAATTTTGAAGATTACCAAATGCATGTACTTGCATCAGTGTTGAAAAGTTTTTTGCGCGAAATGCCTGAACCACTGTTAACTTTTGATTGCTATGAAGACTTCTTGCGCGCGGCAAGTCTTACAGATCCTCAGGATCGAATAGCGACGTTATTCGATATTTTAAAGAAACTCCCTAAATCCAATTTCGATCTAATGGAACGGATAATTTTCCATTTAGCGCGCGTCGCTCTACATGAAGATGTGAACCGTATGAACGCGAGTGCTCTAGCAATTGTGTTTGCCCCGTGTGTGTTAAGAACTAACAAAATATTACCAGCGCAAGATAGTTTGAACGACATCAGCCGGCAAACGCAATGCATTGAGACTATTCTTATGGAACAACTTCGCAAAGTGCGATCCACGCTGGCGGATATTGACACGCTGGACACGGCGTGTCACACCGCCACGCACCGGCTATCTTCTTTGCGTAGCTCCAAAGTATTTAGTCCAGAAGAATTACAACCGATTAGCCAAGCGCAGCAAAATCCTCAACCCGTTGAAGGAGACGATGAGGAAGCTTTGCTAGTTGGACATATCCAAGAAATACAAAAAGAAAAGGAGTTGTTAACGTCAGCATTGCCGAGTTTAACACGTACTACTTCTGATGACGATATGTTATCGACGGATCTTGATGGTGAAGGTAGCATGGATGACATCTCTTGCACGGGACATCCTACGAATGATATTACTCCGCATATGCGACGTGCAAGAGGGCCTGTTATCAGATCCGTATCAGGTGGAGATCCCAGACAATCGCTGCCGCCGAAATTAAAACGACAATCCTCATCGGATATAAGTGTCGTGCAAAAAGCAGTTGAAGAATGTGAAGACGCACCAATCATGGTGTGATCAATTCTATTTGTTTAAGTGTGTACATATGCGCTAGTGTTTATATTTAGCAAGTGACAAATTGTGTAAAAAAAAAATAACCTTCAGGACTGTATTTCTAAATTTTTTAACACCACATTCAAACTACTAAATTAGTTTACATATGCAATAACTAAAATATCAAGCAAATTTGTTTTAATAATCTTATGATTCATTACATGTAGTTTGAATGCGAAGTGTCTCGAACATGCAACTTGGATAACAACGTTGCATGCCATTTATTTTTACTATAAATGTATAAAATACTATTTAATATACTTCCAAAAAACAAACAAACAAAAAAAAAACAAGCTGACTGTCTACGTAAGTCAGAGTAATTGTTATATCTGTAATTTTTTTTTTTTTTACAATTTTAAACCGTATAGATTGTTGTAAATGATCTATTAAATGTTTGAATAGTTACGATTAAGAAAGGTTCAAAACGTATGTTGCGAAAAGTTTAACGATGTGCTCAATCAGGGTAAGCGAAACAGAGAAAATTGTCAGGCTGGTTCTGAAGAAATGTTAATTATATAAAGGCATATACTTAAAGAATAGAGAAAAGGATTATATATGATATTAAGTTGTTGGCAATTATTTGTTATGCTATTTACTGTCCAGTGTTATTTATAATCTTCGATCAAAATCTTCAGAATGGATGTAGTTTTGCATTATTTCGAAAATGCCTCGTCTAAATACCTTCGTGCCAATATATAAGCCAGGTTTATAATATAGACAAGTAAGACAGCGGCCTGTACCATACGTTTGGTAACACTATGCTAGTTTTGCAACAAATTCACTTGTTAAACAAATGTTTCTATCGCAACACTGTATTTATTGTCCGACTAGCCTAGTTAAGTACCGTGTTTATGATATTCATAGGTTGAAACCGAAATACAAATGCAGAGAGCTCTAGTAACAGATTCAGTACTAACAGCTGGGAGGAACCGGATCTAAAAGTATTCGACTGGCTTCGGCATTAAGATCTTATGGGTTCAACCCAAATGACGTCAATCACACGATAATGTTATCTATTTTATGTGAGCTCTCCAGCGTAATATTGCTAGGGCACAAGTTATTCCTTCTTCCTTTTTTTTATCTCAGTTAATATGAGTTTGTTTACAATAAAAAAAAAACCATATTACCTACGAATGAGTCAAGGACTAAACGGAAAGAGCTTCGAAACCGAACTCCTAGTTTGGATGGTTGAATTCAGATAAAAGAAACAGAAATTGTCTTATGACAGCACTAAAAAAAAAATTACCTCATAGCGTCTATGTATTATAAACTAGGCTTAAGTATTTTATTTATTTTTTCGTTATTTTTTTCAAATAATTTCTAATGCATTGCGCACATTATTGTTGTACTACTTGGGCAGTGTTGAAATGGAGTATAAAATGTTTCGATCTATAAATCAATATGTATGTTATTCTTATGACAATTTGTTGGATTGGTTTTTAATTTTGAAACTATTCAAATAATTATTGCAATTGTTAATTCGCAATATTTAAATTTTAACACAGTTTATATATTATTACACTTACGAAATGCCCGCGAAACAAATATTTTTATATTCGCTAGTTTTTGGAGTATTTTTCGTTATTTTTTTTAATTTTTACAAAGAACAATGTTATTTCGAAGTTATCAATAGTGCTTTTTTTTTATATTTAATGTGAACATAGTTAAGTTATTTAATTTTTGTGTATTTATGAGTGATTCTTTTTTTACGATACATTTATTAATATGAACAAAGTTAATAATAATTACTTCGTAAAACTATAAAATAGTCATCAATCTAATTTAAATAATATTTTTAATTTCTTTTTTATCTTACAATTAGTGTGTTTATATTCGGTTTTTCAATATTTATACATATCATTTCCATTAAATGAGCAATACCATTTCATTGTCATTCCAGCATAACAATCGCATTTTCTATGTCTTTTTTTTATTTCGAAATTTTTTTAATAAAAGTGGAGCATTTCTACAGTGACGATTGTGAATATTATACTTTATTATAGTTTATTTTACTCATAATAGGTATTATAAGTATATACATGTTTATTATGATTAGATATAACTGTTTAAATACTATTAAATATAAATCAGTAATATCTATACCAAATGTTAACAATAATAAATTTTTTGTTAATAACTATACACAATTATTTAATTTCTACAGTTTCCCAATGTTTATAAAAGTTAAATAAATTACAAGATATACATATATGGGACACTAATCATTAAAAAATACATCCAGTTGTCGTATTTCGTGATAAATGCCCGTTATAAATATAATCTCTATACGCTTGTAAATACGAACATTTAATATCCAGTCCGTTTCGATCTATGAATTATATGTACAAATATTTGTATTGCCATTTAGTTAATTGCAAAATATTTACTTTATATGGTTACTGCAATAAGGGTTAATTGTATTTGATTATTACTCAGAACTGTACTAGCATTTGTTTAAATGCTTACGTACAGTATTTGTAATAATTTCAAATTTTATGGCGTGTATTCTTTATTTATTACCGAATTCTCCGGTGCAGCAAACTAAGTCCTGTCCTGTGCGTGTTTGTGTGCACATGCAACCATTGCAATATGCATGTATTGCAGTGTAGATCGCCTAAGGGGCATTTATTCTTATTATAATAATCAAAATTACAAATCAACTATTTTGGCTTTGAGTGTATAGCGCACTATTAAATATTCTATCTTACCATCTACAGAAAACAGTGAATTATTTATGTACATGAGAGCTGAACCAGAATAATAACATCATTTTTTGGTTATGTCCATTAATTTTAATGAAATTTCAAAATTGGGCAACTATCACGATTAATTAAACATTAAATAAGATAACAGTTTTAACCATGGTTTCCAAACATGTTGATCATTTATAAGTTTGGGATTGATAATTTTTGTTTGAAACTTATTAATTTATGTTTGTTTTTCAAATTTTGTGTCATAAATTCCATTTTAGAATATTGAATAATACTTATAAGAAAATTCTTAGTACTATATGTTATCTTTACCGTGACAATATAATTTTCTTTTATCTATATCATTAATCATAAGAATAATTTTACTATATATAAGTGTCGACAAATATTAATTAAATTGCTTAGGTTCATTGTCTTTTTTACTTTCAGTCTAAGAGTTTAAAATATTATATATCAATATAAACATAAAAGGTTGGCGTATTTGAGCTAGTCGAATACAGGGTGTAACAGCGAAACGAGCTACCTCGAATAACTTCTATGTTATTAAAGATACAATAAAATAGTATAAGACAATCTTATGCAGGACCAAGGGGGACATCCAACTATAAAAGAAAATATTTTTTAAAACCAGTGGTTCTCAAGCAACAACACAAAGTTGTTTTTTCAAATGAGATGCTATATATTTTTTAAGCCCATTTGATGGAGTATTTTTTTCTGAATTCCATTATGTATTCGTTTTATACCCTTACATAAGTAAAATATTGAGAAAAATGCGATTGAAAGTTAAATAAATTTTATTTTTATAGTTATTTTTCAGTAGGCTATGAAACAAAATTGAGCTTAAATACACTAAATTATTTGTTATTTACTTTATAAATAGTGTTATAAAGTAAATAACAAATAATTTAATGTATTTAATTTATGTTTCGTTGTATTTAAGCTCAATTTTGTTTCATAGCCTACTGAAAAGTAACTATAAAAATAAAATTTATTTAACTTTCAAGCGCATTTTTCTCAATATTTTACTTATGTAAGGGTATAAAATGAATACATAATGGAATTCAGAAAAAAATACTCTATCGAATGGGCTTAAAAAATATATAGCATCTCATTTGAAAAAACATAACTTTGTGTTGTTGCTTGAGAACCACTGGTTTAAAAAAATATTTTCATTTTTAGTTGGATGTCCTCCTTGGTCCTGCATAAGATTGTCTTATACTATTTTATTGTATCTTTAATAACATAGAAGTTATTCGAGGTAGCTCGTTTCGCTGTTACACCCTGTATACATAAAAGGTTGGCGTATTTGAGCTAGTCGAATAGACATGTGATTGAAACAAAAACTTGAATCGTAAACGTTTGAGTAACACTGCTTGTGTGATTAATAAATGTACTACATTTTTGTATTCTCCTGACATTAATTTCATTAATAACCCCGGCAGTTTTAATTTATATGAACGCCGGAGCGTATATGTTTCGCATTTCACCAATTTATCTTTTTTCATTTAGACCGCACGCGTAGTAGCAAGCGCACGGCGCACAATGGCCAAGGTGGTATCCGCTAAAGCAACACCGACATTTTCGGCCCAAAAACCGAAAACCGCCGTCACCAAACCGAATATTATCTATGCAAAACCACTGTACTATATATCATTGTGCACGGGAATGTCTTGTCCGATTGATTTGAATAACTATCGAGCTGAAAGTGGAATCAAACATAAGATATATAGTGTTTTAATGGTTTTGATTATCATCGGTGCCACTGTTTCCGACTGTTTAGGCCGCATGAGAACCAGCTATACATTTTTGGTACAAACTATTAAAATAACGGATATGATGCAACAGGGTATATTGTTGCTAACAAATGTGTACGCAATAATGAATTTTTTGTTTTTCGGAGAGAAATACGTGAAAAGTTATTTCGTAATGATGAAACAGATTGACGAGAATTTAATAACTACAATGAATTTAAAACGGAAATGCATGCAATTCTACACGTTACTGATTATAACGCATCTAGTTATGATTTTATTGTGCGTGTATGATGGTTGGACGTGGATTTTAATGTTGGGGGTAAATGTTTGGCGTCATTACGCGTTTCGTTTGTACGCGTATTATCTAAACATAGTGATTGTCCTGCAAATATATACGTTCTCGCACGCGGTTCGATTACGTTTTAAAATACTAAATGAGCGTTTATTCGACGTTTCCACTAAATGGGCTGGAAGCATGCATTCAAATAGAGCAATCGCTATCCGTGATTTGTTCTACTCGTATAAAAAAAGTACTATATCCGTTGAAGCTAGTGGCTTAACACTAAATTGCTTAGTACGAATGCATGATTTACTATGCGATTTAACCGATTTACTCAATAGTGCATATGGGTTTAATGTTGTGTTACTTGTATGTAATATTATTGTCAATAGTGTCATCGCGTTGAATTTGACTCTCGTTTTTGGAAGCAGAGTTCAATCGGCGAATGATTCTTCACCAATACATTTAATTGCATTGAATATTTTCTGGGCAATTTTCTTCTTGGTGAGTTAACATTTAAATAAAACTTCACGTTTAAATAATCAGTCAGTTTATTTAAATTTTATTATGTATGGTGTAATTTTTAACTAACGAAAATCATGAATATTTCAGTAGGCATTTTTTTTATTATTAAATATAATCAGGGTTGATTTTTTTGCTTAGATAAATAAATTATTTTACTCGTGATTTATTTACACAAATTTGTTCACATTTTTTTTTAACATCGTAGTCCTTTGTTTTATTATGTAAAACATGATAAAGTAAACAACAATTACGCTCTATATATGTATGGTGGCCTTGAAAGATCGTACAGAATATATAAGAGTATCCAGACAACGATCACACAGTCATAAATAATTTTGAATTTAGACCATGGGTGTATTTGTGGCGAAGTCATGCGATGCTTGTAGCAAAGAAGGATGTCGCACCGCAACAATTTGCTACAAATTTCTAGCATGCACTCCAATTGAATCTCACATTGTAAGCGAAAGAGAAATACGGATAGAATTAACTCAACTTGCCATGCAGGTATTACCTGCACACCGCACAACACTGCATACAAATTGAGAAACGTAACACTATTTTGTCGAATAGGTGGATCATCGACGACCTGCATTCGACGCTTGCGGATTTTTCCCAATCAATAACTCCATGTTATATGCTATCATTGGCGCAATCTCTTCATATATTGTTATTATAATCCAGTTTAATAACTCACAATTTGAAACTATCGGGGATCCAGCGAATGTTACTACTACATATATCACAGAACTTAATAAAACTGTTAATTAACATAATTTAAATACTTCTTTAATTACAGTAAATATTTATAGAACTACATGTAATTTATGATAATAATAATAAAATAAATATTTAACGTTTTCTTAATTAATATAAATCAACAAATTACTTCTCGCAGATATATTTACTTATTTGTCTATATATATATATATTTCTAAATGAAATTTATTAGGTGTGTGTTTGTATACAGGGTGTAACAGCGAAACGAGCTACCTCGAATAACTTCTATGTTATTAAAGATACAATAAAATAGTATAAAACAATCTTATGCAGGACCAAGGGGGACATCCAACTATAAAAGAAAATATTTTTTTAAACCAGTGGTTCTCAAGCAACAACACAAAGTTATGTTTTTTCAAATGAGATGCGATATATTTTTTAAGCCCATTCGATAGAGTTTTTTTTTTTCTGAATTCCATTATGTATTCGTTTTATACCTTTACATAAGTAAAATTTTGAGAAAAATGCGATTGAAAGTTAAATAAATTTTATTTTTATAGTTACTTTTCAGTTGGCTATGAAACAAAATTGAGCTTAAATACAACGAAACATAAATTAAATACCTTAAATTATTTGTTATTTACTTTATAAATAGTGTTATAAAGTAAATAACAAATAATTCAATGTATTTAAGCTCAATTTTGTTTCATAGTCTACTGAAAAGTAACTATAAAAATAAAATTTATTTAACTTTCAATCGCATTTTTCTCAATATTTTACTTATGTAAGGGTATAAAACGAATACATAATGGAATTCAGAAAAAAATACTCTATCGAATGGGCTTAAAAAATATATAGCATCTCATTTGAAAAAACATAACTTTGTGTTGTTGCTTGAGAACCACTGGTTTAAAAAAATATTTTCTTTTATAGTTGGATGTCCCCCTTGGTCTTGCATAAGATTGTCTTATACTATTTTATTGTATCTTTAATAACATAGAAGTTATTCGAGGTAGCTCGTTTCGCTGTTACACCCTGTATAGTTCTTCGACTAGTGGTTTTCGTTATTTTACCGTGTTATTTTGTCATCGCATCTTCACGGTTTGGCAGGCCGGTAATCGGTCGGTATTATATGTAACAATGATTTACAGTCGTACTTTTATCATTTTATTATTAAACCTTTATGTGAATGCAACAACAGTGGCGTGGTCACAACATTCTGGGAAACGATTATTCGCATGTGTACGCCAACCAATCAACAAAGTGTTTATTTGATCGTCACACAGAAACTATCTACACTAGAAACTTAAATATTTAATATATTCAACATAATTCTAAGAAATGAATTTAATTTCTGAATCTATTAATTTTTACCGATGCTAAATTACAATGTGACGAAATTACCGAATGTAAATTAACTAGTGTTGATTTATGCGGGTGATATCGTTGCTTTAAACTTCTAAGCGCGGACAGTGATTTAGCTCAATTTACTCTAACTCCAGTCCCGTCGTATACCTGAGTGTGTTTATATGTTTACGAGCGCCACCTGATCCGAATAGAGGTCCTATTGGTTTATGAGTATAAAAAAGTGCAAGCGAAACGATGGGTCTTTTGTAAAACGTCCAGCGAAGCACCAGTAGACATTTCTATGGGCCATCGAACCTACTTTATTACTCTAGCCGTCAATATTATGCTCGCGCGTTCCGAATTTGTTCCATACGCTTGTGTGCCACACGATTCGGTTTTATTTTTATTTTCAGGGTTGTATGGGCATGCAAGTTTGCGGAGAATTTTCATTTATTCGATTTTTATAAATGATCAAATTTGTTTATATTAATTAGTTATGCATAAAATTACTAAAACGCTGAATTTATTAACAAAATCCTCACTTCACGATTATAAATACATATTGCAATAAATGCACTTACTAGATGAAGAATTACAAAAAAAAAATGGTTTCACCATACTGCATGTTGCAACTGATGCAATAAAAAAATTGAATATAACTTATCCTATAAAAACCTGTTAACAAGAGGACTTACGGTATTTTATAACGTCTACTTGCAGTTTGGCTTAAATATACTACATACATATATATTCCCCATTTTTTGTTGCTTTTCCATATGCATAAATATTTTCCAATCATTTTCATGACGATTCCTGCCCATAGGTACTTATTTGTAAAATATCTTATTGCGTAATAACAAAATTATTCAATTTATATCGTATTTTATATGATTATATAACGTGTACGTATAGTAAATTGTCAATTTTCGGTGCAAATAAATATAATTTTTCTTTTTTGTGGTGCCTCCATTGTAGTATGTCATATAATTATTAATTGGAACTAGTTGAAGAATGGAATATAATTTATGATTTTTTTTTTACGGAATAATATAGAAAGCCGTGAAATTGAAGTTGAATTGCGAGAAAATTAATTAACTTTATTGCTTTGTAATATAATAAATCAATATGGAACGAATCTAGATTTTCTGTATTAGTATTTGCCGCAATTTTGCAATAACTTTTTGGTGGATGCTATGTAGGAGTTTGAAATAAATGTTTGCACAAATATGTTCAAACATACTTGGAAGTTGAAAACGTTTATGAAGTCAAACAAGCACTGTTTGTCGGTGTTGCAACAAAGTCTCTAAGTAGCAACTTGTAGTAAAGAATCCTTTGCATATAACTAAATGCATGTATGTATGTATGTATGTTCCATTGATATTTACACATGTAACATGACACCTTTGCCATTACAATAATGCAACGCATATTAAAATTCCAATTATTAATAGGTACCTACCAGATACGTTTCGTATGTATATAAGATCGGTTATGCAAATTTGAGTTCATGCGACAGTTGATTGATATGAGCTATACGAGTCATTAGGTGGCGTGTGTAATTTTCCAGTTCAAATTTTTCAATTGCAAATTATATTAATCAAGTACCCAACCCTGAATATAACGACCCAATTCAGGAGATTGTTTATTAGATTATTTTGTTATATTAAATGTATGTACTCTATATGGGCATGTTCATGTTGTGTTGGTTGATATTTACCCTGAGACTCTCTTGTCTGTATGGTATCGAGTGTTTCCCAGACAGGGGCACTGAATTACTGACGTAAATTGCACAGCGAAATATTCCATTCGACCTAAACGGGATTCGAACTAAGTTTTATAGTTCGCTCAATGTGTGAGGTGCAAGCTCCTAGTTGTTAAGTTTTTCTAAAAGCCATGAAGCCATACAAAATACTCACTCATGCGTAAGTAAGAGCATTAAAAGTACAACTATCCTGATTTTTTATTTAATTCTATAGAATTTTACTATATACTTACGGAAATTTTATTACGATATCTAAAGCGCGAATGAGGTCGATTACAAATAAATATTATTGAAATTGTGTAAATGAAAGATTAAATATAACATGCGTGAATGAAACGCCAAGACGTCATTAGATTATAGTGTGGCAAATGATTTGGAATAGAACAAATTTAAATACCAAATGAATTTCTTTTGTTTTACCGCCCAGGAGTGTATGCGAAGTTTATTTCTCACAAGCAAAACACTAAGGCCATAATAATGGTATGTATGTATGTATATATTACTAACTTACCTACATATGTATGTATGTATATATATATATATATATACGAGCAACATATCCGTATATAATTATGAGTTAATTTCGTCCATATATTGATTGGTTGTGATTAATGCATGAACATGAGGTCGCTTCTTTGCATTTCCAATTAACAGTCTAATAGCAAACAACTAACATCAAGGTTATTGCAGAAACTAACTGACGTTGATATTATTATTATATAAGATACTCACCATGTATCACAACAGAACGTAACGCATCTTATATAAGGAGGACCTCAATACCTCAAGGACGTCACAAAGACGTCGAGACGCATTCAGTATTTTAGCTAGAAAATCTACAAAACAAATTTGTATATGGCTATTAAAGCTGTAAGAGAAATGAGTTTAATGTCTATAGATAGTTAATATAGAGTCATATAGTGAAGTGAACAGGAATATACTCCTAATACATATAATATAGCAATACAACATCAGCGTGTGATGTTGTATCGGACGCTGGACGGTGGCCAGTTGAACGCGCATCAGTATTACTGTGGCAACGGTAACAAACAGTCTTCATTGTGGTGAAGAGAGCTTCGAAATTCAATCATATTTATCGACGGTCGATCCAATCCAAACCATCGCGACTTCTAGATCTTCCGAACCGCAATGCTTGCACTGCGATGTGATTTAGTGCGCGTTCTGACTTTCGTCTACTTTGTGCTACTTCTAATACTATTCACTATCACTTCTTCTGCTAGCAGTAAACAGAAACATCTCTACGACCAATACGATGCCCTATTCGTTGCGAGATGCGACTCCAAATGTTGGAACCGCAAAAATAACAAACAACAGGTATTTATCTTTATTTCTAACAATTCACGCACGAAACGTATATATGAATAATAATTCAATTCATATGGATAAAATGATAACTAAATGAATATCAGTAATATTTAAATGTCGTATGGACAGGAAGGGTTAATTGTGTATGTTGTATAAATATACAACAGAATAATTTAACATGCAATGTACACACATACCTAACTGTATTAGAGAATATATAGTATATAGCGTGTTTTGCGATTCTTCCACGGGCCTATTAGCTAGGCGTTATTTGATCTTTGCCGAAGGGCTGTAATACTCTGCGTGTATGAATCGCTAATTAAATGAATGTTTTATGATGCATGTATATATACATTACATAATCGCATACAACACTAGTGTAAATAGACATTTTATTGTTTTATGCTAGGTATTCCATTTTATGGTTTAACATCATTACTTTTATTTCATTCCTGCATAAATCAATATTTTTCGAAAGAACGTTAATTAGTTTCGTTTGATTATTTTTTTAGGATGTGCATGGCAAAGCACAACTTTAAAACGTAAATAAGCACGTACGGAAGTACATATGCATATAAACACTTCTGATTAAGCATTTTACTATCACCATTCGCTGTGCAAGGAATTTTATCTAATTGTTTTGTTATGTCTATGTCGAAGTTCAACGTTATAAATAATGCAATTCTATGGGAATATAGTTGCGGTTTTTATACAAAATAAAAGTGGACAACTGTATGTTTAGTTTAGTTTAGCCACCAGATCTGATAACTATGGCGGTACATTTTGATAAATGACAATAGATGCTAGTCCATAATTAAGACCAACCTCTTAGAATTTTGATCAGTATCTTGTACAGCTTTAAAACGTGTACCAACTCATGATTACTAATTGGGTCTAGTTAAAAAAAAATACAATAAAAACCGTGGAAATTTGATTCGTTCGTTACTGTTTACATTACAACGTAAAACACGAAATTATAAAATTATTCGCGTGCAATATTAATGCGAAAAAAAATGAACCACGTATCTGTGATTTCGATAAATATATCGATTGCTTAATTTTGGACTTTACTTATTGATGCTAATATATGAGATACACGACCTCGACACGAGATCAATACATTAGTTTCATTTGCGCCAATTATTCAATTAACAATTAAATCCCATAACATACATATGATACATTGTAGTTTAATTAAATATAAGATTATGTAATTTTTGTTCGCTAACAATGCAATGATAAATTCTAAGAGTGTAGGATTTCTTGATTTATATGCATCTATACGTATGTATGTATGCATGTACGTATAACTCCAACGTTAATCCTTTGCAAGCTCTAGTTGTATCTATCTAATTGCGTTAAATATTTATTTCACGTTGTCCGCTTTTACAAATAATAATAATAAAGCACTATCTGTCACAAGAAATGAATATTAATCGTCTATGCACACATGTATATACGTTATTATGGTATGAACCCATAAACATCTGCGTTACTGAAATAAAACCAATGCAAATACGATTATTTATAATTCACTATTAATTAACTGACATTTATACCTATCTCTCAGATTAGTGATTAGTTTATCTTTAGTTGTACTGACCTGTACTTATAAAATACGTACCTAAAATGTTCTTACTCTTTATTCGTTACTGTAATGTACCAAATATTAATAAAAATAGTTAGGATATCTTGGGTTATCGAGTTTTTAAAGTGCGGTAAACAAGTCCAAGTTCTGCGCATGTGCAAACAACGCTTTAGAATGGTTAGTTGTGGGATACCTCCTATGTAGCGTTTAAAGCTGTAAAGATTCAGTTCAGTTATTAATAAAAGCGTATACTGCTCGGAAAAAAAATGTGCATAATATTCTCACATACGACAGAGCAGAGAAGAAAAACATGTTCAATAAATTAAAAAATCTGCGGGACTTTTTTTACTATTCCAATTATGGTCCGATATCGGCTTCATAATTACTACCAAAGTGGTACCTACCGCCATTTTGTGCTGTATATATATATATATATATATATATATATATATATATAATATATATATATATATATATATATATATATATATATATATACATATACATACATATATATATATATATATATATATATATATATATATATATATATATATATATATATATATATATATATATATATATATATATATATATATATATAATATATATATATATATATATATATATATATATATATATATATATATATATATATATATATATATATATATATATATATATATATATATATATATATATTATATATATATATATATATATATATATATATATATATTATATATATATATATATATATATATATATATATATATATATATATATATATATATATATATATATATATATATATATATATAATATATATATATATATATATATATATTATATATATATAATATATATATATATATATATAT